>OX578273.1:57938495-58538495 GCA_951217065.1 Baccha elongata | reverse complement strand
GGCTCATCACGACCAACCTTAACCTCTTCGGCTACCACTGTTAAAAGTACGGGGTCACCCACATGTGTGATCGCGGCGATATCCTCAAGCGGCCGCATAAGGAATATTTCACCTATAATCAAATGCAATGAAAATTATATAAATATATAACGGTGCACAGAAGGTTATGTAATTGCTAATGAAATAAAGATATTTGTAGCTTAAAGAGGCGTTTTCAAGAACACATGGGCATTTTTATGAGTTTATTGATCTGTGTATCTGGTGGATGTTTTAAGTTTAAGTTAATGAAGCATGCGATTGGAAAATCATGATATATTGATTTAGGTTATTGAATGAAATTGGAGTTAAAAATTAGCACAATCAGGATTTGTGCAGGAATGAAAACAACAGGAAAAGTATAGAATAGAACTTGAAGGACAAAATTTAATTCTTCAGACATTCCCACTCCAGTCAAATATAAGGCTTTGCAAATTTTGACTTTAAAATATTCTTTGAAATAACTTGACAGATCATTCACATTTGGCATTAGATTTTAAATAAACATCTGTATAATATGGTGTGTCTGGTGTTTAAGGGTTGCCATGTGATAATTTATTTGAAAACATTTAAAGTTTGCGCATTATTTTTACACCGTATCAATTAATTGTCCACATTAAAAAAATATATTGCCAGACAGATTTCTTTTATATAAATTAAGTTCATTAAATCATCGTATTTTATTAATTCATGTAGTATATACTTTAACATCTCATACAAATTAAGACGGTTTGGCAACCCGAAATGTAAAATCAGGTGTGCTGTCTGAAGCGGTCTCTAAGAATAATGAAAAATTTAAAATCAATTTAACACATTTAAATAAAAATGAAGTGCCTGTTTGTAATGTCAAAATAACAAGATGTATATGAATGGATATACGGCACTTATAACAAAATATAAATTTTTAAAAATTTTGTTTGTCTGTCTGTTTGTCGTGGCTAATCTCGAGAATGACGGGACTTTCACATGTGTATATAGCTGATGTTGTAAGAAATGAAGCTATTTCAATTACAGAATAGATGGTGTTGAGGTCGCATTTTTCAAAAACTCCTTTATATAAATTTTAAAACCTTTGGCAAAATGTTGGACCAATAGGATTACAATAACTCTTTCAAAAGCAATGCGCCGGGTAGAATCTAGTACAAATATAATCATACAATAAATGCATATATACAATAAAACGTCACATGAACTTAAGGAAACCATACACACAACACTTGTGCGCGAACCAGTGTCGTTGCACTAAAATGAAATGAGTGTTGTGTCTGAGTTGGTGGGCCCTAATTTGCTGATTGCAGATTATGTGAGTAAAATTAAAAATAGTTGGTGTCCCGATGAGTGCGCTGTGCGTATGGAAAATACCATAAAGTTCTTAACACTTCTATGCGCACATAAGTGTGTTGTGTATTTACCTTTTTAGGCTAACTGTTAACAGATGACTGGAGTGGAGTCCACTCAAACTAAATGTAAGCTGTTAATATTATTGACTTTTTCATATTTGTGTTCAGATCCTCAACATTGTGCTTTGACAACTTGAGCAACAGGAGTTATGCCACCCAGTCTGAACAACATTTAATGCCGAATTAATATATTTATATTTAATTTAATCAATTTTTTTTCAAGAAAAACAACAGTTTTCATTACGTAAGGTACCGTTATGTTTATACCTATAGAATTCCAATTCCGAAACGCCCTCTGTTACCCTACAGACTTCAGATACCATGGGGTGGAATCACATGGGGATAATTAATTGTTTAATTTTAGTGATAACATTGAACATTTTTTTTTTTTCATTTTCTTAAAATTTGTATTTTTCCACTGCAATAAGGGTTCCGGTCGGTATCAGTAGGTATCAATACTATAAATTGCAAGTAAAAGCTAATAACAATTGTATTTCCAAAGCGCCTTCAGAAACTTATCAGTCCTTTTGGCAAAGACGGACCTGAAAGAGATTTATGTGTTTTTTTTTTTTTTAGAAAACAGATTTAGAAATTCAGTTTCTTCTGAGTAAAACGATAGATTCTGTGCTACTGACTCAGCCAACCATAGTTGAATACACATACGTAAACGTATTTATGTGCACCGAGCACGAACAACAACTAAATAATAGCAGCAGAGGCAGCATTCAAAACCAGCACCCGAATATATGTTGTATACACCCTCACCATTTTTATTTCTCTCAATCACTGCATCTCAATAAAGGATTATAAATATACTGCAGAAATAGATTTAAAATATCGATGCGAGTGCTCCTACTGTTGGAGTTTGTTGAATTTCACTTTCTGTCATATTCAGATTTGCTTCAAGGACATTCGAATTCGAGCACGTCGACGACGACGAAGATGACGCCCGCCCGAGAAATATACATAGTAAAAGAAATTTCAATAATTCAAATCACACATACAATTCGGTCGGAAGTTGGAAACCCCTTTTTTCCAACCGGAGTTGAGTTCAAAGAAAACACACATCTGGATTGATGGGATTAATTAGAAAGACAAACATATCCTTGGCAAATAAGTTATTCTTTGGAGCGGATGCCTTTTTTTTATTTGAACGGAACCCATTGAGTTTATAGGACATATAGGTTCTTATGTGTTTTCTTGCGCCATATCATAATATAGGCGTTTGCTGGCTGCTTCATGACACCCTGATTCCTAATGAATTGAAGCTTTCTCCTTGTACTTGGCTATTTATAAATATAAATGGATATGTAGGTACCAATATTGAAGGTATCTCGAAAATGAGAATACATTTAAAAACGTTCTATATCTACATCAGTGCAGATTAATTAATAATTTTAAAAGGATTTTCAGACTCTCAAAAATAATGGAAAGGAATCTAGTCTGAAGTGTAAACCCAGGATATAGATATTATAATGGAATTCATTTGAATCAATCATAATTATGATTTTCTTGGAATTTTATGTTCGAGTGTGAATGTTAACAAGAGTATCTATAGGTTTGTTTTGCCTTTCTATACAAATGCATGTTTTTTTTATTGGCTTGGGCACATTACATCTTACTTTCGAGTTCAGACTAAAAATATACAGATGAAAGTCTTCGAAAGGAATCTATAATCTTTCACACACCTATCTTATAATTTTCGATATATTAAATTGATATAAATAACTCACACAACAAAACCTTCTTGGGTATTATCTTAAAACATACCGGTAGGAACATTATGACTGCAACAATTATTGTCCATTGAAACTATAACTAATCATATTATTTATGTAATTACTTATTGTCTTGCCTTCATATATATTTACATATTATCAATTTTCTAAAGCTCGTATCACATGAACTATTGAAGATATGAATACACTGAGGATACAACTTTGATAGTCAACTTTAAAGTTGAACAAATTTGAATTGTCCCTTAAACTTTAAATTAAACCGGCTTGAAAACTATAACTTGAGTCCAAGAAGTTTCTTGCACGTAGCAGAAGGGCATATCGGGTTCTTCCACCGTTATAAGAACGAAACATTCCTCATTTGAAAGGATCAACATTTCATCAAATCGTATCGCTGTGGTGCCGCAATTATCTTCATCTTTTTTTTCAAGCTTGATTATCTCGATTTTTGCAATTAGAAGAAATTTAAAGAACATAAAAGTAATAGCGCGATGGTTTGCATGATCCTTTTCAATTAAATGTCTTGAGCTATTCGGAAACTTCATTGGAATTGTGACATACAAATGTATACATTCGTATGAAGTCTGCAAATAAATGTAAAATTATATGTCACAACATGGAATTCTGAAGTTTCAGCAACAATTTTGTAACAGCTTATTGCAACTTTTCCACAAGATCGAGTGCCATCAGTCCATATTACAAATACTGTGAGTGGAAGCAAAGAATTCTTCCAATTGCCATACCACGAACTCAAAATTTTAGACACGAGAATAATATTTTAATAAAACAAAATCGTAATTTGTCAAACTCGAATTTGACTTATCAAAGTTTCAAACCCGATTTATTTTTTCATTTGAATACAATTCGCAGATTTTTTTTTCGAAGTCGTACAAAACAAAATCAATTTTATTTCAAGGCACCCTTGGGGATCCGTTGGTACGGTTGATAAGCCTGATGCTTGTGTGTTGTTGAAAATACAAGTATTTGGTTTTATTAATGTGTGAAATTCAAAATTTGATGTGTGGTAAATGTCCGGAATGTGTTTGTTAGTATGTAAGTGTAAAGTTGATAAGTTAGTTTGTAAGTGTTTGGGTTTAATGAGTGAAATTCAAAATTTGAAGTGTTTGATGTTTGGAAGTAATTGTGAAATTCAAAATTTGAAAGTGTCGGGTTTGATACCGTAGATCCCCTTTTCGCTTTTTTTTTTTTTTTTTTTTTGAAAATAATTGTTCAATATCTTTCTTCTTTTGAATTTCCGAGTCGATCTTGCAGTTGCAATTGAGAAATATTTTTTTGATTGATGTTAAAGAAATGTTGATGGGGCATTTATCCGTTGTTGATTGTTGAGGGCAAGTAGGTGCAAACACTTTTTAAATACTTGCAGTTTTACAGCCGCCAGAAGTTTTGTTATCAGACATTTGTTTTTTGAAGAAGATAGGAATGCAATTTACAATATCTGCAAGAAATGGGCTTCATGATTCAGAATTCAGTAACGGCCAGGAATATTCTTCAGTTCTTTAGAAAAAAATTTAGTTGAAAAGATTTTAATAAATTATTTTTTTTTACTGATTTGGATTTGAAAGTTTTAAATGACATTATATTCGGTGCGAATGAAAGATTTCAGATACCTATCTAAAAGCTGTCTAGTAGTTCTATATTATAATAGATTTGTACATACATAAATATTTGTACAAAATGAAATAATGAAATACATAATTCAATAAAAAAAACAGATGTTAAAATTGCTAGGAATTCCAAAGAAATATGACTTTGACTAGGTGCGGCAGGGTATTGTATGGTCTTTGAATTCCGAACTTGACCGCATTGTTGAATGAGGAATGAACAACCGCTGTCGCTTAAGTGTAACATATAAAACCCTAATGCATCGTTCTAAGAGAGGTACTTGTATCGGATAAGGTGAAAAATCAATACGTCACTGGAACACCGTTAAAACGTTTACAGTGTCTGATTCTTCATTAGTCGCACTGCACGAATGTGAAACGTTCTACTGTGTTCGATCTCTATTTATTTATGATGTTTAAATATTAAAACCAATGTGCTTCGGTACTTTATATTGAACTCCTTTAAATTGTCTTAATGCTCGTAAAAGACAATAAAACCACACACATTTTTGGGAACATATTTCCCACCGTATATTGCATATTGGAACAAGTTTCACTGCATTAAAGAAGGTTTATTTTCCTTAGTGACAACTCTTTTATTGAATTTATTTAACAGGGATTCAATATAAAAAAATAATATTTTTATTGCAAAATATATCTACGCATTTTAATTTGTTCATTATTTTGTTCTAAATTTCATTAATTTAGTTTAGAATATTTAGAAAATAATGAATTTTTTCTCGAGTGCAGAACCTATATTAACTAATTTCCATTTTGAACTCTTATAATTTCAGCCGGAAATCTTTAATCATATTCATAAAAAAAACAAACGAATAGTTTGCTAAGAAAACTGCTTTACTAAACCACAACAAAAATAAAACACCTTATAGAACTGTTTACCACCCACCTCGTTGATTTATTCGATTTATTCACTCGACATCATCGAACTACATACATATATAAGACTTTTCTATGTTCTCGTTCCTGGTTACCCAAATTGTAATTAAATAATCAAAAAAAAACTTCCCTTTTCTTCCTTCTTCCTTTAGCTCTCTTTTATAAAATAATCGACTTTCTACCACGATTTTCTTTTGTACCGAAAAAAAAAAAACAAAAATAAAACTGTTTCATGTCGTGACCGACGATTTATTCTTCCGTTTGCAGAGAATGGAAAGAAAAATCCCCCCACAACTTCCGTAGGGTCAAAGAAATAATAGGCACCTACCAACCTAAGGGCAACATTCTACAGCACGTACTTTAGTGACTTTAAATCAAAAGGTGACTGAACTTACTACATATGAAGTTTGCCACCAAAACACTCAACACATCAGAATTACTTCGGGAAAGTAAATGAAGTTTTCTTCGTCTCGTGTCGTTTCAAAAAGGAAGTTGTCTACCATTTTATCGGAATGACGTTTAACTTTGACTGGACGCCATCATTATTGTCATCGATAGTGATGTCTGTCACTATGTAATTGGTAATTTGTCAAATCTCATCATTTGGTGGATTTTGACAGCCATAAGTGACACATGACGTAAGTGCTCACTCAATGAAAGGGTTAATGCCATCATCAAAGTCGACGCGGCAACGACGGATGTCGATGAGCCAAGAAAGACTCTGGCTGAGAAAGGTGCGCCTTGTTGACCTTCTGTCAACGCATTGTATAGAGTTGTGTCGGCTTCACGTCGCGGTACAACATGAAACATCCAAGATACATGATAAAATGGTCACAAGAGACTTAGCTGTGTGTTTTTTTTTCGAAGGACTTTATAAGTCCAGTAGTTTATGTTTGTTATTTTTTCGTTGTTGTTCTTTTGTTATTTAAGGCGCCGCCGCCTTTGCTCCGATATGGCAATTTGGCCAAGTAAACAGTTAACCATATAGTGAGGGATTTAAAGGCTAAAACAACTCACAAGAGGTCACACGGGGTGACTTCTTTGGAAGAGCTTCTTCTCGAGACAAAGGCCTTCCATAAATATGTGAATTTGTTGTTCGACAAGGAGTCGCTCGTTAATATGTTGCGCATACATTATTTCTCTTCATCAGTGTGTGTATGTTGGAGACTCGAACTAGCTATACGACAGCAACGACCCCTAGAAGAAAGAGACCCATGTACTTCTGTACTCAACAACAACAACACTATATTGTCCATTCTATTCGAAGGCTTCTTTTGCATTTGTTTTTGTCTGTTTGCATGCCAGGGCTATTTGACTATAAGACGCCTTCTTCAAGTATACTACGCTTGGTTTTGGTTCTTGGCTAAAATAGATAGATACATTTGTATCTTTGTATCCAAATGCAAGTTCCAACAAAGGAAATCAAAATCGCCAACATGGAATGAGGTCTGAGTAGTTATTTTTTTTTTCAGGTGGTGTGTTCATTATGGGGACTCGAATAAGTTGTGGAATTCCTTCTTCCTGTGTCCACCACTTCAAGCCCTGCTCTCGTCCTTGGCCAAATTGTCCAACGTCGCCGTGGTCTTCGAGCGTCCCACAAATATATGGCTTAAAAGATTTATTCAAATTACAAGACAAGTCACGGTTGTATACGTTGGGGCGGAAGACCACGTCGTCGTCGGACGGTAGCTCAACTCTCAGACCTGAAAAAAAAACCTTAAACAGTCGACTCTGACTTTTCGTCGTCTTAGATGCACTTTTGGCCAATATTGTACGATTGTACGTATATGTCACGTGGTTTACTATGGCATCATGGAGCTGATGGGCATGGCACATTATGTTTGGCTATTGCCAATGGTCTCTCTGGTCATTGGGTGCTATGTTCGAGACTATAAAACTCAATAATGGAAGGAAGTTTGAGACGAAGAGTATTCGGAATACCAATGTACATATAAGTGGAGGACAATAACTAGAAGCATCATCATCATCCTCGTCGTAGTCGTCTTCGTCTTCCATCAGCTTTCTTATGGTCGTCCATATATTGAAAAAGATATACCTATAGTCTTTCGTGGCCATCGTCATCATGGATTTAATGAACATATTCATTGCTTGGTATACGACCAGCAACGCGACAACGACGGAGAATAAGTTGGCAAACGTCTACGTCTATACGGACCACGACAACGTGGTCGAGGGCGATGAACTAAACTCATTGTACTTATAGCTTAGAATTCTATCTGGTGTTGTCAATGAGAGAGATATACTCAGATGTGATTTTGGTGACCTCTGGCTCTGACGGTTGAGGGAGTTTGTATAAGGTTTAAAATTTTATTTGCTTTTTAGTTGGACTTGTGGTTTATTTTTTTCTGTTCTTCTTCTTCAATAAGATAAGTTCATTAAATAGCCATTTGTTGCATAAGCAAAGCTACAGAAATAATTTATACGTAAGCCACTCGTATCTTGGAGTCAGGATATTGATGTACTTCAATTGACCTATAGCCAATGAACTTGAAAAAATAACTTTGGTTTGGTGAATTTAATGAACTGGGAAGCAATAAGCATATCTGCATATTTTCAGAATGGCTTTTAAAAAATATATCGGATAAAAGTATTTGTAAGACAAATTTATTCAACCACACACTAATTCAACGCAACGGAGTGCCCCAAGAACGCTATCTATAGATACATTGTTTTTTTATTTTAGCAATCATCGACGTTTCTAAAGTTCTTGTGTTTATTTTATGCGAACAGTATATGGAAATCTTTATATCTTTATAATTTTGTTGAAGTTGGACTGTCTTACAACATAATATAGTCTCTATAGACACTTTTTATTTCTTCGGTTTCCGAAAACGAAAGCGCCTTAAGCTCAATGAAATGCATCCCTTCACCTTTCCGAACATATACTATATGTTTATAAATGGATTACTAATACTTGTTGTCCATTATTCTTCTCGCTATTTGGATGTTATTTATGATAAGAGGTCAACTAAACGCTCGTCTTTATTAAACCCTATTGTCAAAATACTCATTATACGTACATTTACATTGAAAAATAACTTTTTGTAATAGGTAAGTATATTTGTCTTGAAAACTAATTTCAAGTCTGATGTTCCCTACACTAAATTATTCTTATTGAACAGCTCATTAATCTTCCTGACGTACTCTTCATGTACCAGAACGACTTATTCTTGGCTTTATATAGTTATCACTTTTTCACTTTATTTCAGTCCATTAAAAAACGTCGAAATCATTTAATCACTTTGTATGGGGCTGTACTGTAAATTATTTTGTATGCTTTGACCATATAAAAGAAATCTTATTAATCCATAAATATGAAATCTTCTATCATTACTTCGAGAAACTCTCCCCTACTCTAATCTATCTAGATTTTATAATAATTTAGTATTAAGGCCCTTTGTTCACGCCATTTTCATAAAACGTCTTTTTATATTTTTTTATTTTGGATTTGAGTTGCGTTGCCGCTTGCTCAATTGGACGAAGGGCCTAATAGTTAATATCTTATTCTTTATAGAAAAGTCGTGTTTTATTGGTAAGTGTTTAGTCACTTTAGCAAAATTTTTTATGGGATACGAAAAGTGGCGATAAATTGGTCAGTAATTAAAGTGAACATAAAAGTGAAGATCAAATCTTGGAATGCCTGGAAATTTTCGGCGCGAAATATAATGTCAATACATTTTTCGCTTAAAGGTTGGTGGCACCTATGACAGCTTAATACATGGACTCCATATACAATGATTATTAATGGTTGTGTTCAATATGTTTTCCTTGGCCGCGTTTTGCGGAAGAAGTAAAAAGCTTTCAACCTACGAGAGTTGCAAAAAAGTTGTGATGATTTTGAACTTTTCGCTTAAAAACAAATAAAAATTGGTCAAAGCGGATCTTTAAATAAAATTATATAATTTGGAATTTAATTTGGTAATATTCAAGCTAAATAATGATTATTTATCCGGTTTATATTTGTTTGTAGTGGAAAGTGAGGTACAAGTCGACCAACTCGGCATTTATAAATAGCCATACTTTGCAGACACATCCATAAAATTATTTGAAACTTCGGCTTGGCTAAAGTCAAGAATATCAACATTGAAATAAAATAAAAAAAAGTGGATACGAAAGTACAGTGTTGACTAACTAAAAATTACCAACAAAACACGACTAGAATTAGTAATTAACTTTGCAATAATTTATAGTCAAAGCATATATTCCTATATGGAAAAATGGAATATCAGTTTTGAGCTTAATTTTTGGTATTCGATGAACAATGAAACAAATATTGATTTTATTGTAAAGGTTGTATTTGATCTTAAAAATAAAAAAAATTAAATCCAAAAAAAAAAAAAAAAAACACTTTTTTTGTAGTATCTGCTATAAGTGCACTCCACGGTTTTAACCATTTCAAAAAGAACCTAAGACTGTTAATAATATTGTTCACATATTTTTTAATATTAATTGTTAAGTCTTATACATAAACGCGTTCATTATGCCTCCAGCTAAATTGAGTTGTAATACACAATATTATAACAATATGATGAAAACATAATTTTGTATTGCAATCAGCTATTTTATGTTATTTTAAAATTTAAATACAAACAAAGCCTAAATCGCCATTCTAAAAGAAATATGATATACGGATGTTAAAATAACTTAGTGTCATATTACCATATAGGTGTCAAGCTATATGAGAGCACCAATTTTGTTATATAGACAGTGAGCCGCCATAATTTCTAAATAGTCAATTAAATTATTAAATCACTGGTACAAATGAATTTTTACTATTTTGTATGAAATCATGATATTATTTTATTTTGTTATTAAAAATTAATTTGTTTTTTTGAAAACCATGATCCATGGACAAGAAAAAGTTGATCTTTTCCCCTCAAATCAACTTTTCTTGAATCTCGATTTGATAGCAAGATTCACACGTATTTGCACACATACTTAACAGATTTGATTTCTTCTGTCAGACGAGTCTTTTAGTTGTGCAGTTCGGTTTATTTTAATATAGATTTCCCAAATAAAATGATTTTTAAAAAATCTATTGGACATGAATTTCGTTTTAATAGTGCATATTAATATTCAGTCACTATCGTAAAATCAAATTTGAACATCGTGCATTTACAGAGTACATATATTTGCAGAGTTGATGTCAAAATCAATTTATGTTTAAAATTGAAATTATTTTACCACAAAAAAAAAAAGAAAATAAACAAAACAATTTCGTCAAAATTATTTTATATCTAAGTTTCTTGTTATGTTCGCTTCGACGAGCGGGGTATTTTAAGTAAATGAATTTGAAAAGGTTTTTTAATTTAAATTTCAAAACATCCGTAGCTTCTGAATTCCGTATGTATCGTTGTCTCTGCAATTTAACCGCTTTAAACGGATTAGTTTGGAATTTTTGTTGAAGACATAGGTGTTATGAGAAAAAGTAAAATATTCTGAAAGCAAAGTACAAAATGTTTTTCTCCCAAACGATTAAAAATGTCGTAAAGGAAGTCATCAAAAATGGTTTCGTTCTCTTGACCGATAATATATAATTTTTAAAATGAAATTAAAACTAAAAAAATGCAAATAATCAATAGAAAATAAATTGAACGACTGGGTCGCACGAACTTGCTCTTATGTCAAGTTCCCATAAAAATAAAATTATATTTAAAAAAAAAACATTTAAAATTTTTGTTTTTTTAAACATAAATAAAAAAAAACATATCGTTTTCTCGAAAGTGCTAAAACTACTTTTTACTAAGATGAAACCAAAATCAAAGTTTGCTTAAATTTATTCTGCCTAGATATAAAATTCATAAAAAAATAATTTTAAAATCTTAATAATTTGTATAAAAATGTTTTTTTTTTACTAATTTGAAGAACGCCAATTGGAAATAATAAATTAAAAAAATAATTAAAATTGACACTAAGCCTTGTTTGGTATTGACATTGAATCAATTTGAGTTAAAATCGGTTAATCCGTTGAGATAGCTGAAAAAAAACCATTTTTTTTGCAACGTAACAAAAGACAATCAGACAAAAACCATCTCTAATTATGTGTGCTTCTTAATAACGGTTATATCGTAGGTACCATAGTTTTTTTTAACTAAGAAAGTTTTCAGACCCACTTTTTTCGACTTCGCTATTATCACGTTATGTCATATTTGATTGTTATCTCAAAACTTTTTTTTACGAATGCTTAACTTGCGAATAACGCCAATATAATGATATTCAGCCCTATTCTGCTAAACGGGGAATCGAAGGTTCGAAGTAGTTCCCCCGGAGTTTGTCAAACTCCGGGGGAACTACTTTATTAATTTTAATTTCGAATCTTTCGAATATCGATTTCAATTGAAATGTCACATTTAATATCAATTTTTTTTTTTTTAATGAAAACTAACTAAATAAACAAAACAAACTTAAAACAATTTGATAGTGCCGCTATTTTTTTCGAGGTTTCCAATAAATTTCGGGAACAATCGATGTGGGAAACGCAAAAAAACAAAAGAATTTTTTTTAAAGTGTGTGTAGTTTTTTGAAAATTATATGTGTATGTGTTTTGAACTGAGTTACCGACGGGGAATGTTTCCCTTCAAACATTTATTTTCAACGAAACATTTTACCTGCCTTTTAACGGAATAGAGCTGAATTGATTTTCGGGTAACGTACCCCCCGCCGTTTAACAAAATAGGGCTGATATGTTGTTTCCTTTTAAATATGTAGTATAACAACATCAAGCTAAAGCTATAGTGTTTTTGGGTCACAATGTACATACATATATACAAAAGCAACAATTAAGAAAGCTTTTGAAGATTTTTTTTTTGTAATTTGTATTTTGCGTATCTAACTAGTCACTTTTTAAATTTAAAACAATTTTCAAAACTTAATCAATATTGAAAACTTTAGTTGGGTTTTAATAAAATGTATTTACATATAAAAAGAAAACAAAACCAGGGAAACAAAGATCATAAAGAAGGTTGAATAGCTAATTAACATTAGTTAAATTACTTATGTGAAAGTATTTCATTTCAGCCTTATTACAAAAGTATGTAGCTAAAAAGTAACTTTAAAATCTTCTTATAGCCGCAGATTGAGCCCACTGTTCAATTTCATGATGCAATGTAACTCTCATGATAATGTTAAGGCAACTTTAAGTCGTTGTCGTCTTGAAGATGTATTTGTTCCTTACTTTAAGATATTTTAGGTTTCGCTTCCTTTTCTCGATTATTCTATTTGCATTTCATGGTAAGTTTCTCACTCTTGGCTTAGCCCATGGGAAAGGAATCATTTTCTCGTTCTAATGCGAGGCGAGTGTGTGTATGGAGATGAAATGGCTCTTTGTTGCAAAAATCCTTCCTGGAAAATAGTCTTCTGGCCAAGTAAAAAAAAATTTGGTACCATGTTTGCTAAGCACTTTTAGGTCGGCTATTAGTTCGTCCATTTAGTGGGTGGGGAAGAGGTACAAATGATTGCACCCAACCGTCCTTTTTTATACCTATACTCGTACTATCCAATCGATGACGACGCGACACTGTGTGAGATGATTTCGATTCTCATGCTTACAAGATATACTAATTCACACTGCAAATAAATAGTAATCTATTTATATACAGACTTCCAACGGGACTTATTCAAAGTTGCCCTCTGGTAATGACAATGGTCAGAAGAGAGTAAGCCTGAAGCAGATGAGGAGAAGGAGTAGGAGACAATGTTAAAAAGTGTTATTTTAGCTACTCGGCTTACTCATTAGTCGGGCGGGTTGGTATCGGTGTGGTGCATTGTTCTTTTGTGCTTGACCATTTATGGCCATCTATGTGTGTAATGCCCTACTTCACATAGTTATAGATGTTTTTTTTTTGCTGTTTCCCTTTGTGTGCCTGTGCATTTTATATGACGATGACGAGTAACAATGCTAGTTAAGATGTGTTGGAACTTTGCGCGTTCAAATTGGATATCCATCGATAGAAGCGATAGAATGATCTTGATGCAGCATTTGAATAGAAACTATAGAGATTACCATATAAAGGAATTGAAAAGGGTTCAAAATACAGTTATGAGTTCATTTTTACAGGTTGAACTTCGAGATCTATTGTTTGGTTTATAAGGTTTGAGTGTGCGCGGTGATGGTTGATTGACGTATAATTAAATGCTTGGAAAATTCACATTGAGGTGATTGAGGTCAATTAAGTGGTTATTATTGGATGAAGAAATGATTTGAGAGTCAAGATAAAAATGATGACTTGCGACAATTATTTGAAGAAGAACCCAGTTTGTTATGAGAAAAAAAAAAATAATATTTAATGAAAGATACTTGTTTTTTAAAGGAATACAGAATAAGTTTGTTCAAATATTTTTACTTTGCCATTGATCAAGCAGAAAAAATTGGTATGAGAATCTTGTGCATCATCTTCTTATAGATGATATGGCCAACCATAGAACCAAATTAAAAATAACATTTAAATTACATCTTCGGCATATTGAAAAATAAGTTTTGGAAATAAGATAATATATTTGGAGGAGATATGTTCTGTAAAAACAATTAAACTTTTTCTAAGAAGCTGTCGGAAAATAACTGATAATCGTTTTTGAAACACCAATATTGATAAATCTCTCCAAATAGGAAACTTATTTAAAATGAACACATTTTTCCCAAATAATAATTATGGAATTCTGAAAAACAAAAATGAAACAACAAAATCTGTATTTCGCCGTTACGTTCTACGGGAGCTAAATCTTAAAGTCAAGTTTTTTTGGCTTTCGGTTTTAACTATTTCTATATTATTGTTTATTAAAAATGGTTATAATTTCTAGAGAACATTTTAACTTTGTTATTTTTGAGGTCCGCATATATTGTTCAATAGAGCACACACTATTACGTACCGTTCATTCGATACAACTTAATCAGTGACACATGTCAACGAGTTAATTCCACCGAGTAACTTCATTTTCACTTAAAGTAAAAACTTAATCAATTTGGGAGAAGTGAACTATGTTTCCATCAGAAAATTGGAAAGCAAATGGAATTGGAACTCAGTACATATATGTATAAACGGGATGATGGTACTAGCTTCCCTTATACGCATGATTGGGAAGAAGATGCAATGGGAATTCAGTAACTCACATCCAAGTATACGTATAGCTTCATGCTTTTGAAGAAACTACGGCAGAAGTTTCAGAAACGATGGTAGGTACAGATCATACGAGGAAACTGGTTCTACCCTAAGCCACCCAGCACTCTGCCTGTTTAGGTTTTTGGCGAAGACAGACATATGGGAGCTAACAGCCTGGCATAAAGCCTGGTGGGAGGTATGGGCCAGTTCCCTTGGCTGAGGTACCCGAGGATCTCTTATTTTCCTATGGTAAATGGTAATAAAGGGATCACGTCCCAACACAATTCCACACCTTAATACACCATAATCACCAAAATGATATCCCAACCTCCACATAATGATAGGTCTCATGAGTTTATGGTATAAAAACTGCGCACCAAGCGCTAGTTGGGTTTTTATTCTAGTAGAATAGCCGCCATTTTTACCTACCTACCTACAGATCATAACCTAAACTTTTATTTTTAGTTGAGAAGCTAATCCAACATCCTAAAAAATATTGAGCTATTATTTACTTATTTATTAATAGATAAAATCCACAAAATTCAAACTTTATGTCCATGACTGCAATATACTAATCCGAGTTTTTGTTATGTTATAGAAAAGAGGAATTAAATCAATAAAATAGAAGAAATATCCGATGAACATTGAACAACCTTCAATAAATTACAAGTCCCACTTCTGAATGCTTGAATAAATTATTCAACTAAGAGAAAAAAAAAGGCACAAAATAAAAATGTTTTTCAATTTAATGAAAATGATGAGAGACCACCCCTAATGTACACTTTTATAGCACATTCAGCATCTTGATCATCATGAACTCGACAATGATGGAAATGAGCAGAGAAGAGGTTGTGTAATGTGTTTTTTTTTTCAAAATGTACATCTTAATGCAACGTATTACTTATTACTATGCAGAATCCTCTTCTTCGCTCATATTGATTCATTGACTTGTAAACAGCTGAATTGATTGAAAATGTCATCAAGTCCAACAAGCTCACAAAAAAAAAATCAACCACAACTATTACCTATATCTAGTTAGAAACGAACGCGCGTTTGCGCGGAAATTCCTATAGCTTGTTCCTGTATACTAGCAAGCAACCGTTTAATAACACGATAGTTCCCCCGACTTACAAATTGTCCATATAAGCACACTAAACGGAACCTTTATCCAGGATAATTTACCAACCGACATTGAACAAAAAATACAGAAAAAAAAGAACGAACGACTAAAATGAACAAATCACTGCCAACAAATTTATGTATGTTCAAGGCATGTTGCAACATCTTTGAAGTTCTTTCTCTGTTTCAAGCCTTTTTGTTGACTTTTTTGTCTTTGCATATTGTGAGTGGTTACTGGTAAGAGCATAGGTATAGTACAGGAACTTTTCATAGAGCCCAAGTAGACATCATCAACTCTATTGCTAGAAGCTTAAGACAAATAAAAAAAAAAAAACGATACAGCCTTGGAGGAAGAGAAAAACCGTTTTTTTTTTATGTTGTAGCTGTTGTTTTCTTAAAGTTTCTTCTTAAAACACCCAACAACAATAACATGAAGTTAAAAGCAGTGCTTGTTAGTTCGACACTGCGCTTACCGAAACCTTTTCCTTGGTATAACCACTCTGATTGCTGAACTAGAGTCGAGTATATTGCCAAGGAAAAGCCATTAACCAAACGTTGTAACAAGGAAGTATCTTTGAGTATAGTACCAGGAATTTATGGAAGCAAATGCATTCAAGGAAATTTGGTCAGGGGTTTGAAATAGTGTAACTATATCTACGTTTACCTCCAGAAAACAGAGTATGGATACACCTAGAATGTGGAAGTAACAAAACAAAATACGAAGTCGTGTTTTTAGCATAAGAGTCCCTATTAGCATATTTGCTCGATCAAAAGTTGATGACGGGTGGGAGAGTATAGACGGAGAAGCATAAATACACAGTGGGGTCGCTGTATGTTAATGGAAGAAAATAAAAAAGGTTTTAATTTAAGTTTAGTTTTAATTGATCTGTTAAAATTAAAAGATAAATACAAATATTTATTCATACTCTTCTTAAGGGAATTCTCTATTTTTATCAAAATATTAAAACAAACAATAATCAAATCAGTTGTGGATTTTTTTTTTAATACATATTTTTGTGAATTAACATCAAGATCATTTCCATACTCCAAACGTCAAATGATTTGAATCCGGCAAACAACTGATTTGAGTGAAGGTGTTGTAAGCATTTAATGAAACAAATAAAAATCTTAAGTTTTCAGAGTTCTTTTTTGTGGAAAAGAAAGTTGAAATATTAACAGCTCATTTAAAAACCTAGCTAAGCTCTTTATCTACACAAAATAGGTTTCGGTTTTCCAGGTATCGGTATTATTCACGAGCGTTTTGATTTCTAAAATTCGATTTTTTTGAACTAGTTTTGGATATAAATTTAAATTGTAAAACTGAAAATTTTTATTTTTACAAGCTTTAAGACCAATTTTGACACATTTTCGAATTATTCATTAAATTAAAATAAGTTCAAATAAAGCTGTTTTTGGTAATCTATTTACTGAAAGCCACAAGATATATGTATGTAGCTGCACATATTTGCTGATTTGTCATTAAAACTAGTTTTGATAAATTTTGACATATCGACGACAAATCAAAAAAAATAATTTCACGAAAACTTCTTATGAAATGCCGACATTGCAATGCAAGTAACGAAAATTACACGTTGAAAATATAAATAATAAAGATAGGTCTATATCTAGGCTTAAATTTAACGAAGAAAACAAATTAGTATAAGAATTATGCCCAGTTGCACCAAAAAATTTTTAAAGCCTTTTTAGTTATGGAAGTAATCAAATGTTTCGGCTTTTTAATGTTTATCTTCTGCCCCAACGTTATAAGTGCTGAATTTTTAATTAAAAAAAAACTATACAAACCCTGGATTTATTTTCAACACTCGTGGAATCTGTTATTAGAGTATCTATATGTATATGAAAGTAAATTTATTTGTACATCAATCGAAAACTTCCAAAATTTCATCAATGTCATCATCAAAAATTGAGCGTTGAGACATTTTTTAGCTTTGGTCAATTTGGTTTTGAGCGATTTAAAACGAAGTCAACTAAAATTGTAGGATTTTAAAATCACCCAAAATTACATTTTTGGGCATTTCGACATAATGTCCGATCGCTCAAAAACATAAAAATGTCAATTCATCCCAAAATATACATATGTAGTTACGATAAATCGCAAAAAAAGGATTTTTAGCGGTTTCTCATTTTTTTATTCTTGGGCAATCTCACATTATTTCAATTCGCAGAATTTTGTCTTGGTGGGGTATTCACGTTTTTGATTCAAAACTTTTTTTATTCAAATACTTTGGACATACCCAACAGCACCAAATTGAACTGGGGCCTGCAAATTCTTTAATGAATCTAATACTTATAGCTTATTTTTGCCTTTTGTTGATATAACACTTTTAATTCGGGGCGATTCGTCATAATGACATTTGCCGAAAAAGGTGGTTTCGAGCTTTAAAAATTTTTAAATTCTATATTTTGAATTGTAGAAATGTAAAATCACCCAAAACTCCTTTTTTGGGCGTTTTGACATAATATCAGATCATCTAAAAACATGAAAATGTCAAGTCACAATTCTAGTTGATTTGACATTTTTTTTTAGATTTTTCGGAAATTTAGTTTTGGGTGATTTGACACACAGCCCCAGAAATTTTGTTTTTATAGGTATTAATACCTCTTCGGTTTAAATCAAGGTTGCTTCAAAAACTAATTAAATCGTTCTCATATACATACACTGCCGGTCACTTTATTAAGACCACTTTTTTTTCAACGGTTTTCAGCGTTTTATAGCTGTTACAAGTATTTGAACCAAAAATATTTATTACCTGTTGGGTACGTTACATATTTTCCAAAAACAAAGCCATGAAATATTAGGCGTGACTCTGAAAAATTCATCGAAATTTCTAAAGTAGATATATGCGTTCCATTACAAATTTGTAAATCTTTCCGTTCATTGTAATAGTTAATTCATTGTAATAGTCATTGTAAAATTTAATCATTGATTTTAATCGCGAAATTTAAAGTTACAACCATCGGGACCGTCAGGATTATTATTTAACACTTCCATTCGTTGCATCAACCATATTTTTTTATTTATGAGAATCTGTGTTCGGATGCTAAATGTTTGAGCTTTGAAGTCACTTTTTGAAATTTTACGTGAGAGCATTTTTTTTATGCATTATTCGCAATGGCCTCAATAAAGTCAAGCCCAAAATGTTATGGCTTTGATTTAGGAAAAACAAAACCCACAGGTAATAAATATTTCCGATTCAAAAATTATCTACAGGTATATAAATCGCGAAAAACCGATGCGCTAAAAGTGGCCTCAATCAAGTGACCGGCAGAGTATATGAACTACTAAGCCATATAGAAACTTGTGGTGTGGTGACATACAGGAAAGATTTTAGGTTAATTTGAAGACCTCATTCTTACAGAAGTTTCATATAGTTTTCTAACTTACGGATATGTAAACTTTTTTTAAGCTATATCTAGTATAAATTATCTTAAAAGGCACGTTTGTATAAGATTAAAGTAAATCGTAAGTAAAACTTACATGTGATTAGGTTATCCTGGCCTTAATCATTACTACTTATACTAACAATTTTTACATAATATATGTAAACTCAAAAAAGTGCGATTATCGAACTTATCCCAATTCCTTAGAATTAACCTAAGTTCAGAGATTTTAACATGTAAGCTTTTTAAATAGCCGCAAAAATTTTAGGGGTTCGACATTGCACAGCCCCTTTTTGAATAAAATATTGTATTATTCTAGGATACACAATTTAATTTTCAGTTTACCAAAAGTTGTTAAAGAGCGACAAAACGTTTATATGAGCTTCATCTTTTCTTGAACATTAAATGCATCCATACGAAATAATAATGTATTTTTGTTAATAAGTTTGGACATACAGAAATATGAGAAATTTTGAGACTGATATAAAGCTTTCGCATACCAACCTCAATTGCACTTACATACTAATCGATCCAGATGGTGCCATAATCCAAGCACATATATTTCAAATAAAACGACTTTGTATAATCTGTAACCATAAATTCTGTCAACTTGCATCAATTATACCTTGAAAAAATGTCTCATCAAACACAAACACGTATTTTTTTGAGTTTTATGATCGCTAAAACAAAATCGTAAAATTAAATACGAATTTCCCATCTGGTGAAGTAGAAGGGCCTCTCTTTTACGACCATCAACATTGTTTCAAAAAACAAGTAACAATTTTACATTCTCAATGTTTGTTTTCAATTTAACGCAATCTTTTAATTTTAATTTGCTATTCCCACGCCTATCGAGAACCGTCTTGAAAGTCGAGTATACAAAACATAAAAGATAGACGTGCGATTGAATCACATAAAAGGAGGTGCAGTGTTACTTTTATCACTTTTCAACTTCGATGGCAAAAATTGTTGTAAATTTTATAACTTAATATTTGATTATATTGCAACTATAAAGAAAAACTTACTTAATAGTTTTGTATTTGTTTGATAAAAAGATACATTGTGCGGGAGATATGTATGTAAGGTGTGGGTGTAGGTAATTTAAATGCCAAACAGTCTGTTTCTTATTCAATTTATTTTTTTTTTATTCCTACTTGTTAAATCTATTACAAAACGTTTTTGTTGGTTTCAAACCAGAAATCATATCTTCTAGTTACATCTTACTCTCTGAAAACTTTTATGGGTGCTATTTCAAAGATACAAATCTAAAACACAACACGGCGACAGTGCTGATTGTTTCATTCGACGCGTTCGTTAAACTGTGCCGAAGATCGAACTCTGTAAAGTATCTTAACAGCTAAATTAACATAAATTTTAGTTTGTGAAATTTTCTTTGAGTGGGCGCTCTTAAAATGTATCTGCCAATAAAAACAAATATAAAAAGTATCTCATGTCACAAAGCGGCCTCGTCGTGAAACAAAGAAAATAATGATCTTGTTTTATGTATCTAACTAATATTATGTATTCCATTTGCTGTGCTGCACTCAATTTAACTGATGATCGCTATGAATTTAAAACCTAAGTTTATGTTTTAAATTAATTAAATCTAGGATTGAAGTAGGTGGAATTTGGATAAGAATATAATTTTAAATTACACCTGATGTTTATAATGGAATAATAGATGTGATCCGACACGACCAACGTTTAGTTTTGATAAATGATCATTATTTCGGATGTCACTTTGAGGTGTGGCAGAACACATCAATTTTAACCAATTTTTTTTTAGAAGGAACGAGAATTGACACCCTAATCGGTTTAGGTGCGAGTCTTTTCCATTTAAAATGTGTGGGTGCATTGTAGACAAAGAAGGGATTTCAATGTTAAACATATGAAATTCAGGTAGTCTGCAGGTGTAACTTCATCTTAAATACAAATAAGAATGAAATGGATTGTCGTTGATGGAATCAATGGTATTGTCTATATGACTGAACAAGAGTCAAGTTTGACCGCTTTGATAAATTACTAAATAGGATTAAGGGAGCGTTCTTTGTATATTTTTTTTTTCAAATATACAAAGTGATTTAGTTTTTGAATGACCGCATATTAAACCTTTTTAAGAAGATAGATATATGAATAGTTTTTTTCAATTTAAAATTTGAATAATCCTTTGATAAGGCTGTTTTAGAATTGAATTATTTTTTCAGGTAATAATCAATTTCAAATTGAAGTAATACAATAAAAAAAAAACTTGATAGGATTAGAAATATTTCATTATGATTTTGTAATTTAAGATACCGTATAAAATCTTGAAAACATGAAACGATTTTTCGCTCTTTTTCCGGGAGAAAGGGTACAAATGGAGGAGGTTTTTAAGAAACATGTAAATATGACTTTTTTTTGAACTCTTAGGAGCAATTTTTCTTGCGATTATACGTCAAAGTACAAGTTATGAATTCAAAAAAAAAAAACAGGACTATGATACAAAAGACGAAAAAAGTATGTCCGAAAATTCTGTCTGTCTGTCTGTTTGTCTGGACTCTGGAAGTATCGCCTCAACAGTTGGGCTGATTTTCTTCAAACTTGGTATCTACTTACTATTTTTAGAGAAATATAACCGATATTTTTTTTTTTATTTTTGACCTAGGTATACAAATAACGCTACCTATCTACTGTAAGTTCCGTTCTATTTGTTTCGTAATAAATAAAATCAATTTCAATAAAAAAATTATGTGAGTGATTTGTTGCCAATGATGGTGATGTCTTTTATGAAATTTTTTTTTTCAGAAAAACGGTACCTGTCATAAAACTGTTTTTTTTTTTTTTTGTTATTACACCGACTATCTTTTAAAAAAGTGCACTGATTTTGAGAAAACTTTTTTAAACTTCTGCTTAACTTAAATAATAGTGCAAAAAATCGAAAAAAGAAATTTTCGTTACAGTTTTTGTTTTGAAAAGTTGATGTTACCTAATTTTCATTTTGATGAAAAAAATACGATCAGCTTATTAACGGTACCTGCCATAGAACCTTTTTTTATGACACCGATTGTCTTTTCAACGATTGAATGATTTTTGAAAACTACTGGTAAATCTGTAGAATACTGCAAAAAAAATTGAAAAAAAGTAATTTTGGAAAAAGCTTTTTTTCCTTAAAACCGATTTTTCTATTTTATCGAAAAAATACCTACTGTTAACTTTTATAAAACTTTATGCACCTATTTGAGTGTCTTTCATATAAATGATTTTTCATACAAAATATAAAATATGTACTGAATTTTTTTTTTTTTTTTCAAAAAATCTGGCCAAATGAATTTACGTTTTCAACACGAAAGTTGCATTACTTAGTTACATTTTTTTCTTTAACTTATTTTTGATCTTTGGTAAGAACGGGGTCTGTCCTATGTCTGTTCATCTTTCCGAGATTCTACTGTACGTAGTGGACAACAATGAAACAGTTCAACTATATATTCCTATGAACCTAATGTTTAATTCAAAGGTTAAATATGAAATGCAATTTTTAATGACAAGAGAGATAGAACATAAGGCACATCCTACCTCGGTTCTTAAAACTGGAAGAAGGTATAAAAAAAGTGGTTGGAAAAGCATTTTGGACATAGCAATTTAGAATGGAAATAAATAGCGAAACTGGCTTGGATTGGATCAGCATGAAATAATCAATCATCAATGTGACCGGACCGGAAATTTGTCTGTTTCAGAGATGTTGGTTGGTTATTCCATCTGCCAGGATTTGTCTGTAATTCTTATTTATATACGATGGGTAAAAATCGACATTGGTCAATACAATTTCTAATTGAAAACATTAACATTGTACTATACTTATAAAGCTTGTTCTTTTTTGTCCTTAAACATTTGTAGAAATTCCCAATGTAAGCCTTATGGTATAAAATATTTATGTATGTGTATAAATGTACCTATCTAAGAAGATAGTGCATGAACTTATAGACTGAAATATTATCATTGAGATTGAAACTGCGAAGAATGTTAGCTATTGCACTCTTAATTAAACAAAATAGATATATCCACAACAACAAAAGACATAACACTATATCTATACACGACTGTGTATATCTATATAATATGAACATTTAACTTACCGCTGGTATCGTTAATATCGAAGAACGAAGTAAATGGATTCCCTTCAGAGACTAGACCGTATCTGACCTCACGAGGATTACCTTTATCGCCATCTTCAGCATGAACTTGAAGTATCTGCAGAGTCAAGTTGAAGCCACGATGCAGCACATAATGCGTTGTGTATAAAATGTTGTTGTTTTTGTTGGTTTTATTTTTGTAGTTGGATCCCAAGTTTTGATGAAATCACATAGAAGAGAGAAAAAAATTTAAAAAAAAAAAAAAATTAGCTAAGTGAACAATTTGAAAACTCTAATCATTTAGGTAACGTCCTAAAAAGGTTAATGCACCTTTGACTATTTTACGGTGGAGCGCGTTGCATCGATTAATTAGCACATACTCGAGAAAGGTATTACGGCACACAAAACACTCATCTCACATGTGATCTGTCCCAAAGATATTTTACTAAGTTTGTTCTTGTTGTTTTAAGAAAGAAACTCATTAAAAGGTTCTTGTATATAAACATCCTCTTTACATGGCAGGGATATTCTCTAAGTGCATATACACATGTATACTTTGTCTAATGGAACTATTTCACTATACCATCACAACCACAATCATAATCTCCCGTATACAACAATTTTTACTCTTCCGCCACAGTTTGTTAATAGCGCGCTAAAATGTAGAATCCATGAAACGGGGATAGTACTTCATAGATATCAATGTTTCTTATGAGTTGCAGATCTCTTATGCCACGCCATATGCACATACGTTTTATGCCAAAAAGGTTATCTCTAATGTATGTTTTTCCAGCAGGAGAAGACGACGACGGCGACGTTTATAGCATCTCCTTATCATGCGGTTGTCGCTGGGTTCCTTCAGGGCTATTATATATTGGCTTGGGCTAGCGCTAGAGTTTTCAGTTTTCAGTAAGAGCTCAAAAAATGTCTAAGACCATCAGATAACAAAAAGAGCACCTTTGATTCACATGGTACTATATGTGCAATGTGACCATATAGTGTTAGATATGAGAACGAACGCATGTGGCAGTTTGTTGCTTAGCGTTCTTTTACAAAGTGAATTTGTTACTTCCTGAATAGACAGTGGGAGATTTCCTGTTTTTTTTAATGAATTTTTGGACATCAAATGTTAAAAATTGAATTGATAACAGGTGTCTAAATGAAAGATATAGGTTCGTTACAGTTTGATTGAAATTGAGGCGTCATATTTTAGGAACCTGCCTTAAGACTGGTTATATAACTTCGTATTTCTTCCAGAATGAAGTGGGAGATAAGATGCTCGAGATAACATTCCGACAAGAAAGTACGGGAGACACAAAGCATACTTTTGACTGCTGGTTTTGGACATCGTCTTCATTTTCTAAGCTTCAAGCAACATTATGTGATATGTTTTCGGTCTCAACCCTCTTCGAATCTCCATACGTCAAGCATTCGATTAATTGGCGTTAATTCAGTGGGATATGTCCCTCAAACAAGGGACACTACCCCGCATATCTTAATGGTCGTGTACCGAGCAGAAACAATAGAGTCAGAGCATTATACGGATTTCCGGGGGCTCACAAGCTCGTATTTGTAATTTCGAGATGAAAACGTAGAAGACTTTTTGCTACGAAACTTTGTTAGAATATATTATCGGTAAGAGATACTCTTTGTTACGTCTTGGCTATTTCGAAGCATAATGACTTTTTTAAACTTTCGAAAATGATGAAATGAAGAATTGAATAGAATCATTGATACTTCTTCAATTGTTTTTTTTTTTTTTTAATGTGTGAATTTCAAGGTGAAAATCAGAAAACAAAGAGCATCACTAGATTGTGTACATCATGTGAACTACATATGTTTACAATGCTTTTAGTTTCACTTTTTTTTAAAGATCGTTATTCTTCATCTTATGACAACAAGTTAGAATCAGTTGACAAAAAACCGTTATAACTGAAAAGAAAGCAGCAGGCATAGTCATACGCATTTCTGTTACTTTGACAGTAATGTATCACATCATAAAAAAAATGCAACATCTCAAGACTTATATCCTTGAGAACTGATCAGTAAGTAACTGATGGAACTTGGCAGTGGCACTAGGCATTTTTTTTAGGACATTGATGTTTATGTAATTAGATGTCCTATTTTTCATTCTTATTTATTTTAGCCTCATATGCATCGCAACATATCCCACTGTATTATACCCAAATCGAAAGATAATAATTGAGCGTTTCATTACTTAAACGATATCTCTGGAATTTTATCATAAATTCATTAAAGTTCTGATTAATGTTCGATAAAAAATGGCAGCAGGAAGAAGAATTATTTTAATACAGTCCCGTTTCTTTTGCTGCACGACATTATATCCCTTCCTTTAACCCCAACCACACACAGGTCTATACCTTCTTTTATAATGAGTTTCTCCCATGCTTCTACATTTCTTTTTAATTTGATTTTCCATCTCATTTGGTTCAGATTTTTATATTCTTAACTGTAAGATACTTTTCTATAGATACACTGAAATATTTATGTCCTTTTTACAGGTAAAGCAGTTTAGTACACGTACCTTGTCACCAGGAAGTATACCAGGTGGTAATTTTGTAACAGGTGGAGCCATTGTGAAAACAGGTGGTTGATCTTGAACGTCTTGCACTATCACAACAACTTCAAGTCCAGCAATATTTCTGCTATCTTGTCCGGACTCAGCATAGGCATCCTGTAAATAAATAAAAATAAAAAAGAAAAATAAGTAAAAATCTCGGAATATAAACCTTCAATCAATATAGAATGAAAATTTTGCATTTATAACGAGGTATTAAAATATGCACCACATTATTACTGTTATCTTCTAATTAAATGCGTGTGTGCGTAACTAAAATTAATATCAAAATGCTCCTGTGGTATTGGTTTGGATATTGCAGCGACAAAGGCAAAAATTTTCAACATGCACTCTTTGATTGAAACGGATTTGGACATTGGACATAGGTGGACCGTTTGATGGAAATTTTAAATGCATGAATAAATTAAAAGGAAATGAATAGATACTCTTTCGATTTATACATATATGCGGAGATGGGTTAAATGTGTCTTACTTTATAGGTATACGTGAAGTTATTTAGATTGTAAATTACAAGTTTTTTGTATGTGAGCTAAATTGCTGTGAAGTGGTTGTTTAGATATCCGTAATGGTATCTGACGGCCCATACAAGTGAGCGATATTATTTTTAGATTAACTTGTTGCAGCTGTTATCTACATATTGATAACAGTAGATAACACGTAAAATATGGTAATCAAATAACAATCAAACATGACATTTTCATAGATAGAGAAAAACAAAGAAAATGTATACATATAGAATGCAAAAAAAAGCTCACGCACGACAAGGAAAAAATTTAATGACCCGTTTCGCCAGGAGGTATAATTTTCTAAAAATTGACTTATGGCCAGTTTCTCCAAACAATTTTAAATATTTATTGGTTTGTTAAATCTTAAAATGCCATTTTTCAATTTCACCAACCACTTTCAGTTTTAAAAGAGCCAATAAACTAAAGTCCCATTTTGTTCCAAATAAATTTCAAAGGCGTCTTAAAAATGCAAGACAAAGAGAACGTTGAAATTTTTCGATTGATGTGCTCTCGTCTCGCGTGCTCTAACGAAAGAGACCCATGTTTGTACTTTTTTTGGCATCTCTATCATCGTAATGTCATGTTCGATTTTTTTTTACACGAAACCAATACTTGCCCTATTGAGCAAGTAAAAATATTAAAAAATAAATGTAATACCAGTGCCTTACTCCTTTTTGAAAAGTCAGAAATATCATCTTTTATTTTATTTCTAAATTAAGTTGTTTAAGTGAATGGTTTTTAAAGAATTAATTTTCGAACTCAAAATTTTGGAAAAAAAAATTTTTAAAATAAATAAACTATATTTTTTTTTAAATTTTACTTAAGAACTATTTTTGTTTTTAAAAGTCAATGCTCTAAAAGGTTTTCAGCCAAAAACAGAATACCGGTTGCTCAAATGTCTTGTTATTTTTGAGAAAATTAAAAATAACGAAAACCACCTAAGTTTTGAACTAAAAATTAAATAGAGCATTGAATTTTGAAAACAAAAGTATTACTTATACACTTAAAATTTTGAAAAAAATAGTTTAAATATTTGTTTTTAAATATTTTTTTTTTCAAATTTTGAGTTGAAAAAATTTTTTTTTTCAAAAATATTCACTAAAGGAAATTTTTTTAATCTATACACATAAATAAAAATGTAGTGTCTGTTTGTAATGTCAAAATAACAGTATATTACTACACGCATATAAAAGCATACACAGCATTTATAAGAAAACCTACATTTTTAAAATTTTTGTTGTCTGCCTTTCTGTCTGTTTGTCCTGGCTAATCCCGAGAACGGCTAAACCGATTTTGACGGGACTTTCAATGGCAGATAGATAATGATGTAGCGCTGAACTTAGGCTATTTCATTTACTCTCTAGATGGCGCTCAGGTCGCCTTTTTCCAGAAAAATTAATTTTATGCCCGGTCAGAAACTATGCTTGACAGATTTTTACGGGACTTGCTAGATGAGATGTTTGGCTTTTTAAAAAGGTAGGTAGAGGTATAGCAAGGCAATCTTGGTAATTTTTTTTTCGGTTCTAAGTCAATTTTTAAAAAAATTCCCCCTTCCGGCTAAACGGGAGTGATAGGGGTAGGGGTCTCTCGTAAATTTTTGTTTGTATTGACCCAACCTACTTGCTCGAACTGTTCTTTTTTTTGCATTTTATTTGACGCACCTGTAATAGCGTTTTCATTTGGTAGTTCGGAGTTGTCCAAAACTACTCCGGATGATTCTGCTTACGTTCGTTTGGCACTAAATGACAACTCGATTCCGGACTTTAAGTCAGAATCAAAAACAGAATCACGCAAACTTGCACAGATTTAAATATTCAAATCGTGATATGTCGTTATTTTGTTATTTGTTTTGGAAGAGTGATAGAAAAATGTTTTGCTTCTTGAAATAAATAAATTATACAGCCAATATAGAACATCAATGGATACCTCGCATATTTTAAGTTGCATAAATAACTTGTTATCATAGCTAATCACCAAACATATAAAAAAAATGCATTTGAAGTTTCACACATACAATGAAATGCAAATTATAGAATCAAAAAAGTATCTTTGCGTGTTCATTTGGTGTCCGGAATAGGACAGTTCTGCTTATCGATTCCGGACTACCAAATGAAAACGCTTTAAGTGATGGATAAATGGATTTGTGAGATAGGTACATACTTTGAGGGTGAATATCTCCTCAGCCAATTATAGAACTTTGGTATAGTCATATAAAATTGTCATTTTAAAACAATCTATCATACCCAATACTGACTTTTTTTTTGGCCGGATCAAATAATACTGGCCCAAATTGACAGATGTTCTTTTAAAATCAAGCTTTTCCTGAAGACTGATGCGTATAGGATGGCAGAAAGGTAATAATGCCGATAAATGGAGTTTACCTATATTTATCTTATTCAATGCGCCAAATTTTCAGAGTCAAACAGTTCTTAAGCAACTTTTATTTGGTTTGGCCTTTATTAAAAAGCAGTCACTAGACGACTTACTTACCAGCTTAATAATATGCTTCAAAATACAAGATGTCATTTATCCAAAAGATTCAAAATTTTGTTGTATGATCAACCTTTGCTTTATTTGAACCCACTATACTGATGCTGATACCCTGTTTCGAAACACTATCGCAACAAAAAAACGACTTAGAACAACTTTATGACTTTGTTTAAAACAATTTTTAGTTAGTTGTGGCTTTCGGGCGATAACCTTCTGAGCAATTGCATTATCGTTGCTCTCTGACTCATAATCTTCCAGCAGTTGAATATTTCTTCTCATATTTTTTTTTTTTTTTTGCTAACAACAATTTTCAGCCCCCAAGCGAATTGCTCCGAAAATCAAAAATAAAACGCTCGATAAAACGAAAGCAAAAAATAAATTTCATTTTGAAGACAACAACAAAAAAAGCCCCGGCGACTCACAATAACCACAAATTCTTAAACATTAAAAACCCTTATTGACCAAACAGGCCAATGTCCAGCTAAAGCCTGGCCAAAACTGTGCAACCAGCGCGCAGTAGAAAAATCGACAAAAATCTTATTACATTGCCCGCTAGCCATTCCATTACAAATTCTGGCCAAGGGGATGCGGCATCAGTTGCAGAGTATTAGCTTGGCCAGCTAGCTATAGTTCATTCAATTGCAATTCAGTTAGCTGTGTTGATGCAGTTGTGCTTGCTGCTGCGTTCGAGACTTCTCGCCGATTGCCATGTTAACAAGTTACAACATCGTCGAACACCGCTAACAGGCGAACAGAATTCTGCGCACAGAGAGTGCAACAGCACGAAGTACATTTACTGTACTGATTTTTTTTTTGTTGTTGTTGTTGCTTTGACTGAAAGTTTTTCGCAGTAAAATGCATTTTGCAATTTCGTTACAGACATGAGACAACAATTCATCACCCCCCCTTATTTTTGCTCTGAGTAAACTTACTGACGATACCAGAGACCAGACCAGTGCACTTTTCCACAATTATTTCACTCGGACTCGGCATTCGGCAGTTGGATGTCGACACTCGACGCAACGCATCTCACGGTGGAGCTGCCTGGCCGGCGCGGCGCGGCGTTGACTCTGACGTTTACGTATTCGTATACGTACTGTGTGGCCGGGAGTGCAGCAAATATGCAGCTTGTCACTGTAATTGCAGCAATGGTCATAAAGTTACGTTTTATTTGTTTTGGCGTTCCACCAGAGAACAGAAAAAATACATGCAGATTATTGTATATGAACATAGCTGGGGAGCTATACCATGTAAATGTGTCTCATTTTGCAAACACTTAAAGATGATTTTTACTTGCGATTATATTATTTAATATAAGGTTAGTTATGCATTCGTAAAAAAACACAAGGAATTAATCATAAAAAAAAATATATCTACCTTCAAAATATGAGAAGGTTAATATTGAATTATATTACTTATACATGGTGATTGTTATAAGATGCGGCAAAAAGCTTGAGCGTGTAGGTGGAGTTAAGACAAGAAAAAAATCGTATGGGAGGGGGTCTATTTCGTATGGGAGGGGGTATATTTCGCCCCGTTTAGGCGGGAGGGGCAATTTTCTAAAACATTGACTTTAATCAGAAAAAAATTTATTTTAAAACAACGGTGAAGGATACAAAGCCTTGTTATATCTTTTTGAAAAGCCAGAAAATTACTCTTTTATTTAATTTTAAATTAAGTTGTTTAAGTGAACAGTTTTAAAAAAATGAATCTTCAAACTCAAAATATTGAAAAAAAATGTAAAAAAACAATGTTTTAACAATTTTTTTTCAATTTTTTATGTAATTAACTATTATTTTTATTTTCAAAATTCAATGCTCTTATTAATTTGTAGTCAAAAACAGAAAACCGGGTGCCAAAATGTATCTAAGATACATTTTTACATTAGGTTTTCTGTTTTTGACTAAAAATTAATAAGAGCATTGAATTTTGAAAATAAAAATAATAGTTAATTACATAAAATTTTGAAAAAAATTAGTTTAAAATTTATTTTTTCAGTTTTTTTTTTTTTATTTTGAGTTTGAAAATTAATTTTCTTAAAACTGTTCACTTAAACAACTGACATTTCAAAAACTTAAAACGCGGATTAGTTGCGTTATTAAATAAATATTTAGTGAGTTTAATTCAGTACTCACCCCGAACGTTTCGCTACAAATGTCAATAAGCTTTGTCACCGGGAAGGTAAGATGGGGGTTTCGCAGAACAACTGTTCCGAATAAACCCAATTAGCGCGGAAAAGCGCCGTTTTGATATGTCACCGGGAAACTGTCATAAAGTTCTATTTTCCTTAAAAAAAAAACTAAAATACCAAATTCCAGTCATACCTTTGTTTATGTTATGTTTCCAGAAGCTCTGAATATAGAAGGCTCAATCAGGCTACCCAATAACAGCAGTGTATTCTAAGCAGTAACGAAAGCTGCCAGAGTGGCATCAATGACGGCACTACCCCGAGAGGATATTACCATTCTCATCGATAGCCAGGCAGCCATAAAAGCAATTTCTGCTGTTGAAATAAAATCCAAGCTTATGAAAAGTTGTCGCGAAGAGCTTAAAGTTCTTGCCACACACATAATATAACACTCAGCTGTCCCCGGACACGCGGGTATCATGGGAAATGAAAAAGCCGATGAATTGGCAAGAAAAGGCTCAACACTTAGCCTAGAACTCTCAGAAAAGAGCGTAAACTATGCGACCTCAAACTTAAGATAATGTGTGAAATCCTGGCAAAAGCCAAGATGGGCAAACCTAAACACTTGTGAGGTAGCTAGAAAGCTGTGGCCGCAGTACGATAAAAATAGAACGAATGCAATCATTCAAAAAGACAGGAAATCAGTATCGACGTTGGTAGGTGTTTTAACTGGCCATAACATGCTAAGATATCACGCCAAAAAACTACGTCTAACTGAAAACGATCTGTGTAGAGGTTACAGTGACGAGGAAGAACATGAGGATGTAGCCCACTACCTCTGTCACTGCCCTAGTCTCTGCCATCTAAGAAATAAAACTCTGGGGAAATACTTCTTCGAAAGCATTAAAGAACTATTAGAGTGCCCAATAACAAATCTATATAGATTCGCAAGAAGAAACGGATGGTTGGATACTCCGGGATGTTACTAAGTAACTAAATATGGACTACGAGTATGGTAAGATGAAGAATTGGTAAACCCTCAATGAGTCTACATTGTCTTAAGTGAGCTGGGGTTGAGCTATTGGCTCTCCTACAGCAACCCGCAAACCTAACCTAACCTTACAATACTTTGTACGTTATTTTAAGTGAACTTAATCTTGAACGCTTTTGCCGTAGAACGTAATAAAAAAAGTTAAAGAGGAACAGCCGGAAAAAGGACGAAAATTTTGAAGTTTTTACCGCCATGGTCCTCAAGGTCAAAAACTTGAGAAAATATTAAGTAACCATGAATGAAATAAATAAATAAATAAATAAATAAAACAACATCTGAAAATTTCTTCGACCTCCAATCTTTTTCAACCAAACCCCATTTTTTCCTACCTGCCGACTGGACTATTAGTTATGTAAATATGTGTTAAGTACCAAACAAAGTAACAGTGTAAAAGAATTTTTTGGCCTGGACAGGGAAATGTGAGAAAAAACGGCGATTTGAGTAAACTAATTTTTTATGTACATAGATAAAAATATATTAAAGCTGTCAACAAACTCGTTTTTGTAATACAAATAGAACTTAGAGCATACAATTGAAATTCGTAAGAATTAACATTATTTTGTAAAATGTTTGTATCTATATTTAGACATACTTTTTACCAAAAGCGTTTAAGTTCACGACTTTATCGCTTGAACTTGCTCTTGTGGCAAGTTGTCACAGAAATAGCATTAAATTTAATAATTTTTTAGCAAAAAAAATTATATGAATTTTTATTAAAAGTGATAAAACTACTTTTTACAATGTATCAAGCCAAAAACCAAGAAGGTATGTAGAAAATTTTGTTACATACCTACCAAAAAAATAATTCTTAAATTTAAATCGTGAGACTTGTTTTTTAACAAATCGAACAAATGTTTTTAACAAACTTAAAGTACGTTAATTTATAAGTGCTTATAATAGTTTCTATTTGATCCACAAAGAGTAAAATTTTTAGTCAAGCCATTTTTCAAATATTATCTAAATTTACAAACAAATAAATTAAAATTTTTTCAAGTTTTCCAGATCTACACCTAGAGCTTAAAAAAATTCTGGGCTAAAATCAATTAATGCGTTCACCAAGATAACTCAAGAGACTGTATATGCTGTGCTGATACAACCAGACTGACAGACAGAATTTTCGGGCTCACTTTTATCGTCTTCCCTTTCACTATCATCGTAATGTCATATGTTTGATTTTTATCTTAATTTTCTTTTGCATGATTGCACAACTTGCCTTACAGTACCTACCTTATAGTAAAGTAAAAACTGATTGAAATAATAATCCAGATTTTGTTTATACATTTATTAGTAAATCATTAAATTTTTGAAAGAATTTTTGATCTACTACAAAACTACTATGAAACAAAACTGCTTACTGAATTTCTAATACCAAATATACCATTTTTGAAAAAAAAAATCGGTTCAGTCGTTTTTGGCTATTGGCATCTATCCGACCAGGTCGACAGACATTATTATCTACCTATTTTGTTGTCTTCTTCCATTATGGAAATAATGTTTCTATATGTGTAAGTTATTTTATATGTGCGTATGCATATAACCTATCTTAAAAATTCCTATAATCTCAAATAAAAATAAATGAACCAAAGCCAAAGAGCCCAGAGTTGATGCCCATAGTCCTTGAAAATCTATAGCATCATAAAAAATTATAGTGAACCCGCAAGTAATGTCGTAAAATTTCTTCGCAGATTGTTGATCATTTTATAAACTAAGAAACACAAACCTGAGATTTAATTTTTTTTTCATAGATAGCCAGGTATATACTTTTATAGGTTGAGTTAAAATAGTCATAAAATGAATATTCTCTCAAAACAAAATGAACAAAAACAACAAATTTTTTTTATAAATTCATATGTGCATCCCACTCAACAGATATGTTATTCCAAAATAACCCCCAATAACATGACAGTTCGACATTTATGGGAATTTATAGTTTTTAATTAAACATCCTCACTTAAGATTTTTATAAATAAGATAAGAAACGACTAAGTTTGCAGACGCTCGAGAAAAAATAGGTATGTCCTCAAGCCACTTACTAAAATCGCGATAACAATCAATTCTATGATTTATAGTAACTGCTATTACAATTGCCCCATTCAGGGCTCCTCTTACTTTTCATATGGAGTGTCATTTGATCGCTCATATAGCAGACATTTAATTTGCCTCATTATCATCCCTTAAAATATGCACAACGCCATCTGATAGGGTAATTTATATGCAAGAAATTATATTCAACGCAAAGAAATGATGAGAATGTCCTTCGTCCGTGCACAATGGCCAAAGGCCATCTGGTGGATATCTGATGCTAATTCAAACTGATAGTAATTACCTGATCCAGGATAAAAATCTAAAAAGATGTGTGACACTCGGTGGGGAATGGTATCTCCTCAGTCTTCGGTCTTATATGAGAAGAGAATATAACATGGACAGGACTAACAAGCAATTCAACATTATGGAAGACATGATGCATGTCACAGACATTTGAGAAGTGTACATGATAGAAATACCAATAATGACGCACTCAATCACCGAAAAGATACTTTTTAGAGGCATCCGCCCCAGAGTGGAGTCGCAATGTGGATCTTGTAGTTGTATAGCTGCGTTGTACGATTTCAAACAAATAAAATGTTGTCCAAATGAGGTAACGCATAAGAATAGCCGCACAATTGCAATGTTCACTGAAATATTGCCACAGGCAAATCAAAAAGAGCATCTTGTTTAGGTTTCTGTGTTGTTGTTCGATAAGGTGGCAGAGGGAAAGTGGGACCAGAATTATGGGCGCAAAACTATCAAACTGAGGCAAATATTACCCACGATATGCACAGGGACAGGGTGCACGTAGATCGCAGCTATGCATTTCTGCAAGGTCTTTGGGAGCATATAGTATAATAATGGGTGTGTCTGTTGCATGGCACCAAGCACCTAACGCATAGTTGCTGTGGCCGTAATTGGCAGTGATATGGTATATAGTTGACTATAGAATGTGAGTGAGTTAAGTTGAAGCATGCGAAAACTGAAACAAACAAAAAATTCAAAATTATAATGAAATTGGCAACGCGGAAACACTTATTGTTGTAGTGAAACCCATATTATTAATGATTGCGTCCTGTTTCTATTATTGTGAATAAATCAAGTTTATATCACAATAATCCGTATGCCATTTGAACCTTACAATTTAATATTTTACATATTTATCTGCATAAATTTTAATAAATTAACAAAAATACTTGTTTTGTACCAGGGTTACAGAAATGAATACGTTTATTAATTATTCGTGTAAGTTAGGACCTTTTGAGGGCTGATCTAAGATTGATGAGTTGATAAATGTAAAATAAGGGAACGTATTTCAATTTGAGATGAAATTATTCGTAATTCAGATATACCGGATGGTATATATAGTATCGAAGCCCATCAGAGGTAAGTACCCCTAAAATGGGACCCTAGTCTTAAAATTATCCTTTGAATCTATACAGTGATAGTTAGTATTAAACTTAAAATTATAGCAATAACATACAAAGAATGACCTGTTTATAGGTCTACTAGGACAATTCGATCCACCCCTATAACGGGATTGGAAGCTATGCAATGTATGGAGGTAACTTGACTCCTGGTGTCCCATTCCCATCCAAATCAGAAAACTATAACCAAACTTCAACAATCAAAGCAGAGATAGAATCATACCATTGAACAAAAAAAAAATTATAGATTCAGGCAATCCGAACTTTGTGAAATACAAACAGGGTGATTGGTATAAGGTGCGCCAAAAAGCTTGAGCGTGTAGGTGGGGTTAAGACAAGAAAAAAATCGGGTCTATTTCCCCCCGTTTATATAAAAACAACGGTGAATCATACAAAGCCTTGTTATATTTTTTTGGAAAGCCAGAAAACTTTTCTTTTATTTAATTTTTAAATTAAGTTGTTTAAGTGAACAGTTTTAAAAAAATGAATTTTCAAACTCAAAATTTTGAAAAAAAACTAAAAATTTTTTTTTTTTTTCAAAATTGTAGGTAATTAACTATTATTTTTATTTTCAAAATTCAATGCTCTTATTAATTTTTAGTCAAAAACAGATAACTGAATGCCAAAATGTATTTTAGTTTTTGAGAAATAAAAAAAAAATTAAAAGTAAAACTAGTAAGTAAAGTAAAAAGTTAATTCGTTTTTTTTTTTAATTATTTGATTAAAATCTAATGGTATGTAATAAAAAATAAAAAAGGGATAATTCCCTAATTAATAATTGAATTGAGCAGGTCAAATTTGGGAAAACCAAAAAAAAAAAGTGTTTTTCTTGGAAAAAAATACTTCTAGTTTTTCTTAATTTCTCAAAAACTAAGATACATTTTGGCATCCGGTTTTCTGTTTTTGACTAAAAATTAATAAGAGCATTGAATTTTGAAAATAAAAATAATAGTTAAATACATAAAATTTTGAAAAAAATTAGTTTAAAATTTTTTTTTTAGTTTTTTTTTCAAAATTTTGAGTTTGAAAATTAATTTTTTTAAAACTGTTCACTGAAACAACTTAATTTAAAAATCAAATAAAAGAGTAGTTTTCTGGCTTTACAAAAAAATATAACAAGGCTTTGTTTCATTCACCGTTGTTTTTAAATATTTATTAAATATTTTAGAAAATTGCTCCTCCCGCCTAAACGGGGGGAAATAGACCCCATTTCTTTCTTGTCTTAACCCCACCTACACGCTCAAGCTTTTTGGTGCACCTTATACCAATCACCCTGTATAGCAAATTGCACATTTTTGTTGGAGTATCAATTCATCAATTAACGGTAAGTGTGACTCTTTGAGAAGCTAACGTTTACGATTTATCGTATTAACTTTAGCAACAGCGATATTCTTGTTGCAACAAAACCTACGACGAGGTCTTCCTGAATTCAACAGAGGATTTGTATCTTTTAACTTTAATACCGCTATATAGGCTTTGGCAATTAGAACAATCAGGTTGTTTTGTTACGAGAATTGTCATGAAGCACGAAACAAAAATGATACTTCTATTTGCACAGCTGATTCTGAAATGGTGCCAATAATCCAATACAGGTATCATTAAATCCGTATCACAATCAAAGCAAATATGTCAGATTTTTCAAAATTCAAGTGCATTATTTGGCAATGGCGTAACGTGTAAGTATTATGTTGTTGGTACACATTAATAATATAGTTGAGTAGTTTAGAGTGAATGATCTAGCCCAGTCAGTTAGGATCTTCAAAGCTATAGACCATATACTATAACGGTGGTGTGATCAAGTAGAAAAAAAGACCTCAAGAAATTTGGTGTGCGAAAGTGACGATAAGTAAGGACTGGCTGCAGAGACAGTTGGTTAAGGCACATGTTTTAACAGCACTGTTGGACAAGCTAAATATTTATGATATTTTAATATGATACCTTAATTTTATTTCAGCTCGTTATCTTATTCTGTGACTTTCAATGTTTTTGGAACTTCAATTATGGGTGATCGATAACAAGTTTTGTCATAGTCGAACTTAGTTTAAAAATGAACTTGAAGAACCAAGCATCAATAAAATACAAGTTGAAAAGTTAAGGTTTAAACATGCCCGAGCAACGCATAACAATACAGCTAGTTCAAAAATCAATTCAAATTTCTTCAAAGTAAATTACTTACATTAGCCAATATGGTTAGATGATACATAGCTTGTTTTTCGAAATCAAGTGGTCCCAGTAGAAATATCGTTCCCTCTGTTGTATCGGGTGAAACAATCTTTTGTCTAATGGCAAAAAGGGGTGATCCCTATAATTATAAAAAAATGAAACAACATTTAATAAAAATTATCAAACGATGTATTGTTCTCAAATTATGTTGAAAAATGGAAAAAAAAAATATTTACCCATAGCTCGAGGTAGACTGGTTTTGGAAAATGTGGATTTTTTCTGGATATGACATAATCTAATTCGGTTCCCCTTTTGGCATCCTGAAAATAAAAAAAAAAACTATTTTAAAGAAAACCAAAAACAATTAAGATATACATAAATAAAACATTTTTCAGACTGATAATTTTCTGGTCATCCATAGTGAGATCTTAAATTATTCAAAGACATCATGATCTTTCATATCAAAAAGGTTCATCTGAACCAATCTGTTTTGACACATAAAATTTACGATAATTTTTTTTTTCTCTTGAGTTTATCTGATCTATGGTTGAGCGGTTATCTTCAAAGCCTCTTTATTGCTTTATTTCTTATCTCTGAACTTTTATTTTGGGGGGCTTCTATTTTTTTTTTTTGATGTAGGGAAGTTTATCCCATTTACTTAGATGTCTCGCGTATTAAGTTTCCAGTGTTTGTTACAGGGTTTTATTTAAGGCAGATACGATTAAAGTCTTTTTTCAGAATACCCAAAAGATTTATCTCCTAAGTCATCATTGGTGGTTTTATATCTTTGGATGGCTAATTATAATAGAGATGCTAAAGATACGCCTTGAATGTGCAGCATCGATGGTGGTTTAAATGTATAGACGTAGATACTCCTTTCAGTGATTTATATGTTTGAAACGGATACGCGGAAGGGTATATGAGAAGAAAAAATGCAGAAGCATCCGAACATAGCATTCGCTCTAAATTAATTTCAGTCTTATAGAAAAGATCTGAATTTATAATTTATTGCTAGATATTCTCTTATAACATTTTGGGCATTCTGTCTCTTATGTAAGAAAGGGGCTGTTCGCACGGAATTTAATTTATGGCCAAAAAACAAGCTTGGGAAGAGACATGTTAAAAACTCATGATATATAAAAACTAATTCTTGGGTCTGATGCCAATCGTCACTTGATGAAACCCTTTAAAGAGATAAAAATGTTTCGCTGACAACCAGACAGAGTTACTGACTTGTATTTAAGATAACCGACAATTGATTCCATAACAAACTTACAAGCGATATTTCCGCAGCATACCATTGAACAAAGCAAGTTTTTTTCTTCAATGGATCTATTTGGACATACGAGAACCAAGCTTTAACGTTTGAGAGATTAGCATGCCATGCCATGCAATGCGCTCTTGCAAATTTGAAACCCTGTTCCTCGATTTATAAGGGTATAAGGGGTCTGTATTTGTTCTTAAGTTTTACTCTGTCTGGATCTGTCTTTGATCTAAAGTTTTTTTTTATATTCCGACAATAACTTCTGGACCCATTCATGTTTAGCTGTATCTAATTAAGTATTAACCTAAAATATTTTTTATTTATCAAAATATTGCGGTTAATCAACACCCGAAAGAGAGCAGTTTGTCTGAATTTCATTTTGTCAAAAATATCTCAAAATTTGCCCCATGGTTGTAATTAGAACTCTTGAAACCCTGTGCCTGTGTACCCGGATATACCCGAGTATATTCATAAAAATACCCGGGTACCCGAAATTCTTATAAGAAAAATTATATTGTCCATTTTTTAAATGTATCATTTTTTAAATGTAGATATCAGAATTCGGGAACCCGGGAACATGGGCATCTGAGTACTCAGGTATTTTTGGACCCGGGTACCCGGGTAATTGTAGAACCGGATACTACCCGGGTAAAATAAAGAGCTATAGCCAATGCAAAACAATATCAATGCGTTACAACAAATTTTTAGAACAACACGCTGGCTTTTTTTGATTTTAAATAATCACCCTGATAATACATATGAGGTTAACAAATTGACGGACTCTTGCTTCTCAACTTGACCATGTTATAACGGCGATCAGTAAAAATAAAAGAACAAAATGTAATACTCCCTCGAACACCCAAACATAGAAAAAAGTTTAAAGAACATTGAATTGTACCCTATTTTCTTTGATCACCCGCAAATTCAGTTTTACGTATACTTTCTTGAATTTTTAAAACGTGAAATATACCTATGTACATATGTTAAAGACTCGTTAAATACAGGCTTTCTTTTTAGTTTTTCAGTTTGTAGGCAAAAAAGGAAAAGTCTTCTAAGATGATATTCTGTTAAAGTTTTTCAGTATGCTCTAACTTTGTTCCTAATTGAGTTAATTCTGTAAATTAAAGATTTTTTTGAAATATTTTTTTTTTTAACCGAAACACATTTCAGTTATTTAATTTTTTTGTTCCTGAATATATATGATTATGCAACATTACTGAAATGTTTCTTTGTTTAATTTTACTGAAGGGTTTCTAAAACTGCTCGTTGGTGCGGAGAAGGTATGTCTCCCATTTCAAAGAAATATTTAGGAAATATCAAAAATCCATTTTAGAAGCATTTTACTGATAAAACATAGACACGGACACTCTTGATTTCACTTATCTCAGCAAATAAAATTAGGGACCTTTTTCAATCTTTAACTGCATTATGTATACAAAATATTTGGTTCATAATGTTTATTTGTAGTATAGTTTTGAGTTTTATTGAAAGTCTCATAGTAGGAGAGCTAGCGACCAATTTTGGGACATTATTTTGGCGCGCCTGAATTTTTGTCCAGTTATTGCTTCAGGGCCACTCATTAATAAATGATAATTATGGCTACTGGAAATGGCCAGAAACCGAAGATACAGCCCTTCAAAGTCCAGAAAAAATAACCTAACTACATTTTCGGTAAGTAATTTTGGCACACAAACGTTTAAAATAATAATGTATATACAACTGCCATAACAATGTCAAGTCGGAAAAGGGTTGCCAGACAAACTCAAATAACAATATAAAAACACTTAAAAGGTCTATCTCTTTTCATCGTTTGAAATCGATATCAAAGCTTAAAAAAAGTACGTTCAAAATTTCCCATGTCAAAGGTCTAACTCGATTGCAGAAAATCTAATAAAATGATGTAGAGGTGGTGCTAGTGCTAGACCTGGTTGATTGTTGTTTAAAAAGATTAACAGCTCGTGTAAAATATAATATTGTGTTCAAAGTTTAAAGGTCAAGCTCTACTAGAAATGTTTTACAAGAAGTCAGATAGAAGAAGGTTTTCAAACCGAAAAACAATAGTCGTTGACAAAAATTACATGTGAGTGCATTTTGTAACAATTTGTCTTTTGGCGTTGCATTGGCGTTGCACTGACAAGTTGCTTCGTAAGATCAAGTCGTTGACACAATAACGTTGACGTTCTTATCGTAGGATAAATTCGGGCATTATGGCGCACCTAACTTCAATCCCCAATAACTTTACTTCGGGCAACATTTCTTACTTCAATTAACAATATTTATTTAATTTATGGCTCATTCGCGCCATAATGCCCGAACATCATGTGCACCAGATTACACTCAATACACATTTTCGCAACAAATTTAAAAAAAAAACTGAATTCGCATTTCGTCGAAAACATGTTCCCAATACACAGGAAAACCGAAATTGTATTCTGCATTTTATTGTTCACACCAAACAAGTGTGCTGTATATACTTACCTAGATACACAAAGTCAAAAACAGAGCAAAATTAAAGTAAGCACCCAAAACCAGGCAATTTTTTTATTTCCTTGTTTTTTTTTTCCACAAAAATAGTCGTATCGGCATCAGATTATGATTTGGTGATTTAATGCCGAAGACCTAAGTCTTTGCATCGTTTTCATTTTTGTTAGAGTATTCGAAGTGTGGTATTTCAAAAGTGCACCATAATGCCCATTGCGCCATAATGCCCAAACTTACCCTATAGTTTGTCCTCTATAAATTGGCAGTACAGGCCTTATGGGGAAGCTTTTTCAAAATCAGTAGCGCGCCTTATTTGTGCACCATACTTAATTGAAAGAAACCCCATTTAAAAAATGTTTACCCGCCAATGATTTTTCGATTGCATCCGACATAAATCCCACAACGACCTGCCTAGCGTACAGTTGAATACGCACTGATTGGCTAATGCATTTCAACCCTCTTTTAACATCCATTCGAACAGAGATACCTTTGTCAATTTGGTAACTCGGTTCGTAATTTTTTATATTGAGTTTCTGTTGAGGAACTTTTGATTTTAGAGCTTAAAAATACATTTTATTGATGAAATGATAATGAGATATTGAGATGAGCATATTACTAGTACAAAAGTGTTATCGTTCAGTGTTTTTGTTGATCATGTTTGTGTTTTTTATGTGGGGAAAATCTTAAAATGCAGTTTACAAAAATGTAGGTAAGCTGTTGTCTTTAAAGAATTTATTTGCGTAGATTCTCGTGCCGGTCGGTCGGTTGATATTTCGTGTATATTTTTTTTTATTTGCGTAGATTTTTAAAGCGCGCAGGCGGTATTGATGTTTCGTGTACATATTTTTGTGATTAGTGAGAAATGGCACCGGTGTGTCCAACACGTCGAGCAGGTAATTGAGCCGAAAATGTGGGTAATGGACGTTTGTTCGGAAAACGCTGTAGAAAGCCTTATAATAAATCTAGATGAAGAGAGCAGCAACAGCAGCAGTAACTTCTCGAGTGATAAAAATACCTTTACTTATATATAAATGTACATATTTTTATTTAATAGATGAATTTATATTTATTTTTGTTATGCTTGTTTATTTATTTTGCTTGTTATATTAATCTTTATGAATAAATTCTTTATTTTTTGTTTGTTTTTTATCTAAAAGGGATTAGGCCTACTGGGGATACCCTTCAAAAACGCGCCTACTATCTTACCTCTTGGTGGTGTGTAAAAAGATAAATTTAATTTCATTTTTATAAATAAAAATTAAGAAAATAATTTTAATTAAAAAAGAAGAAAGGTAACCCTACATCATATTTTTTCAGTTTTTTCCAATTCAAAATGCTTACTACGGCAACCCTGTTAGAGCTTTTGAAAGAAGATAACCTTATGGAAAGCAAAGAAGTGCGAATGAGAGACAAACATCCCTATCTTTCCTGTACTGCCAATTTTTAGTGGACAGACTATAGTCCAAGAATCACCAATTCGGGTTCAATTTGCTGCAGTGCTACATATATTATGTCAGTCATAATGGTAACTTCGGTGCGAAGAAAGAAATGTTTGAGCATAGCTTTATAATCTTCCCTTGTGTGCGATACCAAATGGGCATTTAGAGCGCAGATGCATTTTTTCCGCAAGCTTTTTCATGGAATGTAAACAGTACTATGTAAGGTGTAAGTCAGCATATCGGATAAGTTCAGGAATGGCGTTTCCATATGATGTTTCTCTGTATGATTGATCTCAGTTTCCAGTCACAAACGTATGAACGATGGAATCTCTGTGGAAATGGCACTTCTTTCTAGTAAGTTACTGCGAATTTATCGTTTTGTGCTTGTGTTGTGGTATCATGGTAAATATAGGTTATTCATACTATATAACTTTCAGGACTAATTGCATGTTATTTTAAAAATCACGACAGGAATCATGTTGCCATGAATTTTATTATTCATCATCATCAGTAGTCAAGAGTTTCCTGATCAATCAAAAATCACAAAAACAGTTCCCTGAAGAAATTTCCGAAATTCCCTTAACGATCGATAGTGGATGTAAATTCAACCCTCAAGCCATATAAATTCAGAGATTACATAACAAAGATACAACATTTAATAGTCACTCTATATTATATACATATTTTCATGACTGTAAGGGTCGCCGTTGTGATTTTAAGATTTACAAATTACAAAAATTACCCATTGGAATGCAAAATCCTTATACAAATTGTTTTAACCTCAGACCCCAAATTGGAAACGAATTCTCTTGAACAACTTGAAGTAAACCAGATTATTTTGGTTAACCTCACAACTTCACCTTCATATACCATTACCACCTTGAGCTTATAAACATAAAAGCCTTCCAGACAAGTCCCACATGGTTTTAAAGAAGTGTAGGTATACAGACGGATAAACACCTTGCATTGTTGCATCCATCAATCGCATCACCTTTACCGTTTCCTGTTAAAAATCAAGTCCTGATGGCTTGGACCGATGAAGATGATGAGCTCTGAAGAAAAGAGTAGTATAGGTACATTTGAAGATATTTTCCGTATATATACCTGAATCTTACACATTAAATCTATCCTCAGTCCTCACTTGCCAGTTGCAACCCCTTGAGGGCATTTCTGTGGTTAAGTGATTACCACCGTTGGCCTTTCACTTTTTTATCCTCTTTCTTTCATTTCACATCAGAGAGTCTTTTTACAAAACTGGTTTACTTCTGAATGGCCAACCGATGATTGCTGCACCTCAAAATTGGCAACTGCTTTGCACTATATACGCATCCTTTACATATCTTTCGGCACAGAGACCAGGTGATGATGACATTGACGTGACGATTCATCCGTACCAATGTGACTTCAAGCAATTAAGGATAATTACACGGTACAGATGCCGTGTTAAGTGCGATGTTTAAAATTAAACTGTTTTGACACCACATTCGGTCCCTATAATACCGAGTATCTGTATCTATAGGTATAACTTGTAGCCCACTCTATTGAAGCTCAACGCGTAATGGTGCTAAGATAGAAGTATCTAACTATTTATTTCACTGTACGAGTTCGTTGTGTCACATTCTTAGACCGGCGAATGATTGATTCCCCTTTTTGGCGTCTGAGTGTCGCTTGTCAGACACTTTGGTCGGATCGGCTATACACAGGCTTAGTTATAAAATAATAATATATTATATAGTAGCACTGACTCCTGGCCATTTTGCTTGTGGCTAGGTCTATGTGTGTGGTGGCTATAAATCTAATGACATGCGTGAATGTGGGTTGTCGATCCGAATCCAGATAGATATGAGATCGCAGACCAATAATGAAATGTTCAATCCGATTGGGTGTTAGGTATGTTTTTCTTGTTCGCATTAGTAGCTATACGGGGGCATTAAAGCGTCTGGCGTTTAGAATTCTTGGACTTATTTTGCTATAGCTTTAGATATTCTAGAAGATATAGAAGCGAGAGTGAATGGTCTAAAGGAATTTGCGCGTCGGATGTGTGGATAGATATGAAAAATTCAATTTAAGCGAGAAGGTGATCAAGTTAATTTTTTGTTTTTTTGTTTTTAACTTTTATCGGGAACAAATAGTAAATGCTGATCGTTCATTGAATTTAAATAAGCTTAACCATTGATTCAGTGGTTTTGACAAATTAACTTATCGAAAACACGTTTTTACTTATTTTAAGTAGAACAAATTATTTTGAGGAAGCAATATAATGTTGATAACATTATAAAACTGTTTAAAATTAAGTAAGAGTTGAGAAGTAATTAGACTGAAAACCAGTACAAGCATTGAGTTGAATAACATGAATGCTGACTCAAAAATGTCCGAACGCAACTAAGGGTCATATTGGTGAACCATTCTTGGAACAAGTATAGAATATACTAGGTTAGATCAAGCAGAGCTATTTAGACTTAATAATATCTTTTCAAGGAATACATATAGTGGATTAAAAACTTAATAAATTTAAGAATAATGTTAATTGCTGTAAGATGTCATTGAAGTTTATATATATAAAAGATGACATAGGAACACGTACTGTTCCTATACAAATTGAAATATTATAAATAGGCAATAAATGTTAAGATGATGGTGTTCAAGAAACACACATTATTCCTTTAATTATTTTTATTGTAATCACCATTCTTTCCATTTCAAGGAGGTGAGCCATTTCCGGACATACAATTTTAGCTTACTCTTGGAATGTAATACGAAAACGGGACTAATCGATACCATAATTCATTTTTTTGGTGCCATAAGCTCTTCAAAGTTAATGAAGTGAAGAATTTGTATATTCTTGTTTTAGAAGACAGCATTTAGTTTTCGAAGGATTAAATTTTAAACGGGTTTTTATTCGCCATTATAGAAAATGTTTTCAACGTCGGTGCTTGTGCTTGTCATTCTCTGAACCGATTCCACATCCGAAGATCGAAGAAAGTTGTAAATCTGCGGAAACGAATATAAAAATTTGAGGGTTTTTCCTTGATCGAAGCAATTTTGGATTAGAATGTATCTTTAGATAAGAATCGTAGCATCCTGTATCTATTTATTAAGGAATAATAGAAATAATTGTTGACATTTTGAGGCATTAATTAAATCTTATTGCAATTAAATTTTTGAACAACAACAACAACTTAAAGGTGCTACCAACACCAAACTGCTTACGAATTTTACTATTCGTTTTTATTTTGGCTGGAGATATAACTATTTCAAGGAGTGCCAAAAGTCCTATCATCAGTCTATTAATGGTGCTGAGCTTTAATCCAATTATATTATGAAAAACTTTCTACATGCACACCATACGATTCCAACCCACGCATATCAGATTTGCTCAGTCTTCGAAGTCGTATATGCACTATACGCATTCCACCGCTTATGACCACTGACTTCAATGGTCGAGATGTGATGTTTGTTTCTTCAGGCCTCATGTTGGGCGCCATGCCATGTGTTACATTGTTATTGACATTAAATAATTCTATAGTCTATATTTTTCATACCCTTTTATATATAAGTTTTAGGAACTAGTCAATTCGTCTAGTCGATTAATTACTGTTTTTTTATTTTTAAATTTAGTTCATCGAATATAACCGTTGAAACTTGTTTACATCAATTTTGGTTTTCTTTCCCTTGGCAAAGAAAGAGAATCAAACAAAAATAATGGACACCGAAATTATTCATAGAAATTTCAGTACGTACATCTTATTTTAGAAAGTTGAAGCAACAGTTCCTTAATTGAGATCGGACAACGCTTAATGTTCGAAAGAAGTACAATTTTAGTCTTAATTCGAGCATCGACATAAACTGAAATTAGCATTGTTTATTTATTTTAATTATACGTAATAAAGCAGAGATCTAACATGTTTCATTTCACTTTTTTAAAAAAACTTTAGTGAACTGGCTATAGTAAAAAAGGAGTTCTTTTCAAATATTTACAAACAATATTCCAGCTTCAGGGTAAATGAAACCAGCAACTATATTGTTTTTATAGTGCAATACGAGTATCATTAGATTAATTAAAATTAGAAAAAACACATTTTAGATTTACTTATGTTCGTTATGGAAAATTTTGATGTTGATAAGTATTACATTAGAAATACTCAAGTCATTAATAGTTTTACTTCCTTATAGGTAAATATAAAAAACAATACCATCATCAGGGGTCATAAAACAAAACTTATATCAAAGCAATACCATTAGTTAAAAACTGCATTAAGCCCACACCTCCTATAAGGCCCAAGAATAAAAAAAAAACTACTTCAGGTGCAATCCTATAAATTTATCTTGCATTTGAAAGGTATTAAACATTTTTACAACACTATTAACTTAGGTATGATATAAAACTTTAATTATACCAGAAATGATGTAGCATACACGACACCTTTTATTGACCCTTTATAATGGAATACGTCTAAGAATTTAAAGCATTACTTCTATTTCCGTCATCCATTAAGTTCTCCCTAAGGAATAATCAAAGTTCAAAGAAAATAAAAAGAATGACACTTGTCCATCAATCACACCGATAAAGTTTCAACAATAAACATTTCTTGGGACTCCAATCAAAACGCCTCTGTGTAACTCGCATCCCGTTTTGATGATCGATCGATGGTCAATGCACTCTTCATTATAGGATTATCTATCTCTATGGTTAACATGGGTAGATCACCACACATGAATGCTACTTGGCTTTGGAGTTTTTTTTTTACAAGAAATCGAAGGAAATCAGGTTTTATTTTTTTTCAAAGATCTGAAGAACTTTGTCTTGTCCCTTTATCCTTCATGCGTGTTGCATTATTGATTGAACGTAAGTTTAATGACAATTCTTATTAGTTATGCATAATGTTTTCATTTCTTTAAGTGATCGTTAGAAATAATGAAGGTCTTCATAATATGACTTGACCAGAAGATTAATTATTAGCTTATCAAGACAAAAGTCTTTTTTGAACAGGCGGAAATGAAGTACGCGAGGGTGGTCTTGGTGATTTATTATTAAAAATTATTCTGTTGCATTCATTAATCTCACAGCAAGAATGAATAAATTTTTACTATTAATTTAACGATGTTTGTTTGTAAAAATTGATCCAGCAAGAAAAACTGCAAAAACAAATCGGAAAAAAGCTACATTCGAAACGTAGAAATTTTTCGATTGAAATTAGTATGGTTGTTTCAAAAACCGCTTGACCAAAAGTATAGGACTAATGTTCGTACTGAAACACATAAGCACGATTTAAAAAAAAAAAAAAAAAATTGTTGTTGTTACTGTTCTGAGGCCTCACGTTGGGCGCCATTTTTAAACAGGTATGCAATAGTGATATAATTTGTTTGTGCATTTACTACAGTTACAGCAATAAAAACATGTGACCAATTATTATATAGTTATGAGCCGAAATCTTATTTCTTAATATAGGAAAAGTGATTCTAATGCAAACCCTTTTTAAATTAGTGTTTGATTTTTTACATACTAGTTTTAGTAACACTTAATTGATAGTTAACTAATTATAGTCTACTAGAAACTAGATTAATCAAAGCTATCCTTTTTTCAAAGTAAAAAAAAATAAATTTAGTTGCACCGACAACAGGACAGCTTCGAAGAACCACGGCTTAGTGACTTACACTCCAGGGTTCGAACCCAGACCTCTGGCTTGATAGTCCGACACACTACACACAAAGTATAATATACCTTAAAAATCAAAGAAAAAAATGAAATCACATTGAGAAGACAGTACTCGATAGCATTTTGTACATGAACCGGAATCCATCATATACGAATATAAGGGCTCAATTATAGAGCCAATCCTTACTTCTTCATAAGCCTGATAATTGATCTTAAATTATAGAAAAAAAAACTTACCTCTGGTATCATTATGATGCCGGGCTTATGGGGAAATATGAGGTCGTTTGGTGTTGTAAAATTGGTCGCCGTTATCGAGCAGCGTTGCGTTGTCATGCCACCCTTTGTGTCCTTCACCGACACCTGGAAGTCATAGTATCGTCCCGGCTCCAATCGCCGCTGTAAAATCACATTCGCTTGGCAAACAGAATTGTACTTTGTACATGGAAGCGATTCGATTTTCACGGTCGATGCCGAAGCATCGCCGACCAACTCGAACGTCAGAGGATAATCGAACTCCTCGTCAGTGGCACGCAATCGATATATCACAGAGCCCACCTGGGCATCGGCCGGTACCAGAACCAAACGCATTCGTGTCGATGGATCGAACTTCGGATCCACGCAATGAATATGCGTTGGCCAACAAAGAACGCCAATTAAAAGGCTGATTGTTAGAATTCGATGTGTTGCAGTTGCGGGTAGGAAAAATGGTGCTGATTGTTGCGTCGTTGCTGTTGTTGTAGTCGTTGTTGGTCGGCGGCGGCGGCAGCATGTTGTGGATGGTGGCAGATGTGGTGGTGATGGGGGTGGTGCATTAAGTTTCGGTGCTGGTGGTAATGGTAATGGTGATGGGGATGGCGATATGCTGCTGGAAGCCATTTCTGTAAATGAAATAAAAAAAAATAAATTTCATTAATCATTCTGTCATCGCGATTTTTCAAGTATTTAAAAGAGGTTCTTTTGAATATATATGCATATAAATATATGTATCTACATTATGTATGTATAATCTATCGAATCAATGACAATGAAGGATTAACTTTTGTGGGTTTGCTTTCATCGGTAGTTGCGAATTGCTAATGCTGTCAAACACATCCGGTGACGAAAATCAGCATAAATCACTTTGGAGTTGATTATAATGTTGACTGCCAAATAAATTGGTTATTACTGTATCTTGATACAAGGGAGCGGTATAAAAAGCATGGTAAGTCGCGTCGTAAATATTTAAGGTGCGACTTGATTAAAAGTAGTTGACAGGAAGACAAATTAAGATGCAATCACTTTTTGAAAGTTGAGGAAGTAATTTATTCGGTTTAGTTTGAAATCTTTGATATCAAACAGTAAATTGACAAATATTATCTTTACCGATTGAACATTTATTTTATTTTGAATTAGTTAAGCAATTCTCAATCGAGTTTTTAGGCTAGATTTTTATTAAAGATCTAATTTTTTTGAGAATTAGCTAGAAAATCTTGACACATAATTTGATTATTGGTATGCTTGGTGAAGTGCTAGCCTGTTAATTTCACCTTCAATTGGTGACTCCTGAGCACCTTGTTGTTGTACCTAAACTATAAAATGGGGTTTCTGAGAGCTGGGGTAGATCGTGCGACCACATATAGTCGTCTTCCTATTAGATTGGCAAGAGAGCTCCTCTGGGAAAGATCCAAATGGTGGCGCTCACAGTTATAGTCATGGAGGACGGAGGTGCAGGGAAATGTATTCACTTTAAGTTATTTCACATGGAAAATAAATTCACTTGATATGTATTCCATTTCTCTTTTTTAAGGTGTAGGTGTTGTTATTGTTTTTGTAAGTTGAGAATCGATTTCATCTAACATTTATGTGAAGTTCTATTACATCTATAATTTTACTGCATGTTATTGAGTGAATTTGTTTCTCACAAAAAAGTGAAATAGTATTGGTGAATTAATTTTCCATGTGAAATTATTTACCGTGAAGATATTTCTCTTAAGCGTTTAGTTACTAAGTGAACACATTTTATTAGAACTTCTATAACATCAGATAACATAAGACACGGTCCGGGATCCACTCTTATACAATGATCAGGCAGATGAAATTCTCCATTATTTTGAGACTCAAATCGAGAAATAAAATACCACTTTCTGTAATGACAAGGGAAATTACTAGACTCTCCGATTGAAGTTAGTTGTTCCAAAAGCCCCTTGACCAAAAGTATAAAACTGATGTTCGTACTGAAACCCATAATCATCACCATTTTATAAGTAAACTTACACGATGTCACGAAAAAAATAAAATTGTTATTTGTTACAGTTCTGAGGCCTCACGTTGGGCGCCATTTTTAAACAGGTATGGAATAGTGATATAATTTGTTTGTGCATTTACTACAGTTACAGCAATAAAAACAAGTGACCAATTATTATACAGGGTGAGTCATGAGCAATGCGACAAAATGCTAGGGTGTGTAGGTTGCGTTGAGACAAGAAAAAAATCGTATGGGAGGGGGGGTCTATTCCCCTCCGTTTAGCCGGGAGGGGCAATTGTCGAAAAAACTGACTTAAAATGGGAAAAAAATTATTTAAAATCAACGGCTTCATTCACAATGCTGTGCGATACGTTTTTGAAAAGCCAATAACTTTTTCTTTCATTCTGTGTTTAAATAAATCTATTCTAAGAAATAGTTTTTGAAATATTAATTTTTAAAATCAAAATTTTGAAAAAAAAAATTGAAAAAAAAATTTCAAATTCATTTTTTTCAAAATTTTACGTAATTAAGTGCTAATTTTAATTTCAAAATTCAATGCTGTTATTAATTTCAAGTCTAAATAAGAAAACCGGATGCAAAAATTTTATGTCGTTCTCAAGAAATTAAAAAAAAACAAAAACCACCTTTTTCTAAGAAAAACATTTATTAGCGTTCCATTGGTTATAGCAGATACTTTAATCTACCAACAAGATGGTGCTCCAGCACACTACAGCTTACAGGTGAGAAACTGGCTGGATGAGCATTTTAGTGACCGTTGGATCGGAAGAAGGGGCCCCACGGAATGGCCGCCTAGGTCACCAGATTTAACTCCCCTAGATTTCTATGCATGGGGACTTATGAAGAATTATGTTTACGAAGTGGAAATAGTATCATTGGAACAACTGAAGGAACGAATTGAAGTCGCTGGAGTCAAATTGCAGGAAAATTTGTCAAGCATAAACTTATGTGAAGCCATTACAAGGAGATATAATCTATGCCTTCTAAACAATGGAGATCATATCGAGAATTTTTTATAAGTACTTCCAATAAAAAACATATTAAAAATAAAAGGAATAAAAAAAACTAAAAAAACTAAGATTAATGCTTCTTAAATTGCTTCGTTACAATAAAAATAAATGTTTTTCTTAGAAAAAGGTGGTTTTGGTTTTTTTTTAATTTCTTGAGAACGACATAAAATTTTTGCATCCGGTTTTCTTATTTAGACTTAAAATTAATAACAGCATTGAATTTTGAAATTAAAATTAGCATTTAATTACGTAAAATTTTGAAAAAAATGAATTTGAAATTTTTTTTTCAATTTTTTTTTTCAAAATTTTGACTTTGAAAATTAATATTTCAAAAACTATTTCTTAGAATAGATTTATTTAAACACAGAATGAAAGAAAAAGTTATTGGCTTTTCAAAAACGTATCGCACAGCATTGTGAATGAAGCCGTTGATTTTAAATAATTTTTTTCCCATTTTAAGTCAGTTTTTTCGAAAATTGCCCCTCCCGGCTAAACGAAGGGGAATAGACCCCCCCTCCCATACGATTTTTTTCTTGTCTCAACGCAACCTACACGCCCTAGCATTTTGTCGCATTGCTCATGACTCACCCTGTATAGTTCTTCTCTACTAACAAAAGTATATAGACTTTGGTTCAAAATGTAATTTTGTGTTAACATTACAAACATATTTTAACGTGTAGATTAAAACTTTACAAACATTTATGTATTTAAAACTGCTTGGAATTAACATTTAAAAAAATGTTGATGCCCAATATATCATTTATTTTAAATATTTAGTGTTATTGGAACAGAACAAAACATGAGATTATAAATAGACGAGCGACACTATTAAAGGAGTCTGATGATTGGCTTGGCAGCCGTGAAATACATATATTTCTGCCAAATAGTGATAATTTCTACATATCTTCGTTGGTTAATTAACCCATTTCTCAATGTATGGGTACATTAAATTATGAAGCGCAGTATGATATCATATACAAAAAACCCTTCATAAATTTTTGTTGTTATATCTTTTAATTTCTTATTGCTGCTGCTTTGGTAGCAAATTTCTTACTCAACTAAACATATAGATTTCAAAACAATTTCGACCGAAAAGGGTTTTCATTACAATGATGATTATAAAAGGAATTGTTGGTGCTTGTAATAAAATGATACCTTAAATAGTTTATTCAATGGGCATTATTTTACCAAACAGACGGAAGGTGTTTAACATTTTATAACCTTCTTCATTCTTTTTTCAAAATTAATTGATAACTTTTTTTTTTTTATTGCAACTGTTTATATGTTCTCCGTGACTTGAATTTCATTTAAACAAAATGCAATCTGAAATCTTTTTTACTCATGGGATTTTGTAAAAACATCTACAAACTGAAGATATTAAAAATTTTTCCCTAATCCATCACCATCAGTAAACATAGAATTGCTACCGAAACGGAAGAAGCCTCCAACGATCCTAAAACGTGACCAGAATATACAATTGAAACAGAAAACCTTTTCTCACTATGCGACTATTCCAGTGGCATATCGAAGCCTATCATCATCATCGTCATGAGAGAAGACCATTTGACACCTGACACCTTCAAATAATTTTAATAATATTATCTGCATCCGCAGTTGTTGTGGTCGTCCGTCGTCGTCTAAACGTTTCACACGATTCTTATCGCTTAGCATCAATGCAAATTTTCCATGCTGATACCTTGATACCTATAAGCTGAGAAGCACAAAAGCTAGATTCCAGATGCGTTTTTTCCTCTCAATCTGCATCATTTCCATCATGTTGCTGATGATGAACAACAAGACTTGATCACGATATTTCATACCATAGTTTTTGCTTAACAACACAAAAAAAAAGTATCTAACACAAGTATCTATAATCAAGGGGGCGCAGCTACCAAGCTAATGTTATGTTGAAGCTTATTAGATCGCCCCCTCCTAGCAATGCCATGCGCATTATACATTTATACAATGCCATAGATAATTCCAATTTAATTAAATAAAATTTGCATTTTATCAATTTGTGTTATTGAAAGGCACGTTAGCAATCGATGAAGCAATCGACGTTGCGGCGCTCCGTTTTACTTTTCTGTCGGAATTAACCTCAACCAACTGTTCTGGAAGTCCGACAGGGGATTCTCAATTAAAGTAGCCTGATACAGCCTATGGTCTTAAAAAAGCTAACTAATAGAAAAAATGAGGTGTGAAAACGAACATGGATACAGAATGCGCGTTATGAGTATCTCAATGTTCGAATGGAAAAGAACAAGATCATAATTTAGCATATTCGCGTGGTGGGCGGAAAATTATGGCTCCACATTTACAACGACAGCAAAAAATTAAGGGGCAACGCTTGAATAATGAGACTTCAAGTTGCAGCTTGACAATAGACCTACGATAGTTGTGAATGTGCTGACAGAATGTACTGCAGCTGAAATACCACAAAAGATAGTACATTGTTCGACTAAGAGGCGGTTTGACATTATTTCTGATGTAGCCGCCTTGTCGCAATGCTCTGGGACATGGCGCCTATGTTGTTAATTTTTGTGTTGCACATTTATGTAAGTTACAATTTACAAAATGAGTCATTTGCAAATCAGTCAACAGTTTTTAAATTTATAGATGGAAAAACAAAAATTGGTATAAGCGCCATCGTGCCAACAATTTGTTTAACAAGTTCGCTTTTAATAGTTGATGGCGAATCGAGATACGTTCAATATTGTATAATTAAATTTATGAAGCAGGCTTTTGATGTTCTCTTTAGATAAAGTTGTTATAGGTAAGTAATTTGTTAGACATCTTAGTTCTTTGATGTCTTGTTGATGGGAGATTTCTGTGGGAATTGTGTTAAACTTCAGTTTAGGTTGTGAGAATGTTAGAAGAATGTGATAGTAAACTCGTTGAGTTAGTAAGCTTTTTTGTAAGTTAACGTTGACGTTAAAGTCTGAGAAAAGATTAATAGAAGGTGTGACGGTTTGAATGATCAGAAGTATGTACGAATATGGATTTTATACACTTCAATTGAATGTAAGAACAGAAAAGAAAATTATCTTACTATACCGAAGACATCATTGAACTAATTTCTCGTAATGTGAGGAGCGTCTCTTAGGACCTCAAAATAATGAAGAGTGTAGTAGTAGTAAAAAAGGTGATTTTATTATAACAAAATAAGTGTTTCTTGTTTACAATTTTAAATAATTAGTTGGCTGACGGCAAAGCAACTAATGAAGATGTTACAACACAAGACTAATACCATGATTTGGTCGTACTTATCAATCGTTCCTACAATCAGCCTTATTGTGAAGTTCGCCCGAACTACATTACCCCCGAAATAATTGACATTTCACTTTTCGCCTATTGTGAATGTTCGGGCGAAAATTGTGAATTTCCGGGCGAAATCAATTAATGTTCGAAAAATTCCCCTTATTGTCATCAATTATTCCGGGCGAAATGCGATGCGATCGACAGGTAAAATGTTCACTTATTTTTTGGACGCGAAAAGGAAAGGAACAAGTAAAAAAACATGTAAGTGATTTGTTTATTTTGCAATAAATACATGTTAAAATATTTTTTTTTTGTTTTATAGGAGCAAGTGTATAAACAAAAAGCAAAGTGAAACTCTGCTCAGCAGAATGCAGGAAACACCAGACATAGCAAGAGGCTTTGTTAAAGAAAGCCGAGATAAAGTTGCGGAGTTTTGGAAGCAGCTGACTTTAGAATTAAACAGCGCAGGGCCACCAGTGAAAAGTGATTTTGAGTGGAAAAAGGTAAGAATTTACTTTTCTCAGTTACCGATCATAAACAAATAATAAATGTTTTGTAAATTGTGATTAGGTTTGGACAGATCAAAAGCGCTACGTTCGAAAAAAGGCAGCTTCAAATAAAATTCAACAAAAAGGAACAGGAGGTGGACCAAACAAGACACAGAAATTCTCCCCTTCCGAAGAGGCAATTTACCAACTCATTGGGATGAAGGAAGCGGTAGAAGGTGTTGGAACTTCACAGTCCTTTGGAATTCCTCCTCCTGAAAAAAGAAGAAGAGAAGAGTACGAGAATATTTGTGATGAGTTGGTCGAAGCAGTGTTATTAGAAAACAATCAACCACCTGGTGAAGTTGCGACAACAACTCCTGTTTCTGTACCAATCCAGGACGCTCCAAATCAAAACAACATAGCGGACACAGAAATTACTTCAGCCACTTTGAACACCAGGAGCAGGAAGGCAAATAAATTGTCTACTAACGATGTCGTCCTCGAGGAACTTGAGGTGCAAAAACAACTTTGTTCCAAAGTGGTTGAAGCCGTAAATGTTATGAAAGAGTACAATAGGGAAATTCAGTGCTCTTTAAAAAAACTCTACCGGTCAATGGATCGTTTAACAGATCTGAAGAAGGAACAGCTATCCGAAAATAAGAGGCACAACTTAGAAATGGAAAAATTTCGAAAGACCGAACTTGAAAACAAAGGAGAAAAAACCCGAAAGATGTTGGAGCTAGAGGAGCTCAAAATTAGTGTCATCAGAGGACAAAACAGTGATGGACTTTTTTCTTAAGTTTTATTTCTTTTTTTTATTTTGATATATTATTTGGTTTATTTTTTTTATTTTGTTTTTTGTTTCTTTTTTAATTTCCTTTATTTATTTGTTTTTAAGTTTTTTTAATTTTTTTTTATTTTAAGTTTTACTCAATACCTGTGAATAGCAAGGAATTAAAAGTCTGAATTAAAACTTTAATTTAATATTTACTTAGCCTTAAGTAAAGAGCTGTGAAAAATTATTTGAAATAATAAAATTAATTTTCAAATAGACAAATATGTTTTATTCATGAAGAATTTCGATTTTTTTTTGCAGTTACACAAAAAGTTAGAGAGTATTGGATATGTTTGTCCGAATGCGTTGTCCTGCAGTTAGATAGCTAGAGCTTGATTCGGTTGTTTGGATATTTTCAAGAACATCAGCCTGTATATTTTCGTCGGACGTGGAATTAGAAAAAGCTAAATCACTTTTGAAATGAATGCAAATATTATGCAGCGCTGAACAAACATTAATAATTTTTATAGCTTTTACCGGAGCGTAATATAACTCTCTTGCACTAAGTAGACATCTCCATCTGTTTTTTAAAACGCCGTTAGTTCTTTCAATTATATTTCTACAACGTGAGTGGACATCATTAAATTTTGCTTCTGTTGAACCACTCTCCGGTGTTCTATAAGGTGTTAAAAGCCACGGCTCTAAAGGGTAACCAGCATCTCCTAGAAAATCAATCACTTTAAATTCAAGTCTATACATAATTTAGAAAAATTACCCAACATCCAAACGTTGCTGCCATCCTGCAAATAATCTCGCTCCATTTTAGATCTTAGATCACTTACATTCCAAATAAATGAATCGTGGCAAGCTCCAGGATGCGTAGCATTTATAAAACGAATCCTTAGCTCATTGTCACATACCTGTAGGTTAACTCATTTTATCATAACTTGAATCCTCGATTAAATAAATTGGCTTACAAGTAAAACATTTAAACTACATGTTCCTTTTCTGTTATAAAACAAATGTTTGTTTGCTGAAGGTGAAATAATGTTAACATGCGTACCATCAATGCACCCTACAACACCTGGTAACCTGTACTTTGCATAAAAATGCTGAAGAATTTTACGTTGCTCCTCCTGTGTTGGCCAAGTAATCCACTGATGACAAAGATTTTGTTCAAAAATTTCCAGAACTTCTGATAGTACCAGACTGAAAGTGGATTGTGCCAACCCTACTTCGTGGTCCTTACCAACTCCTTTTTGGTATCCACCCTCTGCAAAAAATCGTAAACAAGCTGCCAGTTTCACGATGGGTGGAATCGCAAATGATTTTTTAGTTTGGGGCAAGGCGCTAGTAAGAACATCCAAAAAATACTTAAAAGTTGGTTTGTTTACTCTGTAATGCTGTTGAAATCTAAAAAATCCAAATTTAATACAAATTTGAATAAATCTTTTTATTCTTACAAAGGTTCACGCAACTCCAATGGATTAGAGCAGTCTCTCAATTGCCTTCGAAATGCTCGTTCATGAATCATTTCTGTTTCTTCATCCACTAAAAACCGCAATGCTATGCTATGCATATTTCTCCTTTGTTATTTTACAATTTCACGATTTTTGTTTTTATATTTTTTAGAGGCGAGTGAACAATTTGTGAAATAAAAATGTTTCTTTCCAAAAATAGTTATTTTGCTGTCAAAACATTTCCCAATTATAAACTGTCAAACCACAAATTAGGTGTGTTCATTTTTGTTTTCAAGTATCTTCCCGAACTAAAAGGTGTAGAAAACTTTCTATCAAAGAATGCAGGAATTACAAAAAAAAAGTAAAAGAGCTATTTTAGATAGATGTAGGAGTTATTTAATTATAAAAACGTCAAATTCAAACAAAAAAAATTGAAAAATCAAGACCATCAAATTTTTGTTTCTTAGAAAAGAAAAACAAAAATGTTACACTTTGTTCCGGAGTAACTTGAAGATACTTGAGCAAGCGAAAAAACACACTACGATAATTCGAAATGTCATTGCTAATTCGAGGTGGAAACTCGTTCGGGTGAAGATCCCAATAGCTTTTAAAATTCCGGGGGAACAGATTTTCGCCAGGCGAAATCGATTCCGGGGGAACTACACAATAAGGCTGAATAAGTAATTCGTTAAAGAAGTTTTTCGCGAGAATTAGAAAAAAAAAATAATTATCAGATATTACTTTTTCAACATATCTATCAGTTATTGAGAATCTTATAAAATATTGTAAGAAAATTATTTCTGCATCACAATCGTTAAGTTTGTGTTATTAAATTATTTCGTTTCTCAACTCTTACTTTTCACTTGTCTATTAAATATACTTAGCGTCTTTTGTAAAAGCATTCTTCTGTATTCTGTATCTCTTATCGAGACTTATGTGATAACAAATCATTTTTGTTATACTTGGTTTGCGACTTGATATTTCGGTGACTGCGACTCAGCTCTGTCAAGAATGTTGATCTCTGCATATCGTTCTTACATATCCAGAATCAAGTGCATAGGACCAGTTTAAGCACTAACAAGCTATCAGAAGTGCACAAAAAGACCGGCTGGCGAATTTAGTTAAGAACAAGGGCAAGGACCTGGCAACCGGAGGTCTACGGGCAAAAAAGAGACGACAAGAAATAAAAAAAAAAGAAGAAGAAGAAACCAAAGCCATGTCCAGATTGATGAATCTTATAGCGGCAGAGATGATGTCCGAAAGTTCAACAGATCAAAAGATTAAACGGTAAAGTGCGAACGCAAAGTAGTCGATCTGAAAGAATATTCAACGACGTTCAACTTGGAAAAAAATGATTTAAATTTTTGTTCCACGTGACCAATAAAAATCATGGATTAACACTGGTTATTCTGTGAAAACCTATCATTTAAACCATTCAAAACAGCTGGAGATGATAATGTATAAATGAAAGAAGATCTTTGTACCTTTATATAACGATCAGACTATATAAAGACGTGTTGAATAAGGAAAAGGATGTAGGTTTTAGTCTACCACTACCCTGTTCTGTAAGTGCACAAAAAATAAAGGGTTACGGTTTTTTTTTTTGCGAAAGAAAAAACAAAAAATATTCACGCTCAAAGTTAAAAAAAAAAATGAATCTTATTATGGAACAAAAATCAGATATGTTGGAAAGTGTGCCATGTAAATATGGAAAGAAAAAGAGCCGCAGAGCCAATCAGAAAGCGAACTGGAAATGGATAAAGAATATTCTGGCTTTATTGCCAGATTACCTTTCGGAAAAGTGACCAAAAACTTGCACCAACCCGAATCCCAAAAAGGGCATAAGGAAAAGGGGTTTAAGAAGGTATTATTTCCGGGTGTGGGAGTCCCCCCATATCTTCCTAACTTTTGGTTTTTGGTAATAAGTTATATGAGTATAGCCAGAATTTTTTTCAAAACATTTTTCCAAAACATATTTTTGTTCAAAGTTTTCTTTAGGAAACCTACGCCTTTTTTTTTCCGAAATCAAAGGAAAGCTTTTTTTATCTGGGAGAAACACCAGAAATGAGTGTAAAGATATTATGGCGTAATTTCCGGGAGCCAAAAATAAAGTAGGTATATATTATGTAAGCAGACAAGTTAAAAGATTGCCTATTCGTTTAAGTTTTAGGTGTAAGGGTATCACAATTTTATAAGGTAATACAATATTTTTCGAATATACAGGGTGATTGGATTTCTCAAAAACTAAATTACATTTTGGCATCCGGTTTACTGTTTTTGACTACAAATTAATAAGAGCATTGAATTTTGAAAATAAAAATAATAGTTAATTACATAAAATTTTGAAAAAAAATAGTATACATTTTTTTTTTTGAAAATTTGGGTTTGAAAATTAATTTTTTTTAAAACTGTTCACTTCAAAAACTAAATTTAAAAATTATATAAAAGAGCAGTTTTCTGGCTTTCAAAAAAAATATAACAAGGCTTTGTATCATTCAAAGTTGTTTTTAAATAATTTTTTTTCTGATTTAAGTCAATATTTTGAAAAAATCGCCCCTCCTGCCTAAACGGGTTGAAATAGACCCCCCCTCTTATACGATTTTTTTCGTGTCTTAACTCCACCTACAAGCTCAAGCTTTTTGGTGCACCTTATACCAATCACCCTGTATAAAATATGGAAATGAACAAAATTTAATTTAATATTTTTTATTATAACAACAAATTCTTTTTAATAATATTTTACCTAAATTTTGTTTTAGTATAGTTAAATAAATCAGATTTATTTTTGATAGAAAAAAGTTAATTTTTTCTGCGTTATTTTTTGAATATTTGAATTAATATAATGCTTATCTTGAAGTTTTACTTTCCCCGCTCTAACGTCCAATTCATTCACATAGTTCTATATTAATTAAAACTCGTTTTATGATAAAACAAGTTTTAAAACATAATTTCCTTTGTAATTTTTTTTTATTTTACAACGATTTCCTATAGTTACAGATAAAGTTTTAAATTTGCATCTACATATGTGAACAAATCGGGCGATTTTTTATGAATCAATTCTAGTAGGTAGTAGTATTTTGGTCTGGCAATGCTATTGTGAGAAATTTTAGAAACTACGAAAAAAATAATTCACAAAAACAAAACCAAACCTGTGAGTTGTCAGTAGCCAAAAAATTCCCATTACTAATTTTCGAAACTATCAAAACATGACGAAAAACGTCGTTGGCTCTATAGCTACTTTTTAGTTTGGAAATATCTCTTTTTTTTCAAAATTAGACATTGTTTTTTTTATTCTTTGTTCTTTCACAAAGAATGGGTTTGGCAACACTTGCATCTGGCTATAAATTCCTTCTATATCAAAATATTTGTTTTGGTAAAATTTTATAAATGTTTCTGAAAAAATTGGAAGCTCCTTAAATATTTTCAAGATTTTGAAATTGTTTCTACATCAATTTTGTATCTTAAGTAAATGTTTCTTTTTTAGATTTCTGAAATGTTTCGTTGATTTCAAAAGAGGATTCCAAACTATAAAGGAAGAATTATTTATCTTATACGTACTATTGTTTTGATATACAATTGAATCTTGGATTGATAACTACAAAACTGAATTACTTTTGCATTTTTTTTTTCAATCTGACTATTATCAATGCCTATATATCTAATTGCATCCATGCAACAATTCAAAGTTCAACGGTTCATTTCTTAGCCTCCTGACTTTTTAGAAGGATAATTATTTCATCAAAACAAAAACACACAGCAAGATTTAAGTTCCCAGATAAACTGCAGTCAGCCGATGCTGCCACTTACTACTTCGAACAATAAAAACAAACATATCTAGGCTAATTGCCAGATTCGCTCTACGGGCCTCTTCATGATTATACGACTTTAATTGGGGATTCCTGTATACTGTTGTCTAGGCTTTTTTAATATACCAAATAAAAATGTGCCTGATTCGGTTCAATAAAATAACAGATCGCGATTGATACCGCAGCAATTCACAATTGCATCCCAAGAAGATATCATCTGCCGAAACACTCAATAATTGAGTGCATTGAGCCTTCCGTTTATGCGAAAGATGCCTGGCTTTTTAGTATAAAGATGTGGCCCCAAGCAGAAGATTGACCCTGCTCAAGGTATCTTGGTTTATTCATCGGGTTTATTTAGGTTCCACCCAAAAAAAAAAAAGAATACTACATTGAAATATAGATTTTTCCAATCGGTATCTTAATGATTGCACCACCTTTGCACCCATGATGATGATGATGATGATGCTGCATAGCGACTCTGCGCGGCACGATGATCTATCGTTTCAGCCATTATACCACGCAAAATTTCATGCAACTTCCTAATTATAGTTGCTTCAGTGGGATATCAACCAGTGTGCACAATTTAAGCCAAAAAAAAAAACCATTTGGGTCTAGCATAGCCAAAGTATAAAGTCTTAGAATCTGCAGATGGTCTTGAGGACTTACGATCGTCTGTCGATGCAACATCCGCCACACCAGGGCATTGAAAACTTCGACGAAATCACGAATCTTTTTTCGATTATATCGTTGCGGCGCGGCCAGAGAAGTCTCTCCTCTCCCTAAAGTGCAATCCCACCACACTTACGGCATTATATGAAGAAAATGCCTTTACGGCCGAGCTCTTATTTTTTGTCCGGCTCTACGGTCGTTTGGGGGCCTTAACATCTGCATCCTTTATGCGGGAGCCTTACACAATATTGCAGATTCCATGTGGTTCGATCGAGCAATGCGGCCCGGCAGCGTGCTGAGTGAGTGAGTGCGAGTAGTGATTTAAAAGGTCCGGTCGTCGTTATTGAAGTCGTCGTATAACGTCATCGTCGTCGCGTCGTTGGTCGTCTGGAATTGGAATTGATTTAATCCTGGATGGTCATAGGAGAGAGGGCGAACCTTTCGAGAAGGTACACAAAAAATATGCACTATGCACGCGCATCATGAGAAACCAAGTTTAAAACGGTTTAAGTAACCTGCACGCTTGACCGTAAAAGAAATACATAAACTTTCATCCGCTAGGGATCCATATATATGCGCTCTTCGAATGTACATTGACTTGATTCCAGCGAGGAAAGCCAATATAATTGTGAACGTTTTTGATTCAGTCGAAGATGATGATGGTGGCGATGATGGCCAAAAAGGTGAAATATTTGACCGTTTGCGTGACTTTTGGTCATATGTAGAGCGTGCAGTACTGGAATAGTGAGGGTGGATTCCTTAATGGAATTTCTAACAATCAAGTTGCAAATCAGTGTTCTCTGAGAAAAAGGTATATAAGGTGCATCTATAAGCTATAAGGATGGATGACCGATTTGTAAGGAAAAAATATGATATACTTAACGAGGTTATTTTACCAAACAAAGGCAAAATTCGTAACACTTTTTTGACTCGTGACTCAAGAAAGAGTTCAAGCCATTATTATGTTTGGTTTCTGCTACTATGTCATGGAGCCAGAGAAGCATTATATATAGTCAAACACAAATACTGTTCCAAGGGAAAAATTAGCGGTACATTGGCCTGGTATTTATGTTAACTTTGTGCCTATAATAATTCTTGAGAGAAGAAAAGGAACTGAAAGCTGGTGTCGGTGCATTTGTTTTTACTATAGGAACTCTTGGGCTTGTTTCTCATCTGCGGTTGTAACGGAACGTCGTTGTATGAAAGTCAGCGTCTCTCCAAAGTACGTGACAGTACCAGCTGAGTTTGTTGGGTTGTATTTTATCAACCATGGTAAAGTGGAAAAGGTAATATGAAAACCTTTTGTGTTAAGACGGGAAGAAAATCTTTCATAAAACTAGTTGTCGTCAAAATAGAAACAGGTGGAGCACAAACTCTTAAAATTTTCAATTGACCTGGTGCTCCATACATACGACAATATGTTGTAAGTTGCAAAATATCCCTTATAAGCTGCTCAACTGGTGAAATTTTATTTTTTTTTGTTTTGTCTCTCGATTATATCCACAGAAACAGTTTTCTAGATCGCACGTTATAACTAGTATATCTAACTGGTAACCAGTTAGAGAGGATCGTATCTGATTTATTCTGCTAATAAATGCCTACTTTCTCAAATGATCGATTGATCCTATACAAGAAATTAACAGCGTTTACTGTCATAAAACTATATAATTTGAAAATTTATGTGAGAACCAAGTCTCGGAAACTCTTTATTCTGCAAACACGCACAATCTTCAAGAAAATCCAAAAACATTTGAGGTTTCTTGAGGTTTAATGAGGCATTTTCAACTCATTTGAAAACACGAAAACCACTATTAACTATTAACATTAAAGAATTATTTAGTGGGCTTCAGGTCAAAAAATGAAACAAAGTTAATTTGTGTTCGACGTTTCGTCCATGAATATGGACATCATCAGGAAGGATGTGCAATAAATATTACATTTATATTGCACTTTAAAATAAATATGTAAGCTGAACTTACAAGTAAAATCAAAACTTTATAAAGTTTTGATTTTACTGATGTCCATATTCATGGACGACACGTCGAACACAAATTAACTTTGTTTCATTTTTTGACCTGAAGCCCACTAAATAATTCAGAAAGTTGATATACCAAAGGTCACATCATATACATAATATATTAACATTAATGCTCCCAGAAATTTATGAATTGGGTATATAAAATATATATAAATCTACGGACGGTCTTATCTCACGGCTGGTTCTATTTTGATCCAGTAAAAGGATCAAGTCTGACGGCTTCCAATATTGCTGTTTTTCTTAATCTTTTCCGACGAAGTTGACTCTTCTACTTCACTCTTAAAATCTTCCTATACTATTGTGTTCGCTGATTGACTCCATCTGAAATCAAAATTAAAAACAACTTAATGCTATCGTTGCTCGCTCTTTTTTTTCCATTTTTACGATTGTATCGGAACTTCATTTTTGATAATACTTTTTACAAATGAACAATGTTTTCTTTGGACGGAATTCAAACAAACCCAAAACAGAACAATCAAAACAATTTATATTTACCCCCTGATTATGGCTATCAATTGATAAACTGATAAATACTGAAATTCTTTGCTTTAGAACTTAATTAATGTATAAACTGTTCAATTGTTCACTGTTAATTTTGAATTTTCTTATAATTCTTTTCTTTTTTTTTTTCTATTAAAAAAAAATCGAATTTCATTTTATATTAACTATCAATTGACAAACTTAACTAGAGGTATTAGTTTTAAATACATCTTTAGGTCTATACACACACTCAAACCAAAACAGTTTTTCAAATATAATATCGAATTTAAAATAATAACGTATGTAGGTATTTTTTTTAACGCTTACGTCTAAGATAAATAACAATATCAAGATCATAACTGCACCTCATTCGCATTTAAAATTCCAGACTTCGATTCAGGCTTTTTTCTAACAAACTCTTTACTTTACTATCCCGAAAAACCCCGTCTGACAAGCTTCCAATACCACAGAAAAAAATGCAATAAAATTGTAAAATTTATTAATGCATTCAGTAAAACAAATCCAAATGAAAATAATAAAAAGAAAAAAAATAATAAATACACAACCAGTGTTGCCGAAAAATGTAATAAAATGTTTACAAAAAAAAAAAAAAATTAAGTGGAATAATTTTCCATAAACAATATTAAATGGAATTTCCATGTTTTTCATTCTTCGTTTCTTGTATCGATTGCAGAAAATAAAAAAAAAAACACATAAAGTATTATTATTTATGGATTCCCAAAAATAAAAATCTTTTGTCAAAAAAAAAAAGTATAAGAATCGACATTAAAAATAAATGAGAATGGCAATGTTTCGTCAGAATTTGAAACGTGCTTGGGTTAACCAATAGGCGGCCATAGCAGACTCAATGTATGCAGAACTTGGTGACACAACGAAGCAGCAAGAAGCCTGAATAGCGATACCTTTTCAACTGCCAGTGATTCTTTTGTGGCATTTTTATTGTTACTCACTGAGCGGGAGTCCATCAACATTCAAGACCGAAAACAAAGGTTCAGAAATTCCATCGAATTAATATTGTCGCAATTAATCGGTTTTTGTGTCTCATTCTATACCAAAATGGCGAAATTTACGTTTAAAAAAAAAATATTTACGAGTTTGTTAGGTTTTTGTTTTGATCTTTTACCGCATTCTTGATGAAGATACTCCACTGTGGTCAAAGATGGAAGCATAAAAGTCAAACCAACTATGTTAGTTAGATGAAAATTTATTTTGAAGGTTCATCTATGAGACGAGTCAAAGATATAAACAAAGGAAGTTCCTAAAAGTTTAAAAATAGAATAAGCAATAAAAAAAGGTTATTAGCCATTCTACCTGGATTGACCCAAATTTTGTTTTTATACTAAAAACAAATCTCACGCTGATAACTTCAATAATCTTCAAAAGCCATTGATGAATGTTTCGTCTTTTTGGGTGGTTTTCTTAGAAAATAATCAACTATTATTAACTTCTAATCCACTGATTGATTCTATAGCTTGTGTCGGATTAAGGGCAAAATCTGAGAAATAGTGTCGGCTATTAAAATCTTCTAAGCTGTTTTTTTTCTTCAGACTTTTAACTGATTTATGGTCAAAATTTATAAATGTTAACTAGAAGCAGTCCCATAGATCACCATTAGATATTAAACGCCTACTCAAAATGGCGGCGTTACACAAGAACAGCTTTTGGCTTGACTTCTCATTTACATAATCAAGTTTTTCTTATTTAAGATTATTTTTTTTAAGAAATATTTAAAAAAAAACGTAATTCATGAATTCATGTCTAACGTCATTATGATATCGAAATTTTTTTTTTTTATTTTTTACGCTTACTTACGGAAGTTGAAAAAGAGCTTTGGCTTACAGCAGTCAGATGCCATCAGTGTGGGTTGAATCAGTCACATTGGAATGTCAGAATTTTGATAATTGATTAGGTGACATAAAGAAAAATAATGCGCTTATGAAAAATTAGTTAGGTATTGTATGCAACATTGAGAAGTCATGAGTAGAGGCATATTGAGAAGATAAATTGGGCTTGTAGTGTCAAAAATTACGCATTATTTGGTGTATCAGTTTTGATATAAATGATAAACAAAAAATTTTTTGAACAACGCATGTATTTAGTTAAGGCTGGGTTTGTGGGTTGATTTATTAGAAGATCCAGCTTAACTTCGACAGACTTAGGTCAATGTAGACCCGTAGTGATGGCCATATTTTAGGATTTACAAATTCCTCATTTTATCATGCTCATATTATATGCTCGTAATTAAATTTTCATCATAGTTTTGTCATATAGGCCTTCGGACCATCAAGGTGTTTTACTTGCGATTATATGTAGGTACTATAAGGCAAGTTATGCATTCGTGCAAAAAAAAAATTGAGATAACAATCAAACTTGACATTACGATGATAGCGAAGACGAAAAAAGTTGTTTTGGAAATTCTGTCTGTCTGTCGTGTATGTCAGTCTGTATGTATCAGCACCTACAGCCTAAACGGCTTAACCGATTTACTTCAAATTTGGTATATAGGGTTTGTATAGATTATTAATTAGAAGAGAAATTGAAATTTTTGTTTAGCTCAAAAAATAACGGTACCTGCCATATAACGGTTTTGGAAAAGCTTTAATTTTTTCGATAACGACTCCAACGATTTTCTTGACAAAAATTCCTGATGGTTTCTGTAAGATTTCCTTTTATTAAATTGCAAAAAAAAAAATTATAAAGCCTATTAAAGTCCCATAGAACCGTTATTTGTTTTCTTAAACTATCTCATGAATTTTTTTTTGAAAGGTCTATATGACTTGAAAAAACTTCAATACCATTATTTAGCACTTAAAAATGGCATTCTTATTTTTAAGGAACAAAATTGTCCGCGTACTTTGATTTTGGTATGCATCTTTGTAAAAAGAAGTTTTAGCACTTTTGTTAAAAATTCGTATGACTTTTTTTTCCTTTATATTAAAAATAAAAAAAAAAAAATAATTAAATTTAATTGTATTTTCGTGGTAACTTGCAGGAAAAACAAGTACGTGCACCACAAGAGAAAGTTTGTGCGACCCAGTCGTCCACTTTATTTTGTGATACGTAAGTTTGTTAATAATCACTGCAATTGTTTTTTGATGGGATCAGGGAAGTCTTTCCTTATATAGAGTTTTATGTTGTCGGTGGCAGGTATACCAGGTAAATTGCAGAGAAAGTAATCCACTTTCCACATGAGAATCTTCATTCTTGACATTGCGCTTGTTGCACAAGTTATAATCATAAATTTTTAGTATAATCTCACCTTATTTGACCTTAATTTCAAGATCAAATAACGGAGGTCTTACGACATCTCCTGAAAATTCTAGTTAAGTTTTTTCAAGTATCATTTTGTGCTAAGACTTTGAGCTCTTCGAAATAAATTTTCACAAGTTTGGCTTTCTTTTAATAACATCAGAAATAGCTTTTATTTGTGCTTGGCTGTAAATGAAAATTGAAATATCATCTGGCGAAATTGCCAGTATCTATACTTTAATTTGGCTATTTTATTAACTTCAAAAAAGAAAGCTTTTACAAATCTGTATAAAGCTATGTTCACACGATTTGCAAAAGCTGGAAATATTCGCACACGTCACGAAAAAGTTTGCAAATATTGTGCAAAAAATATTAATTCGATCGTGCTTGCAAATGTGCAAATGCAAGTGTTCACACGATTTGCAACTTTTGTCCCAAAACTTGCAAATGGATTTGCAGTCAACTACTTGCAAATGACTTGATTGCAATTGAGTGTACAAATGTTGCATATCACGGTTAATTTTGCATTTGCAAATTTTCATATTTCTAATCATTTGCAAGAAAGATAGATGTCTTTTGTTATTGATGATTGTTGTTGAGGGTATAGTTAATAGAAATGGCGTAGGTAAGTATAGATATAGTGATGTATTAAATTGTTTGTATATGCTCGTGTGTCCTTTCGGTATATGGTCGCTAAGGTTGAAATAACTCGCCTACGTGGCTGAAATTATATTTCGGACGGAAATCACTTACATAGGTGTCTTGATTCATTTTGTGAGAAATGTTAACATGAACATTTATGGATATTAATGCTTGATGGCATTTAGTTGCATTGAGAAAAAAACTGAAACTTTATATTTAAGCCGATTCATGTGAGCAGGGATACTGAGTAAAATAACATTCTTGTATTAGCATTCATGTTCGCGTGTTTGTTCAGAAATTATTTAACGAGAAAAAAGGTTGTAGTGTCATCATGAAATTTCCGATTGGAAAACGATTGCGAAGTTTGGAACCTGGAATGACTTGGTTACGTTAGTCTCGGAAAACGACTTGCAATTATAACACAACACTCCGTCTTTGACCCGTCAGTAAAAATTATCGTGTCGAAAATGTTTCGTTAAATCATCGTTTTTACTTTATTTTAGTATATTTTTTTGCCTAAAAAGTCTCTATAGCATACTAAGCGTGGCCAATGACAGCAAATTTTTCAATGAAAGTGAAAAAGTATCAAAGAGCCTTCGTGGATCTTCTTTCCTTTAAAAAAAAAAAAACTAACATATGAGTAAAAAATCGCATCTTTATCAAAAATAGTGCTACAGTTCGATGATGAATAATCGACAAGATACAAAATCGAAAGAAATCATTGGTATTTTATGACAATTGCTTCAAATGATCTGCAAAGGAAGACCCAGTTAGATTAATAGTTCAACAACCAAATTGGTTCGTTAAACTTAAGGGAATAAGCTTCAAATAGGATTAACATAGTAACCCCAAGAGTTCCAGTAACTCCATTCCTGTTTAAGAAATAAAAAGATTGATAAATAATATCTATACTGTTTTTGAAAACTAATTGTTCGAAACACAATACAAAACAAACAAGTTTTTGAAAAATGTAAATTTAATACCTTGAAACTTTACTAAACCCATATTTCTATTTAAGATTTCTTATAAAGATAAAGATAAAGATACTCACTAGAAAATTCAATTGAAAACCAAACAAACAAGCAATCTTTATGAGATTTTCTCAAGTTTCATTTCTATAATCAGCTAAATAAATCGCAATTCTTAAAACATTCAAATAAACAAGAACACACGACTATAATGTTGCTCCATTGAACTTGCACTTTTAAGAAAAACAAAAATTACAATCTCACACGTCCTCTCATTCTTAAGGATCTAATAAACAATCCCATTTTCCTTATCTACTTCCAATACATTGCAATCAATTCTTCTGTCACGCAGTGTATAAAAGCCTTCACATTCAGACGCAAGTCTCTCCTTTTGCATTATCCCCGCATGTGGTCAGTTAAAAAAAAAAAAAGATATTGCATTCCGATTTTAACACTCTATATGTCCAGAGTCGCCTCTCTACAAGTGAGTGTGTGCAAACACATAAAATACACGTATACACCGTAAAAGGATGTTAAAACTGACATTTGACACTAGTGCGCCTTATCGGTGCCATACCAGAAGTAATATCTGTCAATGTTTCTTGTAAAATTCGCACTCCTGCCTTGGGCCCCCTGGTGGTGCAGTATAAGAAAACAAAGTTCACACTCATTCAGATATACATATGTATAATAGCTTAGCTGAGACTATAAGAGTAAACCCATAGTCTTTCACCAAAGAATGGCCGCATATGTTCGGCAGTTTTCCAGATAAGTTTGCGATATTTACGGCACGAATACGAATTTAAAATAGCGCGTCCATAAAGCTGAAAACACACAAAAAACTTATCGCTGATTGGCAAAGGCTACTGGAGGTCGGTCTCTTGGTCTTCTCGGCGTAAACATTTAAACCAAAAGGTAAATCACAATCGTTCCTCGCATCATCGTGTTTAATTTGTTGTTTGTTGTTTTTTTTTTTTATTTCTCTGAATGTTTCCCTCTAAATGTTTTCCTACAAAGTGCTTAATTAAAGTTTTAAGAAACCTCGCGAGTATTGTTGCGCTAGGGCAAAATTCAAATTTGATTACGAGATCAAGAAAAGCCTGTGGAGTTTGTGTTGTCTAACCTGAACCCCCCTGCAATAGGGATGTAGTACCTACTATTTCGACTACAAACCAAAGAATGATTTTTAATCTGTCAGTCGTGTGGGAATGTTTTTTTTTTTTTTTTGGGATTTCCTATAGTGATTTGTAAGTCAAAGCTAAGCCACGGCAACGACTAAGTAGCGACAACTGGCCAATTTGCAATTTGGATTTGTTCGTTTACTTATGCAAAAGTGGGTTGATTTTGATTAACAAAAAATTAACGTAGGTACAGTCATACACTTTAAAAATTCCCTAGCTTTAGAATTTAAAATCTAGAATATAAAATAAGTCATAAGGCTTTTAATCAACAGAGCAGTTAAATTTTATCGGGAGTGTTGTATGTGCAAAAAATAATAACATGGATCTATACGAAAAAAAACTGTATAAAGTAATTTATGGAAACCAGAGGGTAGATCGAATTTAACAAAGATGATCGAACGATCCTCGTTTTACAAATGCTGTCCTTATCATATCATTATTAAAAGATATAGAGAGTGAAACGACGATCGTTCAATCGTTTTAATTTTACGCGATCTGCCCCAGAAAAAAATTGTATAATATTATATAAGAAAAATAAAATTCGAAAAACCTGAAATTCGATTTTTTTTCGAAAAAAAAATACGATCGATTTTGATAAAATTTTATATGAGTGATTTGTTGCCATCGATGATGTACGTTATCTTAATTTTTTTTCATGAAAGAGAAAAAAATTGAAAAAGTTAATAATAGAAAAACTTTTTTCAATTAAACTAGTCAGGCGAGTTTCCTAGTCGTTAACACGAAGATAACTTGCAACAAGAGCAAGTTTATGTGAAACACTCGTGCCCTTTATTTCCTGTTGACTCCCAAATCCAACGTCAACTATACATAACACCTGCTTTAGTATACTATATGAATTCTGTCGTTTAGAATTTAGGCAGCTTTAAGAAAAAAGCTCTTACATCTGAAAATATCAGCATTGCAACATTATTGACTGTTTAGTTTATCCTTGGTAATTACAACATATTTCAAGAAATGTATTACAGCGGACTTCCTTGTTGATAGGCACCTAATAACAAGGTTAGTTAAACTTCGCTGAAGTTTATAATCTTAAAAGAAAAAGTTCTAAAATGAATAAATTTTGATTACCGATGTTATTCATATAAAAAATAATCACAAGAAATCATTGGGAAGAAAGTAATTTTAACATAACAAATGACACACTGAAATCATAAACGAAATTTTCCGTCCTTCTTTTCGTTTTGTGGTACGCAGCTCCACGGTGAAACGGTAGATAACCGGTTCAAGTCTCCACTACTCTCTACACCCTTTTCGCACACAATTTAATTGACCCGGACATCAATTGGGCTTTTTTAGTAACAACGATATATCACTTTCTCGTTCTCACAGAATTGTCAAAAACAGCAGTAGGTATACAGAACAGCTGAATTTTTTTTATCATTGTTGACAAATTGATTGAAAACAAAAGCGGGAATTTTAAAGATTTGTGCACGAAAATTGTGAATATTGAGTAGTAATTTTAAGAAATAAATATAAACTTTGAGAGAATTTGTCTTTCCACTTATATTGGAAGAAAAAACTAAAGGAATAAAACTAAATTATCAATTGTTGGAAACAAGAGCCGATTACCTGTTTCAAGGAGAGTATTAAATTGGAAAAAGATAAACAACAGTATGGAACTCTCCCAATATGCTAGATCCTTAGATCCATGTACCAAAATTCGATATTAATCGAAAATTGAAAATATTGGAAGAGATCCATACCTGTTTTTGTATGAAAGTAAGATATTTCCAAAAAATGTAACATCTTATATTACCCACAGGTATTTACTTTCAAATAAGTCAAACTGCACGGGAAAGGAGAACAAAAACAGCAACAGTGTTTGCAAAGCTGCCACTTTTATATGTATATATAGATGTATTTGTTGGTTTTTCTAATTAAAATAAATTTTTAAGCCACGGAAATCACAAATTTCACACAAAAAAAATACCGCATTAAAAAATTATTTCCAAATTGCTTTCTGTAAGATCTTGAGTTTGACAGTTTGCAAAAAGCGCGATACATATTTCAATCTGTCATCTGTATAGTGAGAGCTGTCATATTTTTTGACAAGATGGTGAAATTCCCTATTGCTCGCGAAATTTTGACGTTTCTATTTCGATCGTGTTTATTTTTGGTTATTATTATTATAAAATGGAGTTCAGTTCTTTTTATTTTTTTATTTGCGTATTTAAAAAAAAAAATTTACAAATGGTGAATCTCTACATAAAAATTAGTCTGGTACTGTTTTGTTTACATTTCGTCTGTGTTTTTGTAGACGACGGAAAATTTCGTTTCACTTCAGCTGCATACTAGGCTTTATCCGAAAATATACCAGTTGAACGAGTGATAATAAACATCTGATATATGTATATGTAATATGTATTAAATATATTTCTATATTTATATACCTAGGGTAAAATGCCCTGCAACACAAAGAAAACTTTAAAAACCCAAAATTAAATCATACTGTAAAGATACAGTGTCTTAAGTTGATAAAGATGATTGAAGTCCGACGTGAAGTTGTATTATAATTCCGTTAAATATTTGATTCTTTAAAAAAAACTTTAAACTGTAAGGTATAACAAAAAAAAATTACATCCTCTTTTAATTTGCTGAATTATTTTCTCACAGTGTAAATTACCGTAGGCGATAAAAATAAGGATTCTCATGGCATAGCAATTTCCAACATCTTGCAGTGTATATCTCAAGATTGGAGGGAGTGATTTTAAAGGTCGTCTTCGTATCCAACTCTTCAAGACCAAAAAATTAAAAAAAAAAAATAAAAAATACACACAAAGAGCAGAAGAAAACGATCAAAGTCGTCAAGTTAAGAGAAGAAAGCCTTCTATCTAATGGTCATGGTTAAAAATGCATTTCCTAGGTGCTTCAGCAAAAGATACAAAGATACTGAATCTACAAGCACATGTCAGTGGATGGAACGAAAAACTTAAGACCCAAGGGATCCTGTCCCAGAACGTATGACCATCAAGTCAACCCAAAGAATACCACCATCAGACATAAACTATTATACTAGGTATACTCTTCACTGCCATCACCAGATGAATTGTGTGTGCCTTGACTCTGGAACGACTCTTGGCTTGGTTGGTCGTTTGGTCGATATGCGCTTATTACCGTAATTCGCTGGAAATAATTGAGACACGACGCGCACTCTAAGTTCTTTTTTTTTTTTTTTTTTTTTGATGATGACAAAAAGGTTATGGGGGGAAACAAAATGAAGGAGGCTTAACCAACTACTGCACCACCCTAGAATTAGTTAGTGGACCCATGAGTCTCTCTTTTGCTATCCAAATCCAAATCCCAAGTTATCCAACATTAAATACAAACTAGACGTGCAGACATTTTGAAGGATGTGTAGATGTATATAATGGAATAGATGGAAGGTGACATCTGGCAGGCATTTCAAAAACTAGGAAACAATGAGTGGGCTGGGTGATAGTTGGTTTCTTGTTTGTTAGCTTGCTGTGTCTGTCACACCAGAACGACTGACGACGAGAGATCTCCTGATCATATCAACTGGTATAAGAATTTTGTTGGTATAGACTGGCATATGAAAATTTCTCGTAGGAAAATCCATGAGGAGGAGGAAAGCTGCTTCGAGAATTTCAGCATATCGCTGAAGCATGATGTGGGGTTACGAAATAGGTGGCTGAGATTAAAGTCAGTATGTGTCAACGGGATTAGCATTGGATGGGAGGAATGAATGTATATAGATGTATGATTTGTACCGTTTAGTGAGTGCACTGAAGCGATGCAGAACAATAAGGTAGTTTGTGGGTTATTATGTATTTTAATAGGCAGAAGCAGTATATGAATTTAATTCTTTTTGGTTTTCTACATAATTGTCTTTCATTCTTTCATTTTTAATGACTGAAGTTTACTTCTGTGAAAGTGGTTTCACTTGAATAAATTATTAGACGAATTAGCGTTAAGCTATATATTTTCGATTAGAGACTTTTTCCAAGAACTTTGCTTTCCAAGTTAGAAAATTTAAAATACCTTGGATACATGATCATAAACGCAAGTATAAGAAATGCAATACTGAAAGATGAAAAGTCCTATCGGAGAACAGGTTTGATATATTATATTCAAATACGAATTTGCTGTTGATGGAACTCTTTGGCAAAGAGTATTGAGATTCTGAGATGAGTGAGTGTTGAAGATCCACATCAAGGCCAAATTCCACCATCTGAGTATTTATTTTTGTCAGCCTATAATGGAATAAGCTATAATGCTACCAAAGAAATGTTCTACGAGCTTATATCTTCAAAACATATACCAACAATGTCTCCAGAACGGCCGGCGTTAAGATACTTCTGGGAGATTTAAATACCGTACTTGAAAAAGAAGACATTTTCATTTACACAACCAGTAAAGGCATACTACAAAGGACTTGGTGGTTTCCTAATGCTCTAACTTGCAATCAAATTGAGCACATTGTAATAATTGACACTGACTTGTTATTTGGTTGGTGGCAAGCTAAGGGTTGGGTATATATTGTATACACAATGAAGTTCTTAGGCGAACATCAACTATAAATAAAATATTCATTGTTGGACCGCATTCGAATAAGACCGATAAAACTAATTCTGACGAAATATCTCTTGTAAGAAGCTCTACTACTAATCATATGAATTCAGAACAACACTCGCAACAATGTCAGAATACCATCAAGGTGTGCTGAAACTGAATAGCATTCTCCCAACTACCTCCGCCACACCTTGGGATGACTTCGATAGTACTTTAGGCAAACAACAAGCCAAAAGGGAAGGCCTAGTTATAAGAGTAAAAGAAAACCTGGACATTCCGTCAGCTGTATGTGATATAATAAATCATGAGAACATCCTATACTCAGGAAGAAGAAAAAAACAGCATAAGAATGTACTTTGGTCAGAACGTGACCATTAATAGGTATTCCTTCCAGATGATCAGTCAATTTAAGAAATATATTAAATCATATCGAAGATAATTAACAAGACGCTTAAAAAAGCAATCATCATCCAGGTCATGCTGTTTGGTGATTTCAATTTCAAGTGATGCAGTAGTGTTTACGACAAACATAACATCGTGAACAAAATACAGGACTATATACAAACTCAGCTGATATACTGAAAGCATTATCATATATGACATTCCAATTGCTTGGTAAATTCATCTGGTTGACCCGATGACGGCTCATTTTCGGCATTTTTTGGCGGCGATATAAATCCCGGAATTCAAGTCGCGTCAAAACAACTGACAAATTTTTCTGTAAAAACATTACCCAATTATATAACCTGCGATAGTCAGGAGTATAGAGTTCTATGGCTTATCGAGGGGTTTATTTCATTTGTTAGTTTTACAAAAATCTATGCATAACATCTCATGGAAAAATAAAAGTAAAAGTAAAAGTTTGAAAGCTTTTCAAATTCCAGAAACAATTTTTAATCCACAACTTTTCTACTATCGACCAGGACGAATCGACCGAGAAAAGTTCTGAAATCAGATTTTTCATATTTAAACCCACAAAATATTCCACTTATTTTGTCGAAAACTTCAACATACTTTATTGAAGCAAAAAAGTACCCAAACACATTCAATGTTAGTTTTATCTCCAGGAAGGAAAATCTGATGTATCTATAGTTCATGAATACAATAACAATTTAAAGGACTCAGTAATTTGACATACAAAAGAAAGAAAAACAAATAAAAAAAATTCATTTATGTGGACATATTTTATTAAAAGCAACATTAGACAATCAGCTGTAACTATTAATTGTATACAAATTGCTCATTTCTTCTAGAAATACATTTATCATACGCCAGAGACAACTTCCATACTCAAAGATGCATGACATGAGATTTCTTTGGGTATAATTAAGTTGCTTTTAATTATTTTCCAATCATTTTTACACCTGCTCTGAATAATTCAAGGAGATGTTGGTGGAATTATTATTCATTAAAATTTTATTGTTGCATTTAACTCAGTCTATAGGTATCTACAATATTTCACGTATATGTAAGACATTCGTATTGCTTTGTTAGTTTAGAATAGAAAAATCAACATTAACAAACAATCTCTGCCACAGGCAACATAGCATACAAAAATCACAGTTATTCCATTAACTAAATTAATTGCTGAAATACTAACAAAAGTCCACCACATGAGGCACGCAAATGATTAACCTTCTGTGGCAAATCTATATTTCAAATTTGTATCTCTAACTTAAGATAGTATATCTGATGGCGTCCGAATAGTTTCATGCAGAAAATTTATGAATTCCATTTGACAGCTGGACGAACACAATTTACCACATGTGCAGCATAGAGAACTAATTTTTCTATGCCTATGGGACAATGCCGCATGCACATGAAGTTCGAATATTCGAGTTCAAATGCGCACATCCACATGCGGCTTCTTAACGAGATTCTAAAGAAGCACTCATGAGCACACGCAGGTTTGCCATATAATAATAAATTTATGTGCATCCAAAATGCAGCATAATGCACTTCGCCAATGTCTTTATATATATATATATATATATGCAACACGGATGTCATTTATAAAGAAGGTGCGTGAGTTTGAGGCAATCGTGCATTTAGCTGATATAGCAACATGTCACAAGAGCCTTTAAATTCAGTTGAGCTTCACATGCAACAAATAGTTTTATTAGATTTGCCATCAAATTAACAAAATTGTTGAAAAAAAAAATCTAAATTATGGAAGATTTAGTGAAAGTTTCTCAATAACTTTGGCGCCAATTTTAAAATGATGTGAGGACTGAAAGGCGCCAACTGTTTACGTCAAGTTGTAAAAATATTTTAAACCTCTGCGTCGCTGGTGGCAATGATGGCTTGACAGCATGTTGTGCAATTAGTTCGCTTTTGCGTTTAGTTGTTGCATGGAATGTGCCAAGTAGCTATATAGATACATATAGTGATGTGCATGCGTAGACTGGACGCATCAAAAGAATGTGACTTAGTGAGTATCAGACATTTGTAAATAATTTACTTAGAGTTACTTCACATTTAATAGATATTCTGACATGCCGAAATTACAATTCTTAAGATAATAAATATTTAATAAAAAAGTAGTTTTTATTTACAAAATATTTCCAATACAAAAATGGTGGTTTTAAAAAAAGTTTTCGAGTTACGAGCTTATAACGTCATTTGAAAGCTTTTGTTTGAGATGTGTTTTTCAAACTGTGGGTCGCCGGTTAGATAACAAAACGTAGTATATAAGTCCATGCATTGAACAAAATTTAAAATAACATTTTTTAATGAGGCAATATGTTTTTAAATAAATTTTAAAATTTGGTTAGTTGCATCTTCCTTTAAGCCACTATTTCGGTGGATTAGCTATGGAAATTGATGAGTTATGATCTTGAGCCTATGCTGAAGCAAAGTTGTATAATTCTAAAATAATTCGACAAATTAAAATTACTGTAGGGATTCTTTGAACTTTTTGTTTGCGATATATAGGTACAATAAGGCAAGCTATGGATTATTCTGAAAAAAAATTGTCATTACGTTAAACGTTAAAAAATGGATTTTAGTCTGTCTGTCAGTCTGATAATAACAACACTTATTCACAGCCTTAAAGATTGGCGCGATTTTCTTTAAACTTGGTATACAAACTATTTTTAGAGAAATATCCCTGGACGTTGTTTTTAATTTTTACCTTTGTAGTAACGTTACCTACCTTATTAGCGTTACCGATAATTCCATTTTTCTTCAGAAAATCCGATCAATTTCGATAAAAAATTCTATAAGTGATTTTTTGCCAGTATGGTCATGTCTTTTATGAGAATTTTGATTAAAGTCAGCTAATTAAAGTTACCTGTACCTTTAGAACCGCTACGCTGCACCGATTTTTTTTCCTTATTGATACAAATTTCGTTCTAAAAACAATTTTTAAGTTAATTATTTCTTAAACATTTGTATGTACATATATCCAACGAAATTTCCTGTATGCTTTGATTTTGAATATATTAAATATTAGGTACATTCATTTTTTTGTATTAAACCAGCAAAAAACTTGCCACAAAAGCATGTTCGCGTGACCCATTCGTGCCCTTTATGTTAATAATCTTTGGCAACACGAGAAAATTTTAATAAATGCGAATAAGTGAAATCCCGTATAATGAGAATGATGGGTTCAGTGTATGTTGCTCATTAAATAATTGACAAAGTATATTATTATGAATGCGGGGGTTGCCAAATTGTTTTTAGCAAAGGGGTCGCGTACCGAGGGGTTTGTCACTAGCCAGTTTAGTGGTTCAATGATTGCAATATTTCAAATGAATTCATATGATTTCAGGTGATTTCAAGCAGTATTTAAAACGATTTAAAAATTTTGTGATTGCATTGATTTCAAATAAATTTACTGATTTCAAATGATTATTATGATTATTATTTTATTATGGCACTTTTGATTGCATGATTGCAAAAAAATTTAGTGATTTCAAATAATTTTTAATGATTGCAAGAAATCATTTGAAATCGATCACAAAATTTTTTTTTAATTTCATCACTTGAAATAGTGATTGCACATGATTTCAACGTGATTTCAAATGATTGCAAGTATAAGTGGTTAGGTGATTTCATTCGTGACAAAACCCTCGTCGCGTACTATAAAAGTTTGAAAAACTTTTTTTTATTTTTTTTTTTATTTAATTTGCATCTAGACAACTCAATATTTAATAATTACATATACAAAATATATTAAGCACTTTATTACAAAAATCATTTAAAATAATGATGCTTTTCTTGAAACCCATATAATTTTTTTTCGAGTTCGGAACTCTCTTTATGAATATTTCGATGTAACGGGTGATTTTTTAAGAGGTTTAGAACTTTAAAAAAAAAAAAAACACAAAAAATTCGAAAAAATGAATGAAATATTTATTTGAATCGATAGTTTGAACTTTGCAATTTAATGTTTAAAGATAATTTCATGCAAATGTTGACCGCGGCTGCGTCTCAGGTAGCCCATCCGCCGAGTCCAATTTTGGCATACTCTTTCACACATATCGGCCGGTATCTCACTAATGAATGCATAGATGTTGGCTTCCAGTGCGTCAATCGAAGCGGGCTTGTCCCTATAGACATTAGCCTTGACATACCTCCACAAAAAATAGTCTAATGGTGTCAAATCGCACGATCTAGGCGGCCAATTGACCGGCCCGAAACGTGAAATTAACTGTTCACCAAACTCGCCTCGCAATTGCGCCATTGTTTCGCGTGCTGTGTGGCATGTGGCACCGTCTTGTTGAAACCACATATAATGCAAGCCAAGAACTTCAATTTCGGGCAAAAAAAAGTTTGTTATCATCGCTCGGTAGCGTTCACCATTGACAGTAACGCTGCGATTCGCATCATCTTTGAAGAAATATGGCCCAATAATGCCGCCGGCCCATAAACCGCATCAAACAGTGGCTTTTTCGGGATGCATTGGTAGGGATGCATTGGTGGCTGATCTTCACTCCAAATGCGGCAATTTTGCTTATTTACGTACCCATTCAACCAAAAATGAGCCTCATCGCTGAACACAATTTTTCGATAAAAAAGCATTTCGAACATTTCGAACCGAGCACGAATTTTGATAGTAAAATTCAATAATTTGCAAGCGTTGTTCATTTGTAAGACGATCCATGGTTAAATTGCAAACCAAATTGAAGCTGTTTGACAGTGACACAAGGTACTAAACACACGTCAGCTGTCAAAACCAGTGTTGCCAAAACCAAACCAGCTAAAAAATCACCCGTTATATTATGAACGCAAACGATAATACAAAAGTTCACAGTTATTTGCGTTGCTTTCTTTGAAAGTTTTCCGAATTCCTTTATGGTGATTTTATTTTTAAGAATTGTAAAATCAGCACCTTAAAGATTATTGTAAGTAGGTTGGACCGTGTCCTTGTGTAAAATCAACGGTAAAACAATTTTGTATTTCTAAAGTGATATTTATACTGCCAAGAAGTCTTTTAAATGCACGTTAAGCAAGTATTAAAAGAAAAAAGTGAGCAATACTCCTTAAGCATCATGGATTCTGATAATTTTTTGTTCCTTCACCATCGCACAATCACCAATCGTGATTTGTATTTCTAACGAGGCGCAAATAGATGTTTACGTACAACTTTGATATGCTGCCAACTGGATAGTGTAACCCGCCTCACCGTCATTTTGATAAGTCTACTCTACCATGACCATTTTCAATCGATTCACAGGAATCACACAAAACAGAAAAAAAAGTCTACAAATCAACGATCCATGCATCGTCAGAATTACCAACGGAGAGACAAAGAAAAACTCTTCTGCTTTGAACAAAGACGCTTAAGAATGAAGACGCGCGCATTTGACTCCAAGCTATACGCGAACCTGTTCAGCAATAACCAATGATGACGACAACTACGTCATGTATTGCATGTATGCATTTTATGTGCAGCCTGTGGGTAAAGAAGCAGGGAAGAAAACTTTTTCTAAGCAAATTATTGCGCAAGCAATTTCAGGAAATCATTCACAAGCACATAACAAAATATACTGTGGCAACAGTGAGTTTTTTTGCTGCAAACTAAGAAGTCGCCATTCGTTGGAATTTAATGCGCGTTGAAGTGCAAAGTGAAGGCTGTCGTTAGGACAATTTTCGAATTTCAATTAACGCCCTTTTTTAACTTCGAATGGTTTTTGTTTTGTTCGCTTGATATTTGCTCACTATGGCGTATGCACAACGTGAAAATGAAGAAGTCAATTTTTATAAGAAAAGGAGTGGCTGAATTGCTGAATGACTGCACGAACGATACTCCATATATAGTTCATTTTTACAAGTAAGATTTTTTGTCAGAGTTATTTTTTTTTTTTAAAGAAAAAAGAAAGAAATTGAAGCCGTATTTAATTGTATTATCTTTTTATTACTAAATGCATCACGCGGAAATAAGGAAATGTATACCTTTCTGTGGTGTACTACATGTTAAAGCAATAAACTACAAGGTCTCCTGACTGAATTTATTAGCATCAGCTATACGATTGTCCAATTAGGAAGGAACATATAGTATCAATGCGATGCAATTGAATCTATTACATTCGATGCATTGGATTAAAGTGATTAAATCAGAAAATGTTCAATTAAGTTTGAAGATGTTCCGTTAGTGCAATAAAAAAAACATTTTATGATTCGTTTTTCAATTAAGATAGTGAATACATTTTTTATTGTTAGGAAAACGAAATAAAAAATTCTGAGAAGTAAAAAGTGTTGAATAAAGCAATCAAATCATAATTGCTTTATTTTTACGAGTGAATGCATTATGCATTCGCTTTGCAAAGATAGATTTATTAAATATCTCAGTTTTAATAATGTAAGTTATATAAATACAATATATTGGAGATATTCAAGCCGTTTGTGCTATTTTAACAATTCTATATTTAATGATATACTAAGAGCAGAGTTATGGCTTCTTAGAAACCTTGAAGAAAAAACACAAATTCGATCCCGAAATGCCGTCGACATCGAACTATGTTTACCTTTTATATAAAAACATCTACATTTAAAGAGACACAAAGAAAGTTTTATATATAAAATAAAAAATGTCATAATCCAATGAGAAAGCTAATTATATAGTTAGGCATGTTATTTTTGTTCTAAAAAAATGGCGCCCAACACGAGGCTCGACCATTAGATGCCAGTATTCAATGGGAAGTCTCTTCACCCAGAAAAATGATTTATGCTAGATTCCTGGACTTAGCAATATAAAGAAGGGAACGAAAAAGCGGATGAACTGGTTAGGAATAATGAAAGAGGCCGAACAACAGAGAGACCAGATCTCCCTAGTGGCGTAATTTAAAGGAAGACAGAACAGGGGTCTATTTCTCATCAACAATATTAGCTAAATTGTAGTACAATGACAATTGTGTGACATCATTCCTGTTTCAGAAAAACAGTGGGGCCCAATTACATTTTTTATCATGTAATAAACAATATCTACATTATTGTTTTGAAACAGAAATAATGTTATTATTCACTTGTACTTCACGTATACTAGAATGCTGGTTATAAAAAATATCTTAGATCATGATATGTGTACTTAAAGGTCCTTGTACGATTAGCATAATGACTGAAAAGTAATGGGCCATCAAAACTGACTTCTACAGACAGCAGCTGTGAGGATCCAGAAGATATATAGAGACCATCAGGCACCTGCTCTGTGGTTGCCTAAACCTCCAATAAAGTTAACTTATGCTGTAGAAAAGATGTATGTTATAAAACCCTGCGCCACAGCAATAGGGACCTACGTTAAGCGTCATTTAAATTGATCTTATTATGCTTTCGAAGCTCGGAACAATAATTAGCATAGGGTAATTTGCATTCCGCTGCAAATCCTGTTGTTTCAGAAACATCTTACAGCAATAAGTCCTCACGTTGGGCGCCACTTATATTGGTTTCTTATTAGGGCAGCTTAAGATTTTAAAGTTCGGAACAATAATAAACCTAAAGAAGTTTTTATTTCACTGCAACTCCAGCATAATCAAAGATATCTGATAGAAAATCCAGGTTCAAGACTGTAAGGGCCTACGTTGGGCGCCAATAATCTTTCTACGGGAGCTAAAGATTTCGAATTTTAGAAGAATAATTAGCATGAGGTAGCGTGACAAAAAAAATTTCACTTATCAGCACTCAAAACTAAAATAGTTTATTAATATAGATACAAGTTTCTTCATTATAAATACAGAACACAGCTTAGTGTTGATATTAATATGTTCTTTTCAATTACAACCGTTCTGTGTGGATCAAACATAGGCAACTACAATTAATATATTTCCCTTGTGATAGATAACAAAATAAAATAAATATGAATTAAAATGCTGTGCAATATACCAAAAAGTAATTTCAACGTTTTTCATTCCAATTCAGTAGCTGGTATCGTGTCAGTTATGGCAAAAAAATTAATCAATCAATTTCCTTCAATTTAAATGACTATGCTTGCAAATGGCATCACTTTGTTGATTTCTTATAAATACCCGAAGGCTATCAAGTGTAAATTACATAAAAAAACACATTCAATAGGAGTCTTTATTATAAATCATATTAATACCAACCACTTGTAATAGATAAAAAAAAAACTACACACAATTATAAGTATAAGCTTCTGCATTCTGATAAAATCTCTTCCATCAATCATTTTACATATAATACATTTACAAATTCCCAATCAAGTTTCACCGAGCCATCATATGCGTCGATTAGCCATCTCAGCGCCATCAGGTCCGCTGTCTGGTTCCCTAAGAGTAATCAACTCCACCCAAACCATTATAATTACATTCGCCCATAACACTTTGCTTTACAAACTATATCTATATCTTATTTTTGTAGATTTCTAATTAAAACAAATAGATATAGAATAAAATTGTTGTAATATGTAATTATGACAGGACGCGGCGACACTGTACATTTGTATCTATTTGCAAATATTTCACTTTCTGCATATGCGCCGCCACCGCAACCAATCGTGAACGTCACGCCAGCACATTACAACAACAAAAGCTTGCATGATTCGACATTAAAAATGCATTTCCAAAGCACTCCACGGAGAATGTTGATCTACGATCGTAAAGACAAATAACTCATGAGATGCAATTAAGTGTGTATAAAATTCATTAAAATCTGTATCTAACAGCTTTAGATACAAACTTTATACATATCTATACATATAGACGACCACTAACAACCTTGACCACTTCAAGCTTTAACAACGGGTGGCGCAGCGGCGCGGCGGTGGCGTCAGTCGGCGCCATCATTTTTGATTCAATTTGTCATAATAATAGAGCAACCAGCTGCTGCTGTCACTAAGGATCGATAATTGAATCTAAAAGATATAATGGTAGATACCTTTAATACAAAAAAATATTCCAATTATTTGTTTTTTTGTTTATTCTAGTAGGTATTCGTCCTTGAGAAGAATGAATCGTGGAATTGCACTCTCAAAAATACAAACAAACAAAAATCTATGCAATTCATCATTAAGAAATTCAGTAAAATCACTTAAAAAACTTTATTCTCTGCGGAATAGATGCTGCATTAAAGCAAAAACATTAAAAAAAAAAACAAGCTTGATACTTTTGTCTTTCATCTAAAATAAGATACATATGTATATTTTTTTTTATTTTTCTAAATAGGAAATCCAGTTGCAAACTTATGGAGGTTCACAAACGCGTGAGGGCGAAGAGGGTGCTGTTGAACTGGTGGCTGACTAAACTATCTATTGCTTAATTATCTGCATTGGAATTAATGTGGCGCATATGCGGTAATAATAAATAATTGGATAAAATAAAAAAAAAAAAAAAAACGATCAACATCAGTATGGAGCGCAATCAAGCCGAAAAGCGCTAAAAAATTATTTTGCAGTATGGCCAAGCCCCTGAAGTCAATAGTATATAGTCATATAAACAACCTCCATGTAGTATTGCTGATTAGTGTGGGGATACAGTAGAAGAATGGAAAATAGATCACCATGAGTATATTCGAAATTGTTTTTTTTTTATTGAATATGGCCTTAAAATATAAAATAAGGATTGATGGAGGATATTAGTTGATTTATAAAGAATTATTTAATATTTATAAGAAAGCAAAGGAAGTATAATAAAATAGAAATCATACGATCATCGTCAAAGCAAAAAATTCTTATTAAAGTTGGTGTACTACATCAAGGGAAAACCTTTTCATCAGTCCTTTGTTTTTAATTATCAAGCAAGATAAAATGACGGATTCGAAAGTGAATCATTCTTCTTAGACAATGCGTAGCTATCATAATTTAAGATCTTACATTCTTCCCACTTAGGTACAGCAGTTGATGTAGGTGAATGGTTTGGAGGGAAAAACACAGAAAAACACTTTTGCTGCCTATTTATGTATTTCAACGGTGACATGATATTCGCATATTTTTTTTTGTCAAAGTGCAATATTTCAAAATATGGCCTTATGACCGGCATCATCACTGCATTGCAACATTCCCAAGTGAAAAAAAGTTTAATTGCCTTTGATCAATAATTAATATGTTTCAACTAGTGACGATAGGAAGAAGACAATTGTTCTGGTCCAAAATAAGGGGCCACACACAGCGAAGCCAAATCTTATCGAGAGAATTTATTTGAATAACGATAATTGCATAAAAAAAATCAAATTGGTCCATTTGAATAGTCAAACACATTCGAGCCACTTTGACATATTTTGCAACATAAAAATTAAATTATATGTGGAAAAACATGGAATTTTACCTCTTTTTGAACTGTCATTTTGGTTCGGGCTTGCTGGATTCTCAACTTTCCGTAAAATCCATCCGAGCCGCCACTCGAAGCCATATATGTATATATATATAAACAACACAATGGTAAACTTGGCACAAGGCTTCGAGCTATTTTCCTCAATGGCTCCATCGTGTATGGCCAGCTTAAGATGGTGCAAGCGTAAACCAAGGTTTTGATTTATGTTATTTTAGGTATATAGATTATCTTTATTGTAGCTGGAATGTTATAACAAATTTTTCGTTAAAACGAAATTAAAATAATTTTTTGTTTCAATTGTTGGAATTTTTTTGTTTGTATTTCTGATTTAGGTTTAAGACATTTTAAACAGTAAGGGCCAGTTGTGCAATCGTATGGTTCAACGTGGTTCAAATTTTTAAACCACTGATTTCCATAGCTAATCTGCCAAAATCTGTGTGTTTAAAACTTGAACCTAATTGAACCACGATTGTACAACTGGCCATAAGTTTGTTATTTAATTTAATTTAAAAGACCTTAGTTATTTAATTTAATAGACCTTAGTTATTATTACTAGTTAACAGTGTCTTACTTCAACTCACTGAATAGTTTACTGAAAAATTTAAGCAAATCGATTCTCAATATTTATATACAAAATACTATTTACAAAGCTTGTGATCTAAGGTTAGATTCAGTTAAAATGGGGTGATGATGTAAACTTTATCATCGAACTCAGATGTCAGTGGATATATTACAAATTGCACTAACAAATTGCTTTCCTTATAACCACACTTAACAACATTTCGGGTAAAATTCAATTTATTTTGTTTTCTTTTTTGAAATTCTTTATTTCGACGATATCTTCTATTATCTCCGGACCTCTGGTATCTAACTTATAACAGAGAAATGTTTTCTTAACTTAATAGGAGAACATTTCTTTGTGTTATTAAAAGAGTAATAAGGTGTGCTGTGCTTATGAAGATCTTATATTCAAAACATTCAATGAAAAATTAACAGAATGGTCAGTAATAAAAACTGACATTCTATAGAACGAATAGTACAATATAACAACAATAAGATCTTATATTGGTTTCCATGAAGTTTGAACCAGTGCCGTAAGGATTCAGACTAAGGGCCACTTGCATGAAAACAAAGGATAAATTTATAAAATCGCAGTTAGCTATCCAGGATTAAATAGATAAATGTTTATTATTCAATTTTACGTTGCACGAATGAAACCACAGCTATCCGCAAAGATAAAAAAATAAAAATAGGAACGAAACAGAAAACCTACACAAAACAACAACAACATTTGCTACACACACTAATGCGAACCTCACCGATAGCAACTTCTTGTCAAATTCTATTTGACGGATGTAAAAAGTTATCCAGAGAAAACTGAGTGGATAAATATTTATGATTTTGCAAGGAGTTTATATTTTAATCGATGGCTAGTGCCAATGCATGGATAAATCAGTGGTTACTAATGTCAAAAAAGTTTCGTGCATGTGGGCCTAAGTGAATGTTGTATTTAGGATTGCTGAGCCAAAGCAAAACATTTGTTTTTACTTTGAAATACATGCCTAGTTTACAGAATTTTTTATACAGGGCAGGTCTAAAGTGTCGACCCCTAAGGCTTTAAGCTATACTTCGGCGTATTATTTTATTTCTTGTCACAAAGGTATCAATGTAGAGTCTTAGATTTGGCAAGGTTCTATTGCTTAGTCCTTTTTGACCAGTTTATCGCCCATTTTCTGTAGCTCTTTTTTATTCTGTCTTTTTATTTTATTCTGCCACTTTCTGTGACCAAAAATAAATGACCCCATAAACTGAAAGAAAGCCCTACACAGCAGTACCTAGTTCGTTTAACAATTAGCTAAAAGCTTAAATGATGCGGTACACAATGTAAGAGAATGTTACAAGAAGTAACACAATGTTACAAGAAGTATCAACACAAATAAAGATGCCTCGCACAACAGCAAGAGTGAGTAAAAGTTAAGAAAATCCGTTGAAGCCTTCCGTAGAAAGTAAAATATAGCACGACAAAAATATTTACAAGATACATAAAATATTCTTTTCCCCAATAAAAGTTTCAAACTTCTTTTAAGATTCAAGAAATATAAAGAACTACGAACCCCACAAGCAGATCTAGGTTGTAGTGAAGTGGTGAAGTTGGAAAACTATGATCCCATTCGAGAACATAACATTGTCATACAAGAGGAAAAGATAAAGAACTTAGTCAAAAGTTTTCCGTAAGCGGAGAAAAACTCGAAATTTGATTTTTATACTTTAAATCCCAACATTGCATCATATCAGTGAAATTCGGGGACACTTCTCTTTTGAATACAAGGTCGTACATAATGAGTCTCAAAATCACGATCTAAGAATACAAAGACTAACTGATCAAAAATAAATCCAAACTAAGCTTATAAAATTTTCGCCAACTGTATCTATACAACTAATGCAAATCCGGTTATCTTTGGAATGAACGTGGTGCATTTGATATTATTTTTCGCCAATACCAGTTAACTACTGTCTAATTTTGCTGATCTCCAAGCAGTATTTGTTGTATGAGTGAGCTCATGTGCACAAGCGCAGCTGATGCCAATAAACACAACAATATGGTTGATTGGATTTTTTTGTTAAACAACAAAAAGCACACAGAAGTAGGTAGGTACAACGAAATAGAGAAACTATATCTACTATATCTATATAATATACCTATGTATCTAACAGTTTGTTGCAACCGGGCAATAACAATGGCTCTTCTAGACCAAGACAAGATACTTGATTATTGTTAGTTTTGCCATTTTTTTATTTTCTACCATCGAATCTAGTACAGCCAGCTTGAAGCACACAAAGGCTGTTGAGGTTGACCAGTTATGTCAGAGAGTAGACTTTTGGAGATTTTTACCCTTTTTGTGTTTGGTCGTCTATCGACTTTTTTTTTTTTTTTTTGCACTTCTATGCTCCATCAGTTGCAATTGCTTGCTTGACTCAACTTATCATCTAACACAAACTGTGCGGCTGCAGCCTGGAATATTGCACAACGCTTAATTTGTAGAGCGAGTTACTAAGCGCATAGTATATCTGTAGGAGTTTAGATACTCAAGCTCGCACCAGGAATGAGATGTTGCGCTGTATCTTTGTTAAGTAGATACATGACGTTAAACAATCGCCGATTTTTGTTTTTTAGTTTTTAGCCAAAAGGCTTTTGAACTTTTGTTATTATGCACAATTTATTGATATATATATATATATATGTGTTGGGTATATATAGCTAGACAACACTGGTTTTAGTGAGCAAATGAGATTAAAAATAACACATTTTCGGGTGGAGGATTGAATGGAATTATAATCAAGCGATGTGAGTATTTGGGTTGGGTTCTTGCTGTTTACCTATTTATTGATTTTCGTTTATCTATTTTTATATATAGGTACGGATTATTTATGTTTCTAGAGATCAGACAACAGTGAGGTCTAGAAAAGAATGAACAAATTTGAACTTTCCTTTTTCGTTTGGAACATAAGATTGGCAGTTCAATAGCTATGCAAATGAGTTTTGTGTTGAAATTCGAAGTTAAGGTTTCAACACTGATCCTTAAATGGATTGATCATATAACTTAGGTATATATACAATACATATACATTATTGCATTCATTTTTATGATAAACTCAATGCCCTCTAAAAGGAATTTAGAATTGAACTAAGACACTTTTAGTTGTTATATTATTGAAAGGTATAGTTCTATTAGTTACAAATATAGAATGATTAAATAATTTTTTTTTTATTAATGATGAATTAATGATTGATGTAATATTGGTGTCTGGTTTTTAAATAGAATTTTTTTTTATTTATTTAATAATTTTAGTTTTCTTGAAAATCTAATTGGTGGATTACGAATGTTTTGAAATCGACTTGAACAGTAAATAATTGTCTTTACGTTGAGTGTGAAATTTTCGAAAAGATAGACGAAAACAGGACAACCTATTCTTGTGCGGTCCCACAATGAAGATTCTCATTGTTTTTTTATGATGTACATAAGTAGTTTGCAATTTCGACGTTGTTCATATTTCAGTTGAATTGCTGTTTACAGTAATGCTGAGTAAATTGATATCATACAGAAGATTTTCGAAAATTTTAAGTACTTATTTCTTCTTCTGCATTTTTGGTTTGTGATAGAATGTCGGTAATACAGGGTGATTGGTATAAGGTTCACCAAAAAGCTTGAGCGTGTAGGTTGAATTAAGACAAGAAAAAAATCGTATCTAAGGGGGGTCTATTTCCTCCCGTTTAGGCGGGAGGTGCAATTTTCTAAAACATTGACTTAAATCAGAAAAAAAATTATTTAAAAACAACGGTGAATGATACAAAGCCTTGTTATATTTTTTTGGAAAGCCACTTAATTTCAAAATTAAAAAAAAAGTAGTTTTCTGGCTTTCCAACAAAATATAAAAGGCTTTGTATCATTAACCGTTGTTTTTAAATAATTTTTTTTCTGATTTAAGTCAATGTTTTAGAAAATTGCCCCTCCCGCCTAAACGGCGGGAAATAGACCCCCCTCCCATACGATTTTTTTCTCGTCTTAACTCCACCTACACGCTCAAAGCTTTTTGGTGCATCTTATACCAATCACCCTGTATAATGTCAGCTTCGATAAGATCTTATCCAGTAGCATTGCAGCTTCGGTAAAGCTTTATCGAAGCTGAAATAAAAGAAATGCATAAGAAATATAACCTGAAGGGGTTGACTTTAATTCAGTTAGAGCCTCTTATTTAGTTTTTTAAATATAATATAATAATTGTAAGTATAACTGATCAGTGATAATATAAGTATAAAAAATTTATTAACATAAATACCGTTGCTTTACAAATTCAATTTGTCTTATATTAAAATGTGTTATATCGATAGATGTCGATCATACCTGAAACGAAAAAAAAACACAAAATATTGTAAAGACATGAATTTGTTATCATCATATAAATATTAATAATTCTACAAACTTTCTCGTGTGAAAGTATAGGTACTTAAAGGATTTTAAGGAAAAAGCTTTAAAACTAAATTTATATAAATAAAAATTTTTGGGAGAACATCATATAACTATACATATTTTTATTAATTAAGATACTTATAGCCCAGAAAAATTAGACAAAAAACATCAAAAATATTGTGAAAAAATTCTTATTTTGAGCAAATACTAGAAATTGTCTTAAATTTGGACCGGGGGTGAATTTTGTAGGGGGGGGGGGAATGGTCCAAATGCATTTTCTTAAAAATTTCTTGTAAACTATGAACTTGGAAAAAATGCAAAAATAAAGGGCACGACTGGTTTGCACAAACTTGCTCTTGCAGCAAGTTAATTTCGCGTTCAAGACTGGAAAATTCATTTAGCCATTTTTCTTTTTTGATAAAATAGATTTTTAGTAGATATTTTATGTTTTGAAATATTTTGTTTTAAAATCTTTTGAAAACAAATGTATGAAATATGAGGCATCAGCATTGGAGTAATAAAAAACGGTTCTATAGCAGGTTCGTTACCGTTATCGTTAATAAGGTGAATCTGAAAAAAAAATATCAAATGAAAGACAACATCATTGGCAACTAATCATTCAAAAAATTTTTTATCGAAATTGATTATATTTTTTTCGAGAAAATTGGAATTATCGTTTAAGTTTTTTTTTCAAAAATTAATTTTTTCGAATTTTTTTATGCAGATTTAGAATAGTGTTAGAATATTAAATTTTGTCAAAGTCAATGAAGCTGTTCAAAAGATGTTGGAGTGAAAAATAAACGGTTCTATGGCAGGTACCGTTAATAAGTTGAACTTGTAAAAAATTTAATAAATATAAGACATCATTCGTATAAATTTTTTTCAAAATTGTTGGTATTTTTTTCAAAAAAAAAGGGAATTATCGGTTTTGCTTATAGGTAGGTACCTACCGTTATTTTTATAACAAGGTCAAAAATAAAAAAATGTCTGGGGATACTTCTCTAACAATTAAGTTTAAAGAAAATCAGCTAAACCGTTAAGGGTGCAGTTGTAGATACATCCAGAAAGACAGACATACAGAATTGTCGGACCTACATATACTTTTTGTCAGTTTGATTGTTTTTTCAAAACTTTTTTTGTTGGTATACGAATGCATAACTTGCCTTATATTATAGGTACCTATCTCAAATAAAAATATTAAAGAACAAATAAGCTAATTTTTAATTTTTAACTGAATTTTGAATTTTGGCCCTGTTTATTTTTAGAATTCCAAGGAAGGTTCTGTACTCAGTTTTTTTAGGTTCCCAGTTCTGAAATTCACACTAACAACCCCTTATTGACTTGAATGAACTGAATTCCAAGTTCCCATAAACCTTTTTGAAGAATTTTTATTCAACTGACCTTTTCTACATATATGTGACCTCATTTCGCTAGCGTAAACAATTTTCAATTATAACTCAACCACGTTGTCGTACTTTGCCTTATGGAAATGCGAACTACTTCAGCTAATGCACTTTAAAAAAAAATATTTGAACACGATCCTTAATCTTCGTCGTAATCTACTTTCATCAATATTCGAATACAAACACAAAAAAAAAAAAAAAAAGGAGTGCAAAAAACATAATCCACTGCGAACAAGAACTAGGCGTTGTTCGATAGTTCGTTTACCACCAAACCATAAAGACTACCAATCGGTCGTTACGATCGGGAGCAACAACTTTCCCTCCTAAAGTGCCTTCGCTTCTGCTCCCTTGGATTGCATAATGACCAAATGGAAAAATATGATTTTTAAGCGTGCAAAAATTATGATGCAACCAAAACCAAAACCAAAACTCCATGCAATACCAACCTAGTTGGCCTCACTTAGAGATTTCCTCTAAAGTCTGAACTATAAGTGGCTGTGTGTGTATATATATACCTGGGGGATTCCTCTTGTAATCCAGCAAGTTTAAGCAGCAGAAGCCGGTTTGATGTTAAGTCTAAGCCAACTAGCGAAAGTTGGGCTTACAATTCTCGCCATTTTTTTTTTCCTTTCGCACGACAATTCGATCGGACGCCTACACAAATCATAGGTGAATGTCTGCGCAGTAAAACTAAACGAAGAGCATCGGGACACCACTTCGACGTGACGCAGTGTAAATTGCATGGACAATCGAATTCTCATCGTTAAGTTGTCATTATGGCTGAGTACATCGAATTAAATTCATACAATATTATCCATACACTTCAACCCATCATAAGACTCGATGTGACATTTTGTTCAAGACCAACCAAATCTCACGATCGTAGTGACAGTTTAATAAGATTTAATTTCAATGCTTTCTCGTAAAAGATATAAGATACACACATAACGAATGAATAGTGACAGTGTTGTGACGTTAATGCTGCGCACTGTGCAGTCATTAGCGTTTATTAATTGGTTAACGTTTGAACTTCATCACTCATACTTCTTTTTCTTCAAGATCGGATTTCACTTTCTTTCGTAAGAAATTATTTGAAAATTAAATTGGTACCGGGTTCCCGCATTGCTGTCTGTCATGGTTTGCATTTTATTACGTGAAAAATGGGATTAAGATCAAAAAGATAAATAAGCAAACAATTTGCCTTTTTATTTCAATTGACAAAGATTGCTTATTTGGAGTTGAAGCCTCAATTAATTCTCCATTAAGTTCATTTATGAGTCTCTAAGGTGATGATGGTGATTATGATCATATGGTAATGGACTTCACCTATAATGCTATGAGTATGGTAGGTAATTTTTTATGTAAGCGTAATGGTACGTAATCTAAAAATTATTTAAACTATGCATGTACCTCAAGGATTATTTTTTTATGGTTTTTGATTATAAAAGATAAAATCCAGCTAAATATTTAATATTTACATATTTATAATGTTAAAAAATTGCAACAAGGTCTAGCTTTGAATTGAGGAAACTATAAAATGATAATACATAATATAAACTGGGGGCGCTCTTACTATTAAAATATTATTACTAATAGCTTGATATGATTATGAAAGCTATTTTAAGATATAGAAAACTACCTACTTCCTTTTTGATAATTTTTCTTTGTGTTATTAATATATACGAAGAAAGAATAAAATAAATGGCACAACTGCGTCGCACAAACTTGCTCTTAGGGAAAGTTATTTTCGTGTTCACGACTGGAAAATTTATTTGACCAGTTTTTTTTTTATAAAAACAAATTTGTTTATATTTTGAAATATTTTTTTTTTTTCAAAGAAATCTTTTGAAATCAAATGTATGGAATAAAAAAAGATTTATATGAAAGACATCACCATCGGTAAAAATGCAATTACATGAAATTTAATCAAAATTGAAATTTAAAATTTGAAAATTAGAATTATCGCACAGAAAAAAGAATCAACCAATATTCCTGGTTGTTTTTGCGTCAACTAAGAACCATGATTGATTCAAACAAAAAAAAAAGTTATGCAAAAATGATCACGCAAGCTTGTTTGAATCAATAACGGTGCATAGTTGACACAAAAATTACCAAGTTTTTCATTGGGTGTTTGCCAAAAAAAAAACACCGTTAGTAAAATAATTCTTAGAACATTTAATTTGGACAAAATCAGTGCAGCCCCTCAAAAGATACTGGGAATAATAAATAAAAAAACTATGATAAATAATCGGAAGTAAAAATAGTTTCTATAGAGTTTTTATTGCAGGTACCGTTAATAAGGATATTTACAAAAAAATTATATTTTTAGAAAAAATATTAAAAAAAAAAAAAACTTAACACAAAACTTCCTTATTGGCAAAAAATCAGTCACACAAAATTTTATCGGAATCGGTCGTATTTTTTTTCGAGCAAAAATCAGATTTTCTATTGAATTTATATGGCAGGTACTGTTAATAAGGTGATAAAAAATTAAAACGAAAAATTTCGTTATTGGCGGAAAATCAGTCACACAAAATCTTATCAAAATCGATCGTATATTTTTTCGAGAAAAGTCGGATTTTCTATAGAATTTATATGGCAGGTACCGTTAATAAGGTGATTTTGAAAAAAAATTCTAACGAAAAACTGCGTCATTGGCAAAAAATCAGACAGAATACCAAGTTTGAAGAAAATCAGCCCAACCGTTTAGACTGTAGGCAAGGCCGTAGCCAGACAATTATTTCGGGGAGGGGGGGGGGGGTATATTTATTCCATACACCAATCAATCTGTACCTTTCTGTAGATGTAATAAATAAAATTAGTACAGTTCATTAAACCAAAATCTACTATTCTATATGTATAAAGGCAAGTTATGGATTCGTCAAAAAAAAAAAATGAGATAACAAATAAACATGATATTGCGATGATAGGGAAGTAGACAAAAGTGTGTTGGAAAATTCTGTTCGTCCGACTGCCTGTTTGCAGATCTGCAGCCTAAATGGATAGGCTGATTTGCAAACTTGGTTCAGAGTGTTTATTTAGTAGTCTCGCACTAGGCGTTGTTGAAATTGGAATTTTAGCTCTAAAACAATGGTAAATGTCATATAAAAGTTTGTTAAAACTTAATTTTTCTAAAAATGGCCTTAACGATTTTGATGAAACATTCGAGATTTATCTTAAAACAGTACCTCCCATAGAACCGATTTTTTAAAATAAGAATTTCTCGCTAACAACAAAATCGATTTCAATTAAATTTAAAATTTAGGAAGGTTTTTATTTCCAAATTCATATACATAACTTTTTAGATTTTTTGAATATGTTGGAAACGCGAATATCGATTTTTTTTAGATTTTTTTCCAGATGAACTACAGATTTCAATGTATTAAAATACTCAAAAAATTGCAAAATATTTTTCAAAAATTAAAAAAGAAAACGGTTTAAAAAAAAAACTGCTTTAACGATTTTCAATATTTTTTTTTAGGTAGAGTACTGCTAATAAAATACAATTGCATACTTAGTTTTTCAAGAAAACTCTCAAACAAATTTGAAAAACTAAAAGATTTTTCCAATATTTTTTTTAAATAATTTTAAGTTATTATTTATTAGGTAGGTACATTTATCATCACTCTTTAAGATTTTATTATAAAAAAAAGTATTAAATAACATGTAAGTACATCATTTTTATAAAATTAAATTTAATCTTCTGGACTTCTGTGCTGCAAATATGTCTAAAACTTCCTCAGTGTCAATCTCAATTTGTCGATGAATTGACATTAATGCCAATCCTGTTAGTCTTTTTTCGCCGGTAGAATTTCTAAGGTAAGTTTTTAGACGTTTCATTGTCGAAAATGTTCTTTCCGGTGTACACGTTGAAACCGGTAGTGTCGCCAAAATTTTGAGAAGCTTGTTTATGTTAGGAAACAGATCCTTATTGCATTCCCCAAGAGCTGTTATTGCACTCTTTGAACGCTCTGTATCTTTTTGTCTATGGCATTTTGTCTTCCATAACGTAAACTCAGTTTCTAAAGTGTCCCAATCCAAAAAAGATCTATAAAATTTGAAGTTTTCTTCGTTGTAATTTTGTTCATATTTGCCAAGGATCGATGGAATTAAAATGCACAAAGAGGAAAGTATGGACTTATGATTTTCAAATCTTCAATAGGAATCATTATACTTCCTTGAGGCGTTTAGTAATTCATCATGTGCAATAAAAGCAAAAGTAACCTGGCATCCTGAGGCTGTGTTGTTTGAGTTTGTATTTAAAAACTATTAGAGCTACCTTACTAAATTCATCGAAAATTATGTTGGTACCTAACTACGTAGGCTTAAAACTAAAATCAGAAAGTTTTGAAGATAATCACTAATTATTTGAGCACAAATTTCATACTTATGCGGAAAAGGTTGATTGTAGTCGACTGTAGGTGTCGATAAATCCAGACTGAAAGACGGACAGACAGACAGACAGACAGACAGAATTGTCGGTCCTATTTTTTTCTTGTTCTCTATCATCGTAATGTCATGTTTGATTGTTATCTCAAAACTTTTTTTTTACGAATACAAAACTTGCCTTATAGTACCTATAATCGCAAGTAAAAAGGGTTCTATGTCAGGTAGGCATACAGTTAATTAGCTGATTCTGAAAAAAAATTCAGATAGTCAAAAAATCTCATACAAAATTTTACCGAAATTTAAGTGATCGTATTTTTTTCAAGAAAATTAAAATTTTATCTGTTTTTCAAAAAAAAAAAAAAAAATTTTTCAAATAATATTTTTTTTTAATTTTTTTTTTTCTTGCATTATTATTCAAATTTGTCAGTACCTAGTCTTAGAAAATTTAATTTTTTGCAGGTAATGTGAGGCGGGGATTGACCACTTTTATAATAAATAATAAATCCTTCTGACAATGATGCTAATAAAAGAATTATATTTTATACTTCTTAACAAAACTGTAAAATAATTAAAATAACAGACAAGAATAATAGCTTATGAAAATTAGACAAAAAAGCCAACTTTACGAATAAATTCCGACAAACCTGGATTTTGGAGGAGATTTTGATTTGATGCCTTGATACAATCCTAAAAAGTACACATTATTCAGTTTTTTGTAAGTTTTCTGGGAACTATGAGCTTTTAGGAAGCCGTGTGTGTGTTTAAACTATGTGTGCTTACTAAATTATGAAAAAAATATTTTTTTTTTAACTTAATAACATTATTTAAATAAACTTAAATATGTAATTTTCGCAAAAATATAAGATTGCAGCATTGATTTTAAAAACCTTTAAAAAGTTAAACGAATTATTCTACATTTTCGTCCATCCTTAGAATTTTAAAGAGTTCGGCATTATCAAAAATTATTTAACTATGTTGTAATATTTATTTCACAAGGTATTTGCCAAAAAAAGCAAGTAAGCAACCAATTTATGATATTGCATTATTGGATTTCCCAAAAAATTATAATATTTAATTTAATTCTAATTTTGCTGAAATGTACAACTTTGTCATTTGATTTAAAATCGTAGGAAAACTCATATAACCTTGTCCTATTCACTCTATAACCTTCAAATAGACTTAATATAAATCACTCCTAAAACAAAAAATTTCATCCACTATACTATCTGGGTTATCTTAAATATTTATATGCGAAATTATAAAACAAAAGAAGTGCCAAATTCTTTGCCTTCAAATTCATCACTATAAATATACCAAAAACATGCAAAATAAAAAAATAAAAACACAACTTGAAGACAATCGTTTGATTAATTTACGCATTAACCAAATACATACCATAAATTTGTTACTTTTATATAGGTACACCAACTATATCACATTGTGGTAAAATAATCATTCCCGTTAGTATAAAGAAGAATTATGCAAATCAAGCTTTTATTACGGTAATCCCTCCAATAAAATTAGACACTAATTTTCTTCAAAATAGAGAATTTTATGGCATATTTGCAATAAAATAGAATAAACAAACATGTTACTTACTCACCAAACTCATCAATCTTGTGTGCAACTTGGTTACCTCGAATAATAAATCGTTAAATCTAATTTACATCTTTAACTAACAACCATAAACAAATGAGTTTTTTTTTTATTTTTACTTCATGAAGAAATCAAAATACCATCGATATCCAACACGGAACTTGAAAGATTCCCAAAAAAATCTCTTGTGAAATAGTTCAACCAAGCTTTATCTTAAATTTTGTATAAATTCTTAATTAATGCCTGTCTAGTAAATCTTGAGCCAAACGATCAATGACTTTCCATATCGGGCATCGGCGGCGGGTGCGGCGTGGTTTGGTTGAACAAATGACTTGAATATAAGATCGATTGGTATTCTGGTTTGGGTAATATTATTCGCGGAATTTGATTTCCTATGCGATTTAAAATATGCAAACCAACAAATGGAACGCGTCAGATATGTATCTCATCAATTTATGCGAAAGTGATTTTTTTTTTTTTCAATCGAAAGTGAACCCAAAAAGGAGACATAAATGTAGTTGTAGTCGACACTAGTCCTTGGGGAATTCTACCATACCATCATTGACTGTGAGTTGATTGTGATATGCGTATCTAATAAATACAAACAAATTTCATTTGCAATTTTGTACAAGAACTCAAATTTAATGTATTTTTTGCAATATGTTGTGTGAACACTGCTGTCTCAACTCCCAAGAGACATTAAACGATGTATTTATGACTTGTTGACGGTTAGCTGATTTTAATTAACATCTTATCCCTCTGAAGAACTAATTTGTCTTATTTTTCCTGGATTTCAAATAAATGTACCTTACCATTGCATCATTACATTAAATATGTGAATTATTTAAAGTCTAATGTCCAGTTGCATCAAAATAAACTTAAAATAATTTTAGTTAACGGAGTAATAAAATTAACCAATTTTAACTTAAAATGGGTTGCACCAACATTAGAAGGTGAATTTTAAAAAAATGAGGAAACTTGGTGCCAACCTCGGATTTTTATAATTCACCTCTTTTGAAACGGAAAGTGGTTAGTACAACTGAAATATGCCATTTTAAGATTTAACAAACCAATAAATTCTTAAAAGTATTTGGAGAAAATGGCCATTAGTCGTATGGCTCTCATAATAGTAAAGTACACCAACGCTCGTGTTGCTACGGCTACTTAAGAAAAAAATTCTTTTGCTATAAATAATATAAAAAAAAATAATTATTTAAATTAATTCTTTGAAAAAATATTTTTTTTTTTTTTTGTCACCAATATGATTCCCACCATCTTAAACGCCCTTTACACGGTAAAAAATAATCAGTCATCAGGCAAAATCAAAAGGGGTTTTTTCATTTTTCGTCAAACAAATGTACGCATACAGACTTATTTTTACAAACACTGTTTTACAGATTTATATCAAATGACTGACCGTGTAAAGGTCGCTTTACGCCAGAAAATATTAGAAGTAGAGGTGTGTTTCGTTCCAACCTTGCTTCCGTAAATCTTTCTGGGTAGATCCTTCAGGTGTACGGTGTACCTTGGATTTGGTTACAACTAGTGGTTCTACTTTCTGTTATGCAAATATCTTAAGTCTGTAAAGGATTAGGTTCCGTTAAGAAATTGTATAAGAATTGTATAACTCACTAGGTTAAGTTATATGAAATACCGTGTTAATTACCATATATTGTATAAAATTACTTTGAACGAAATGGTAAACTAATTTTGTAAACCATATTATTATTTGAATGAAATAAAAACTAGTTCGAAACAACAACATCAGCGATTTTGAACCCTCAAAACCAAAGTTTTACTGGGCTTTCTTTGGACAGACCCTGGACCTGACGTGCTTCCTGAGCCTCCACCGCAAAAAGCACCTCACATTAACAACATATAATGATTAACTAGGAAACCAATTGACAGTCCAAAAGTAAAAACTGTAGTTTTTAGGACGTAAGATCTGGCGTTCCAAGTTTCAATAAGAATCATATTCAGAGTAGTACCTATATTACTAGAAATTGGAACTTAGTTTTGGATCAGAGCCTAATCTAATTTGGATACAACAGATGACAGATTATACATATACGATATACACAGATGCATTCCTACCCTCCAACACTTAAATGCAACGAATGCTCATAAATTTATATCCTAGAGAAGAGCCTTTATACGTAATGATGTATTTGTTCTTTTAAGCTCAACACGAATATGGAATCCACATTTTTTTTTTTTTTTTTAACTAATTGAGAAAAAATGAAAGAAACAAAAAACTAAAAAAAAAATAATACAAAAAATGTCTACCATAACCGTTTAACCATTATAGCTGTTTTTCGTTGGTACAATAAAAAAAAGCAAAGTCGATGTACTCACTTAGCGTGGGATAGAAAGTACTTCACGCATAATTTCGTATATACAACGGATATTTAGCTCAAATTTGTCCGAAGGCGTGAACTAGATTCCTCGTGACCGATGACCGATCTCATTATGGTTTTTGCTGTAAGCTTTCGAATCCATTCAAGTGAAACCTAAAGTTGATTTGATTGATGGACATCGCAGTTCTGTTTGTTTTCATACAAACCAGATCTTATTTTTTTTTTAATTTTGTGGTCGCGTCTTTATAGATATACAAATTTAATTAGAATTGTTTCATTAAGGAAACAGCAAAGACAATTATTTGGAAGTTGAGAAAATTTTACCTGGAAATCCCACTAAAACACGAATCATTATGAGGTTTAAAGGAAAAAGTATGTCATGGAGGAGTGTTGAAGGTATAGATGGCTAGGCTATACCGTGAAGAGTTCAAAATTCTTTTGATATATAATTGCGAGTTGGTTTTCCGGTTCTTTCAACTGGAATATTATTTCTTATATTCTTATTCTTATTTCTGATGATGATCTTTGTTTGGATGGATATTATATAGACACGTAAATCATCTTCAACATTGATGGTTAACATAATTTCCATAATTAAAGACATTTTTGGTCTTGTGTTTGGAGAACTGTTTCAACACACGCGATTTAATGCTTAAGGCGACAACACAAAGCCTATAACCCATAACAGGAATAAAAACATACACTCATATTTCATCATATATATGCCGATGATTTGTTGTATGGCCTTGAATATGAGTGGGAAATGATCGATTCATCATGGGCATAGTATTATTTGGTTGAATATCTGTCTGTAGGTTTTCTTAAACTATAATGATATTTTGAATGAGAGATCAAAACAAGATTTTTGACAATATTTCGAAAAATTATTAATAAATTTAAAATAGAATAAATAATACATTTTTCTATGTATAGATGAGATGTAATAAATCAACTGGGTCCATTGTCAAATTTATGGTATACATATATATAAAAGATATGTATTTAGAATTGAATGGGAGATGACGGATGTGCCAATTTGTTAAGATCAATTAGGATCATTTAGCAATTTACTAGGAGATCTATCAACATTAGAGAATCAACTTGAAATAAATCAAAATATTCGTTAGTAAATTTTTGTTATTTTTTTTTAAATTAATTAAGACGTAAAATAAAAATAAATCCATCATGATTTGAATAAAAATCTGACTTAAGTTCACAAAACATGTTTCTTGCAAACTGTTGGTTTCAGAATATCGTTTTAAGTTCTTTGGCTTAGTTTCTTCTACCTATAGTAAGACAATTAAAATTGCAATAGCAAGTAATCTCTTTAGCGTATGTTACATCACCCCTTTTCAAAGAAGAAATTCCTGTTTCTTTTGACGAGCAGCGACGTGCACTTGCAGACGAAAAATGGTTCCTACGATTATAGAAAAACTAGAACTTGTACAGTAGAATCTTGAAAGTAGGGACGGTTCTACAATTTGAACAGTTCAGAAAGATAAAAATGTTTTCGCTTTTTTTCCGCGCGAAATAAAATGAATTGTTTTTTATGCATCATAATTTTCACTGACTAATTTTCTATCCTTGGAAAGATGAACAATTCAAAAAAATCAACGGGGCCTGTTTTATATCTGTTCGTTTGAGTGCGAAATCCCGACTGCCAAAGGCCCGACTGGACAAAATCCCGACTGCGAAAAGAAGCTAAATACGTGAGCAACCCTTCCTTCCTGGTCTTGCTATAGGATTAGGGGTGGGTGCGAGTTTGGGTATATGAAATTTTTTGTTAAAATTTGATAAAAATATATGTATTCTAAATCATACTTTTCTCAGTCGGGAATTTGTCTCTATTCTAAAGAAAATGCCGGAAAGGACGATCACCCCACTTTGACGATTTAAAACCGTGAAATAAACCCATGGACTAAATACAGACTGGAACAGACCTAGAACTTCAAATCCCCTTATCTAAACATGGTTTGAATATATATTCACATTCTTCTTCTTCTTCTTCTTCTTCTTCTTCTTCTTTTTCTTCTTCTTCTTCTTCTTCTTCTTCTTCTTCTTCTTCTTCTTCTTCTTCTTCTTCTTCTTCTTCTTCTTCTTCTTCTTCTTCTTCTTCTTCTTCTTCTTCTTCTTCTTCTTCTTCTTCTTCTTCTTCTTCTTCTTCTTCTTCTTCTTCTTCTTCTTCTTCTTCTTCTTCTTCTTCTTCTTCTTAGAAGTACAAAATTAAAGCTGACAAAATTTTCTACAAAAAATTTTATAATAGTTTTTTTCGCATCTTCAATAGTTTCTAAGATAATAAGCCCTAGAAAATCGATAATATGTGAACAAAAATGGCTTATATCTCAGAAACTATTGAAGATACGTAAAAACTATTACAGATTTTTTGCGCAAAATTTTGTCAGCTTTGATTTTTTACCTTAAATTTATTTTTGTAGTACCTGTGAATCGTTTTTCAGCTATAATTAAGTGAAAAACGGAAAAAGTACAACCCTTTACGACCAACTCGCTAATCCAAACAAAGCTGCATATAGGTAGCCCTCATTTTTCCACCTAAAAAATCATTCGTTGACTGGGCTAGAACGACCCTCCTGGTTATACTATATTGTTTCATGTCAAAGGCTGGTCTGGTGCTATCGTACATCATATGATTATGAAAATTCTTTTTGGGTTTTATTATCACATTTCCACGCCAAACTCCAAGGCCACTTAGCTATGCTTTCACGCCCACATGACTTATTTATACAGCCACAAAAAATACTAAGAGGTTTCCAATGTCCATTCTTTCTAAATAAACAATTTAAGAAACTAATCAAAATGACCACACAATACCGTCCAAGAACTTATTTGATTTCAATTCAAAATCAAACAGTGTAAACAACTGCTTCGAACGGATCTAAGACAAGGTCTTTCAGTTAAACCAATTTAAGAAAACAGTTCACCAAACAGCCTTCAACAACCTTGCTAAATAATCTCTGGCGACATGCATTAGTAAAACCAATCACTTGTCTGGTGCCCGATAGTGCCTACGTAACGTAACAGCATTCCAATGTCTGTCAAGTATCATACACATTATAAATGCATTTTAATATGGCCGACTTAGAATAACTTAAATTTATTTAAGCTTTCACTAAATGTAGAGTATTAAATATATTACTAATAAATCAGTTAAAATAAATATTTGTCATCATAAAGTACTCTTATGTACCGACTGCACTCTGCAATTAACCGTTGTTTATGTCACATCTATTCGTCGTCATCATCGTTGGTGTTGTTGTTGTTGCTGTCGTGCAATTTCAATTTTTTTTTATGATCGTGCATTTTAATGTGTTTCTATTTTAATTCAACGCCATATTGGGAAAATTAAAATCATAAAAAAAATATTCAACATCTACCCACAACGCCATTTTGTCACCCCGGGGATTGCACTATCAAAACACGCATAATATTTTATAGTATTTCTTATGTTAAACAAATAAATAAAAAAAAAAAAAAAACTTTATGTAAGGTCGTAAAAAACAATCAAGCTATTTCAGCATGAATTTACTTTGCAGCAAAAAAAAAAATAATAAAAGCAATAAGAGAAAAAATCACGTTTAAATGTAATTAAACTCGGAGATAATTTTGTTGATAGGTATCTGCTTGCGGAGGCGTTTGACAATAATGAAAAAATAATTTCAATTAAAATTAAATTGAATTTAAAAAAAAGACATAATGATGAGGTCAGAATCTTGACTGTTGTTTAATTACAAACATTTAATTTATTTTAAATCATACATAATTATTATATTTAAAAAAAAAAAAAAATAACAAGTTAATTTTTGAATAATTCTGTCAATTTGACATCTGAGTCGAGTTGGTAAGTCGAAGTCAGGCCGAGAAACTATGACATAATATAACGACGAATTGAATTTATGAGAGACATCTTATGAAATTACAACGTCATCGATCTTACCGTGACTTTATGACTCTTTGCCCCTTTGACGTTTGACAGTTGTACACCATTAACAAAAGCAACACACACGCACGCGACACAAAACATGTCACCTTCAGATTTAGACAGAGTGATGATTATGGCTGCTGAACTGCGAGCTGAGTTGAAACTGACTGATTGAAAACTCCAGGGCTTTGTTAAGATGCGTGGGCCAAATTACGTCCGCTTTTGTTGGGAGCATAGTTTGGAAAAAAAAAAAAAAAAAAAAAACAAAGATTTATGTAGGTTTAGATGTTATTGTTGTTTTTTCACAAATTGTTTTGTATACGTTCAAGAACATGACAAAGAACGTAACAACAACAAAAGAACATCTCAATATACAGCCATTAATGAATGTTCGTTACAAACTTTTTAAATTACATGCAAGAACACTTTGGTATCAGGTATCGCGTCCCTTTTGGAATGTCATTTAATTAATCAATTTGGAAGCAGCCAGTATATGTCTTCGTTTCGTTTCAAGGTAATTACCATAGCACAGCTAAACTCATAACAAACGTCATAATGACGTGTGTAGGTATATAGAAAGAAGTTTGTTCGTTGTTGAACTACAGGTTTAACAACAAATCAGTAGTGCCACAATATACGTCAGTTTTTCAGAAAATTTAAATTTTCCATCTTTTCTTCACATTCTTAATTGTTTTCCACTTATGAACGGGTGTCAAAGCTGATAAGCATATACATCGCAAGTCAGATGGATGTCAGATAAGACATAATGAATATTTTTTTCAAATTATGCACACGATTAGATATATTCAATTTTCAATTAATGAATTTGTGTTTAATGACATAGAAGACATGCATGTACTTATGTATTTTTCTTTTGTTTAATACTTTGCTGCGGTTGAATGAAAGTTTAGTATTATTATTATAATAAATTTGTTGAAAATATTTTAAAGTAGATATGGTTTCATAATTTGTAGACATATGGTAACCCTTTTTACTTGCGATTATTGTATGACTATCACTGTGCAAGACATTAATTTGTGCAAACAAAAATGTTTGAGATAGCAATCAAACATGACATGAAGATAATGCAAAGTCGAAAAAAAGTGGGTCTGAAAATTCTGTCCGTGTGTAATGCGCCTGCTTATGTCAACAACTTATTTTTCAGAAAAATTTACCGTTCTTGTTGTTATATTGTATTATTCGTACTAGAATGTCAGTTTTTTTTTTATATTACTTGACCATTCTTTATTTCGTCAATTTTCATTGAATTTTTGAACAACAACAACAAATTAAAGGTGCTACCACCAATTTTAAACGAATTTTATTTATTCGTTTTTACGAATTTTTTTATTCGTTTTTTTTTTTTTTGCTGAAGATATAGCTATTTCAAGGATTGCCAATTCCTATCATCAGTTCCGTTCCTTTGAGTGTTGTTTACACTGATGTGGCACGAAAGTAAACGTAACAATAAGGTTTTGCTGATATTTTAGTAATAAAAGGCTTTCTTGTAAGCGTTTTATTACTAAAATAGCAGTTTTATAACTTAAAAGCAGTGCAATTAAATTTAAGTTTAAAAAAAGAAACAAATAAAGGTGACAAATCATTTTTCAAAAATTTAATTTTTACATTGAAAAAATTATGTCTGTGTTTTTTTTTAAATTGACAAAATTTATTTGTTTTTTTATTATTTTGGTGTTTTGAAGCAAAATCATAAGTTTTTTTTTTATTACTTTTTAAGTTTAAACTGTTGAATTAATGAAAAATATTCGTAAATAAAAAAAATTATATATCGAATATGTGTTATAGTTAAACATTTTAAAACTCCCGCTCGAAATAGTGAAAAATGTTAATATAGTGAGAAAGTCTGGTTTTTATCTTCACTGTAACATTAGGTATCATTTTAACTATAGAACCTGTAGGTATAGCCTAAACGGGTAGGATAACTTACAGATGGGTTTTTAAATTATTGGAGTTCAAGGTATAAAAATAACGGTACCTGCCTTGTGCATTTTATGAAAAAGCTATAGTTTGTCTCGAAAATGGCTCTAACGATTTTTATCAATTTTGAGTGGTATAATATTACATCTCTACTTAAAGCATCTGGTTTTAAGTAATTTTTCCCTGAAATAATAATTAAGATTTTGATTTAGGCAACTACAGACAAAGATTTTTACTTAATATTTTTCAAGCATACCTACCTGAATATTAAATTTAGCTCAAAATTTCGTCAAAATTGTTCAGTAAATTTAAAAGATAGTCGGTATAAAAACAACCGGTTCTATGGGAAATAGCTAATATATTTGGAAAGCTTTTTTCAAATATTTTTGAACAAATAATAAATCATTCATGTAAAATTTTATCAAAATTGATCGTATTTTTTTAAGAGAAAAATCGAATCATTGGAAGTCGACATACCTACCGTTTCCACTGAACTGGGTTGCTCTTGTGCTAACGGCAAAATTTATTTTACTAGTTTTTCGAAAAAAAGATACCTAGCTTTACCTAAAACTACCTATATTCAAAAAAATACTTTTAACTAATTTTGAAAAAAATCTAAAAAACTAAAAAAAATTTATTTCACATAATGGTGTACAATCGTATTTTAGTTTTTTTATGTTTTTTTAGCCAATACCTCTAAAATAGTAACACCAAATATACGTTCTGTCATTTTGTGTATTTATGGCCAAAACCCTTAAATGCAGTAATATTAACTCGTTTGACCTGTTTTCGAGAAAATTTTGTGTAGTAGGTACCTATTAGTTTTTCTATTTATTTTTTCAGAAAAAAGCTGTAACGATGTTGATTTTGATTGCGAAACGCAATGATTTCTTGGTCTTTAGGCCGCTAAACGCTTTAATTTTGAATAATAATTCAGAAAAGTCCACTTAAAATATACTGATGCTAAGTCTTCTACTTGGTTGAATATTCTTTATTTTGGCTTGAAATGCGAAGAAGTTTTTTTTTTTAAATTTCGGCCATTAGTTCCTAGTTATCCACTTAAAACTCCAATTGCACCACCATGGAAAAACTTTTGAATTTAACTCACTATATAAAAATTAGATTTGTTTGTTCGTTCTTTAGGCGCGTTCATCCGATTGCGATGAATCTTTATTAGCCTATTGATTGGACTAGAGCGATTGTTCGTGCATACCACAATTTATTAACAGTAGGTGGCGCGCATGTCGTGCCGTCCGCGTTCATCAACTTATTTTTTGCACTTCAGAAACGATTGTAGGCATAGTACAATTCACTTAAAGTTGGTGGTTTGCCAACTGCGCTCCTATACAAGCAAAAACATACCTACGAAAAAAAAATCTATTCGTATTTCCAATCATTGACGAAAAGATGGATTTGATAATTTTTTTATTTATACTGGCAATAGTTTTTACAAAGGTTCTTACGGTAAAAAATATTATAAAATTTTCCACGTTGCTGCTAGAAAATAATTTTGTTTTCTTGCATTTCGTATCGATCTACATTATGTACTCAGTTTCTAAAACAAAATATTAATTTAGAATTAAATAAAAATCGAACAAATTAAAACTTCAAATATGTAAAATCTTTGATTGATTTGTATTATTTAGTTTTTGCTTTCAAATATGACTACGCAGCAATAAGAATAGAAGAATGAAATTAAACGGATTCACATTTGTTTAAAAAAGATATTTTGAAACTTATGCGCATCAAAGAAAATTTTATACTAGGTGGCGATCTTAACTCCAGGCATCAATCTTGGAATTGTGTAAGGGCAAATTCTTGGGGTAATATTTTGCACGATATTATGACTACACAGAATAACAACTATTTAATAAGCCCTGTTAATCCTACTTATATTCCAGCCAGCCGATACAAAACTCCATCGGTATTAGACTTCTTTTTTACGAATAAAATTGATTATTGTACGCAACCAATCACACTCACTGCTCTAAGTTCTGATCATTTACCAGTGTATACAACTTTTACAGACACAATTACCAGGCTTAAATTGCAAAAAACGTATGTATTCTCAGCTGCTAATTGGAATATTTATCGGGCTCATGTTTCAAATAATATCAATACACTAAACTTAGCCCTGAATGAAGTTAACGAGACTTATCAAATTGATAATTATTTACAAAACTTTGTCGATATTATCAATGATGCAGTTGATAAAGCCGTCCCTCAAAAAATAATTACAACCAAAACTCCACCAAAGCCTTTACCTAACAACATTATGGTTCTTATTCGTGTGAGAAACACGGCTAGAAGATGCTGGATAAGATACCGACAGCCGTACTATAGCGATATGGTTTTAAAACTTAATAAACAAATTAAAAATGAAATTCTTGCACATCGAAATAAAAGATGGAATGCATTGCTTTCGTCATTCCAAAAGAGTTCCAAACCATTTTGGAAAGTAAGTAAAGTTATCTCTAAAAAGCATTCTAATATTCCAGCACTTTCCAATGGTGATGTAAAAGTTTACAACCAAGAAGACAAATTGGACTTACTTGCATCTTGTTTTCATAAAAACAACACAATTGCTGCTCATTTGAGTGACGACCAAACAATTAACACAGTTAAAGAGTCTATAAAACAAATAGAATCTACAGACTCGAATCTTGAAAATAAGTTTCTGATAACACCAAATAAAGTCCGCGACATAATAAGAACGAGTAAAAACAATAAGGCTGTTGGAATTGATAAAATTCGAAATATATATCTTAAGGAACTCCCAAGAAAAGGGCTGATACTTTTAACTTTTATTTTCAATGCATGTCTAGCTTTAAACTTTTTTCCAAGCCAGTGGAAAAAAGCAAAAGTTATTGCCATACCTAAGCCAGGGAAGCCGAAGACAGACCCATTTAGCTATCGACCTATTAGTCTCCTCAGCAATATTGGTAAAATTTATGAAAAAATAATTAAAAACTATTTAATAAACCACATAACAGAAGTGCAAGTTTTGCCAAAACAACAATTCGGTTTTCGAACAGGGCACAGTACAAATCATCAAGTTGTAAGAATAAAAAATCATATTAAAACAAGCTTCGCTTCTAAAATGTCTACAGGGTTGGTTTTGTTGGACGTTGAGAAGGCGTTCGACACTGTATGGCATGAAGCTTTATTACATAAAATGAAGCTGTTTAAATTCCCTTTATTTCTAATCAAAATAACCCAAAATTTCTTGAAAGACAGACTCTTTGCCGTATTTATTGGAAATTGCAGATCAGACTATCTAGATATCCCTTTTGGAGTTGTTCAAGGATCAGTTTTGGGTCCTATTCTTTTCAACATATTTGTAGCCGACTTTAAGATCACATGTAATGATACACTTTGGGCAATGTTTGCAGACGATACTGCAATATACTCTTCCTGTGTAAGCCCAGTAACTATTATGTCTAACCTGCAAAAATCACTTAAGGACATTGAAAACTATTTTAAAAAGTGGAAAATTAAAGCCAATGCAGCTAAATCTCAAGCCGTTTTCTTCACACGTCGCAGAGCAAGCAAGTATTTACCATCAACTTGTCTTAAATTTTATAATACTGATATACAGTGGGAAAGTGGATGTAAGTACTTGGGTATAACTTTAGATAAAAAGTTGACTTTTCAAAATCATACCGCAGTTACTTTAAGAAAAATAAATATGTATATCAGAATACTATATCCATTCATATGTCGAAGTTCAAACCTTAGTACAGAAAACAAACTTATTTTGTTTAAAACAATTTTCCAACCTATCTTGTTATATGGAGTACCTGTCTGGTATGATTGCGCTGAATGTCACAAAAAGAAATTGCAAATTATGCAAAACAAAATACTTAAAATAATATTAAAATTACCTAAACATTTTCCCACATTGAAGTTACATGAAAGAGCTAATGTCAACCTTGTTGCGACACTTACTACAAAATATGTTACAGATTTTACACATAAAGGCCAATTCTCAGACAATAGTCTAATACAAGAAATATGTGCAATTTAGATATTAAGTATTACATAAGGGTTTTATTTTGTAGAAGTTTCCCTTAATTTAAAATTATGTAATCTCACGTATTTTCTTCATTATATAAATACTCATTATAGCTGAAAAGAACAAAATGTTAAGTTCTAAAACTCTTAAGCTTATTATTTAAATGTTAAACCTTTGTATCTTAATCTACAATAAAAATACTCTAATACTCTCTAATACACATTTGTTATCACAAACCACGTTGCTGCTCGCATTCTGCATCTCAAAATTCTAGGGCGGTGAGTATACATATAATGAGTTAATCATGTTGTTGGTTTTTTTACTCTCCTGGTTAAAGTTTCACAATTGTTTTTTTTTTTTTTTTTTTGTTAAAAGATTTCTCTTCGATTTCCCGGTGCTTTGCTCATTGTGATTTTTCCGAGTAGGTGTTTCTCATCTCCTCTTCCATCAATCTTCATGTTTACCTTTGCTTACAAAATGACTTTGTTCTGACAATAGCACATTCGCGCTGTTCTTGAAGAACATGAAAATAATTCAAAAGAAATGTGATACGACGGGGAAACACTATTATCCACGGATAAAACATTGACTCAAGCACCAGCAACAATAAAAAAATTGAATTTCGTTGTTTCTGGTCATTCACAACAAATTAAAAAAGTGTTTGAACCGTGTTCGTTGTCGGGTCCATTTCGACTTTTTCCTTAAATTTTCAGACAATATTTTTAAACAATAGAACTTATTCAATTTGGCATCATTGCCCCACAAACATTGAAATAAAACTAATATTAATATTTCTACAATAACTATAATTAGAGATAATTCTTTCAAAAACTATTTTCCGCAATTATTTTTTCTGTGGCAGCAACGCGCCGGGTACCAGCTAGTTGAATACAAAAAAGTTAAAAACTGTTTAAATAATAAAACCGAAAATATTTTTTATATAGTATTTTTTGTACCACCATCTAAGAAAATATATTTTAAACAACTTTAGCGGAAGGGATATGTGGAGTTATTATTTTTCGTGTTCTTAAAATTCTGCCCAGGGCTAACGCCCAATCATCATCCACTACATAAATATTTCTCAAATAGAATGTTTTTATTATAATACAAATTCTATATAAACTACAAATATTAAATAATAAACAAAAATAATTTCAGCTAAGTAGAAGGCAGAATTAAATGTGGATCTGTCAATAGAACAATATTGTCAATTTGTCATGACACTGTTAATTACTTTGCGATAGAAGTATCTATTCATGGATTTCTTTTATAACCAATCATTTCCAAAAATGAAACAATCTTAAAAGGACTTTATTACTTGTCATAAAAGATCAATTAAAGACGTTTTTGTCAAATTGTGTGTACACTGGCAAATAAATCTTGTTAATTGTTAATACTCCTCGGACAGTTTAAGGTGTTTTCACAAAACTCTGCCCAAAAAATATCATCATCATACGATGGACTTATTAAGTAAAACTTAAAGAAATCTGATCAACTTTAATACTCGAAGCGAAAAAGTCTCATTAATGGCTTGACAAGAAATCAGAGTTTATTTTGACGTGATTTATGATGCGACTTGGCAAATTACTTTACACGCTCTTTTCTCAAAAATAAAAAAAATATAAGTTCTATCGATTTTAATTTTTTTTCCCAAACATAACTAATGTTCATTTGAATCGTTTGGTCGTATTCTCCATAATTGTTGTTGTTGTTGTTGCATGATTTGGCGATACTTAGTTGCGTTTTGCCAATAAGTGCGACCATATGTTATCGTCGTCGTGGAGTGTCGCCTTATTACGCGCGGCCCCCAAAGAGCCTCATAATTTTATCTCTCCACTTAAAGTGGAAAAAAAATCAAATAAATCTCCAAGTAAATTGCATAAGTTGTTGAAGTTGAAGTTTTGTATCTTTTTTTTTTCTTGTTTTAAGTAAACGTATTTTGTTCGTGTTGCCGCTGCTTTTTGCGGAGATTGAAGTCGCGTTAAGTAGGTCAGACAAGGCCACAGAGTTGAACAGATAATTTAATTTGTTTTCATCTTATTCTTCGTTTTTTCTTTGTATCTTTTGTATATTTTTTTGTATACCATTTTAAGGCATTTGGTTTGGAATATAATATATATAAAGTACCTATATCTGTGCGAATCGATCATGATTAATGTGTTAAAGAATGCGGTATAATTATTTGGCAGTTTAAAATTAAACTAAAAAAAAAATACTTTGTATAGTGATATGTGAATACAAAAAAGATCGGAATGAAGAAAAGGTATTTTCAAGTAAAAAAAAAACTGGTGACATGTGCTGTTTTTTTTCATAGTGACATGAAGACAAAGGATTGTAATTTAATTGTTGAAAGGAGATTTTTTCATCACTTTCGATTACAAGCTCAGTTATTTTGTGAACATCCGCCAGTAAATTACATAATTGGTGCACCTTTTGTCAAAAAATATAGTTAAAGCTCTTTTGTCCTTTTATTCAATTCACTTTCTCTGATTTGTTAAGTGGTCAGATCGTAAATGGACTCTCCTTAAATTTTTGATTTTAGGTGGGTAGATTTTTTGTATATGAGGTGTGGCCAGTTGTATACAGATAAATGCTGCTTAGGATATGAATATGATGCAACGGTTCGAAACAATTAGCAAAACATTGCGGCTATTTTCATAATTCTTCTGGCAAAATGTCAACAATGTTTTTAATGAGCTTTACAAAATTAGTTTCGACAGAGTGTAGCTGTGGTCTTGTGTTTTTGCAGAACCATTATCGATACTCTTACTCTATATAAACATTAACAAAAAATTAATTTGATTGATATTTCACAACATCGTAATCGGTATATTAGAAGTGAAGACTTCTTCGGATTTTCTTGCTTCTAATTCAATACAACTTTGCCCGTCCTGCTCACAGCATCATCTTATATTTTTAAGTCTTTCTTTGAATGATTTATACATAAAATCATCAATTTAAGATGAAACATGAAATTATTTGAAAGACTGTTTTGAAACTATGGTTTTTGGCATGGTTGCAGAATTTGTACAAATCGAATTAGGCTTTCTGATAAATTGCATACAAACTACCTACAAAAAAAAAAAAACACAAATCGTTCTTGGATGTAAAATAATTCTATTTTCTTGTAGAATATGACAAGCGGCAACAAAATGGTAAAATGATTCGGATTCTTTTCTTTTACAAAGCTGATCTACATACACATATATTTGGTATGAAATTAAGATTAAGGATTTCTACCAATATGTGGCAATAATCGAGTGAATATCTACATTTGAAGTCGAAATAATTTTTATCGGTAAAAATATAATGGTTCCCAATAGATACATATATAAATCTGGAACTTAAAACTGGATGCTTTTAATAAATGTTGATTGTATATTGTATTGGCATCGGCTTTGGCTGTATGATCATTTGCGAACAAATTTCAATCAAAAATATTTGTTTCTTATATAATTTAAGATAAATCGTGCAATAGTTCCAGCTGCTTCCCTTCTCTTAAGTCTAACGAGAGACTTTAATAGTCTTATACTAATATTGATTTATGGAGACTGTTTCCACTTTTTATCATAACTCTATGCGGAACGTTTTTCGGTTTGAAAATAAGTGAGCAGTTTTCATATTCCTATAATGAAAAAAAATCATGACAAATACACTGCAAGTCGTAAGTATAAAAGCAGGCAAAATTAAAAAGATAAACATTATATTAGAAATAGCTAGAGAGCACTTGTCAATTTTAAGAGACCAAAGTTGATGGGAATAAGAAAACTAGTTTGAAATAAAGTCAAAAATTAATAAACTTTAATCCCGTCATAAGAATAGAAGCAATGGAAGAATCAATACTATTTGATAAGTAGTATAAGATTAGCTTTTTCGCGATTGATGGCTCAACGTTCCAAGAAGGGAGAGTTAAGTTATTTATTAAAAATTAGAAGGAACAAATGTTTTACATTTCTGGACGCAATGATCACGTTGTCAGCCGTTTTTGTATTACATTATTTTCTGATTGGAATAAACATTTCTCTGATTTAAAGTTTCGAAAAATCCAAAATATTAACAGAAACGCATCCAATGCGCTGAATTGAATAAGCAATAAGATCAGTGATCAGTGAAGAATTTTGAGTCAAATTGTACAAAATATTTGAAACGTCTAAAGTTAAAAAAAAAAAGCTTGTGTGAAAAATACATTGAAGTTTTTTATGTATTTCATTTTCTTATAATATCGAAAATTTTTATCTATAATCATTTATAATTTTATTTGATTATTCATGTCAAAGTGATACTATAATCAATGGTTAGCTTATTATGTACCTAAGTAATGATTAACACTGAATGCAAATGCAGTATAGTCAATCACAAGTCAACTGTAAATGAATTTTCTACAAAATTAAATTCGCATTAAAATAAATTGTTAAAATTACACTCTTGCCAACCAGCGATGACCTGCATTTACAATTATTTGAAGTATTTTTCTCTTGTGTGGAAATAATGATAGTGTAGCTATTATTATTACCCACAGTGTTTTGATGAGGTTTTAATATGGTGGTCGGTTAAATGTTTTTTTTTTTTTTTTTTTTCTTCCAGTAATACCTCTATATGTAGAGGTATAGGTACCTCAACCTCTTTGTCATCGCCCATTTGCATCGAATTTGTTAAAAAAAAAACTGCAATTAACCGGTTACTCTTTTTTGTTCAATTACATTTTTCTTTCATGAATCACGATCATACATAAGTGATGAAAGTATCTCAAGAATGCAATATGGTTTACATACTTGCCTGAGATAAAAACCTTTGTGGTTGTGGTTGAAAAAGTATTGATTGATGCATTTTGTAGAAACACATGTGAGGTTAGCATTTTTATTTTTCAATGTTTTTTTCATCTTTTTAACTAACATAGGTCTATTGTATTTTTTTTTTTTTATAAAAATTTATATTAGCATTGTTTCTCTAAACTGTTATCATATATCATTTGGAAATTCCATAAATTACCACATTTTCCCAATAATTTGAGTTTATCTTTTGTTATAGATCTTTTGTATTGTTTATTTTGTATAAAGGCTTTCTTTTGTTCCCTTTGTTGAAGAACGCAAGCATCATTCATCATTTGTCAACATCAAGGTAAAAATATATCGTATCCAGATCACTGCTTCTGTATAGGATTGTTCTCTATATATCTTTCTTTTTGTCTTGCAATCATCGACTCAGTCTATAAATGTTTAAACTTCTTTTGTTTTGAATTTATAATTACTGATTTAATAAATCAACCTTTTAATTTACATATAAATAGAAATATATAATTAATTGCTTTTTTAAAATGGATTATCCTTAAACAAAAAAAAAAAAAAAAAAGATTATACAAAATTAAAAAAGTTATAAAAAGGTTTTTTTTAGTTTAAAACAATATTATTAGAGAACTAATACGACAACAGAACAAAATACCTATGTCGAAGATTATATATCAGACCCCGTTGAGGAACCCATCATTAAAATTATATTTAAGGAATGGTTTGTTAAAAAATTGCATTTAATTTTAAATTACAAAATTCATACTATCTGATATTTATTTGCTTAGCCGCTCTCAAATACTAAATAATTTTTTAATACTAGGTTTATTTCTATTATTTTGGAGTGCATCTACTTCTACATCTTTCAAAGATCGAAATAATAATCGATATAAGTGATGATATATGTCGATTATATTGATATCATTGCAAGAAAAACAAAAAAATGTTGTAAAATTGGTAAATGAGATTAAAACAAAGTATTTATTCGGGGATTTAATTTTTTAAAATTTAAAATTCAGAGATATCTACCTCTTAAAAAGTTAGTTATCACGAACTATTGAAAAGAGGAATTGGTAAAGCTTGGCTATGTTTTAACTTGCGTTAACAACTAATTCCTTGAAATAAAATGAAGAATAACTCTTGCTAATCGCTGTCTCTTTCGGCTAAGAAACCAAATTACTAACAAATCCCTCAATCTCGAGGAACCAATATATCACCTTGGATCATCTCAGTATTTATTTAGTGTAGAAACGTGGACATTGACAAGTTGTGAAAAGATATTGAGAACTATGCGATTAGGAAAAAATTCCAGGAGAGAACATTTTCCGATTTACGATTATGATAATGTGATATGCAAATGTATCAAGAATAGTTTTCCTTTGATGTTAGTCATCCGTTGAGTTTTGATCAAAAAACAAAATTCATCTCTGTGAATTGCAAGGAATTAAAAATTTCCTAAGCGCAATATTTGCGGAGCAAAACAGGTGCGTTTTGGAACACCGTTATTTAGCTATTTTTTTTTGCAGCAGAGCCTTACAACAGCTCGATTTATTTTTCAAGTTTTTTCTTTAGCAGATGTCAGTGTCATTTACTGATAAAACGACAACAGCGTCATGTGTTATCATATCCACTTCCACTACCGTGTTATATAAGTTTTCACTTGGAATTTGCGCAGCATGGACATCTTGGAGTTTAAGGAACTTTTCGTGATGGATGAGTTGTGCAGAACTATGTAAAGATGAATTTAACTGAGACTTTAGGTTTTCGTTTAGGAATATCAGTAGAAAAAAATATTTTCTGTGTACCTAAATATTTTGAAATATTTCTTTTTTCAAAAAATTCTTTTCAAAAAACTTTTTTAATTGTATCTACAATTTTTGTAATTTTTTTTTTAGTTTTTTTTCAAAATTTTGAGTTGGAAAATTAATTTTTTTAAAACTGTTCACTTAAACAACTTAATTTAAAAATTAAATAAAAGAGTAGTTTTTTGGCTTTCCAAAAAAATATAACAAGGCTTTGTATCATTCACCGTTGTTTTTAAATAATTTTTTTTCTGATTTAAGTCAATGTTTTAGAAAATTGCCCCTCCCGCCTAAACGGGTGGAAATAGACCCCCTCCCATACGATTTTTTTCTTGGCTTAACTCCACCTACACACTCAAGCTTTTTGATGCATCTTATACCAATCACCCTGTATAATAATAAAAGATTTTTATGAAAAACATCACCATCGCCAACAATTCAATAACATAAAATTTTATGAAAAAGTATACTTAAGGCCATTTGCTCTCAAACGATACTTTTAAGCATCTATGTTCTACATAAATACTTAAATAGTTCTTTTTCCGTTCACTTCCTGTAACTTTTAAGAATTTATGTAGAACATTAAATACTTAAATATCGTTTCAGCAAACTGGTCTCATTTTTTTTTTTTTTTATAGAAAAATCGGTTTTTCGAAAAAATATATTTCTTATTAAAAATTACTTATTTTTTTGTTTTTTTTTTTTGTCAGTAGTATTTAGCTTAAGCAGGCATGTAAAAAAACGTTCTTGACAAGTACCGTTAATAAGCTGAATCTGGAAAAAAATTCCAATGAAAGACATCAACTCTGGCAAAAAATTACTAACATAAAATTTTATCGAAATTAATCTTTTTTTTCGAGACAAATGGAATTAACGGTAAAGTTGATATGGTTGGGACCGTTATTTTTATAATTACCTTGTTGAAAAATAAAAAAAAGTACTTCTCTAAAAATTATTTGTACTAAATTTGGAAATAATTGACCGAATCTTTGAGGCTGTAGGTGTTACATCAAGCCCAAACAGACAGTCAAACGGACAGAATTGCCGAACCTACTTTTTTTTCAATCAATAGCATGTTAACTATAATCAAACTGCAATTTCAAATCCGCATTGAATGACCCAATTTTCCCAAATTCAAAAACATCCTGATGCCGTGTGAAGAATTTTAAAAGCTCTTCGACTCACAACAATCCCATTTGTGCATGACAATTTATGAATTAAATCAGAAAACCTCTGTGTGTCATCATATCCATTAAAAAACGTGCTTCACATTCTTAAAAAAAAAAGAATCCAATCACAAAAGAAACATCAAAAATTCCTTTTTTTGTTGTCCCAAAAAATTAAAAAAAAAAAAAAAAACTCCCGCAAGCAAAAAAATTTTCCCATAAGAAATTCAACACTTTGGTTTGCTCCTTTAGAACTTCTACCCAAAAAAATATAATAATCGTTTTCGTTTACCTGTGTTGAAAATTATCTGTGTGCCTCTCTTGAGCAGGTAATTAAATCCACAAAGGAAACTCCAACCTTGTTTTTAGAAGAAAAAAAAAAGGTTGCAGTTGTTGTTGGTGTTATTGATGATGATGTTGATGTTTTTGGATCTTCAAAGATGAATTGTAGTTCTAAAAAGGAGCACCTCTCTCCTCAAGTATCCATCATCCCTGATCTCATGGGAAATTAATGGTCTTGTCGGTAAGATGTTTTTTTTTGTTTTGTTTTGCCTTCTATCTATGTTTTGTGTTATCCTTTTATAACTTCACTATATCAAAGAGAAAACTCACTTAACGCACAGGGTTTTTTAAACTATTTTTCATTCGATCAGGTAATTACACAATAATCGATCATGGCTGATCACTTAAAGGGGCAAACACAATGAAAACAAAATTCTTACAACAATTTAGTTTACAAAATACATTACATAGTTGAATTTTTACTTCACTTAACAAAGGTCACAAAGAAATTATTTTCTTTTATTGCGAAAGGATACCTTTTTCCAAAATGGCACTCTAGAAATCCGCACTTCTTGAAATTCTTCGGCTTTTTTTTTGCCCTTCACCCATACAAAAAATAACCGTTTAAATCTCTGATGAGGCAATTTATTCCCCACTAATTGTCGGCAATCAAAATAATAATCTACATTCACATTCTGCTGGTCTCAAATTAAAATACATACAAACACCGCAAAAACAAATTCGAAATCAGAACAAATATTTCATTCAAAACGAAACTTACACAAAAAAAAAAAGAACCATTCAAGGAAATCCGTCAAAAATGTAAAAAAATACTTAAGCCTGAAATAAGTTGATAGCTTAGTTCGGTCCGCGCGATGAACTAATCATGCGCGATGGTCAAAATGGTACTGCGGAGCAATCGACCAAGACGACGTTACCAGAGTCTCACGTATCATTCGCAACTTAGGCCGGCCGTATCGTCGTCGTAGTCGGTGTGTGGAAAAATCTCGGTTAATCTCTTGTTTGCACGATCGGTTTCAGGTGAGGCATTATAAACGATCATACCAGTGAGAGAATCGACAAAGAGAAAAAAAAAGGAACAGGTAAACGAAGCGTATGAACGTTCTTCCGATCAGGCTCAGGATACGGGCGGGAGTGAGGTACTTATATATACCTCAACAAGTTCGATTAGAGCTACAGTGGCGGCCCGTAACCAACACTTTTGTCCAGTAACTGAGTATTGAGACTTAACCGTAACCTGTTTTGGTTGCAATTGAAGATTTTAATGTTAAGCCTCGCTCTCGACTCAAATCGAGACTTCGGCAATATTCGATACTCGATCGAAGGTTGGTTTCTCTCATTATTTTTATTATTGATCACGAAAGATCGATGAACAGTACACGAAGATGATGTGTAAACAAAAAGGCCAAAATAAAAACACCAGAAAGAAGAATTCCAGCTAAAGTCAGAGATGAGATTAACAGCAGCCGGCTGTGTTGCCAAGTTTGAATCGGCATCTGAGGTAATAGGGTTGTTGGTCTTATCGAAAATTATTCTTTAATGTATTTTGGTTAGAAAAAGAGTTTTCAACTATTTTTGAAACGAGAAAAAAAAAAAACTAAATCGAATGTGACTTGAATTCTTAGAATTTGGGTTTTCCATGTGAAACCATTAATCACAGGGAAATAAAATATTTCTATACTTACATACTTTAAGTACTTTTGGGGATCTGAATAAGGCATGAGTATGCATTCTTATACGTTCGTGATTAGATAGCAAAATATTTAAGTTAAATATCTGGCTTTCAACTTAATTTCAGTCGGAACAAATGAACAAATTCGTAAATTATATCTTTTGGGTTGGCTTATGGTAATTGGTTAAGTAAGTCTAAAAGATGTAACGAAAGATATAACTTTCAATACAAATTTGCAACAAAATATTATTCGAGATAGTATTGTGTCTAGCTATTGTTAAATACATGTTTTCTATACCAAAATTGTTGGGAATTATTTTGAAAATTTAAACATAGTAAAATAATCGAAGCGGAACAATCTGAACAACTAATTTAAATTCAAATTAAAGAAAGGAATTTTTTAGAACGATATCTTTCACAGAAAAGGACAAATTGGATTGATTTATTGATTGATTTAGAATAGATTCAATAAATTTAGCAACTTATACCTATCAGAAGTTTTTACTTGTAATTTAGGGCAGGGAATAAGGACAAGTTTCCCCATACTTTATTTTGGTAGTCTTATAATTCATAAATGACAAACCAGTCACAAATGAATTATTATACAATTGTATACCTTATATATTGAATTATTTATTATAGAAGAACTACCTGACCCGGCAGACGTTGTTTTGTATTTCCCCATTTTTATTAAATACAGTCAGTATGTCCTGATTTAGATAAAGAAAATGTTATTGGTGATATAAAAATTATAGGTATACACCACATCGCTACCTATTTTATCCAAATTTTGTCAATACTTTCTAATCAATTATATAAAGTAAGTGAATAGCCCCAGCTTTGCACTAGATATCACTAACTATCTGCTAAAGAAGGGCGACCGACAAATTTCCTTACTTTATTTAATTTTTTAGCCCCACTGAAGAAGTTTCACTTAAAAAAAAGACAGTAAAAGTCAACATCTAAAAAAATTACATCAAGAAGTACTAAAAACAGACCCATAAATATAAAAACAATTGGTTTTAAGGTCAACTTTTGCTAAAAACCTTTCAGATAACTTTATGAGCATGAAAAACAAAGTTAATCAAAATTGGCAGAACGAAATTCATCAATATTGGTGGAACCGATTATGAGAAGGAGCATTACGAACACACGTACATCGGAATTTTATATATAAAAAGAAGAAGATGATGATACCTGATGGTAGAAATTCACATAAAAACACATAAATAAAATGCACAATTGGGTCGCACGGACTTGATCTTGTATTGTAACAAACTATGGGATTACAAGGAATTTAATTTATTTAATTTTCTTGAAAAGCGGCGATAATCAAGAAATTACCTAAACTTGAGATCAAGTTGTGTGATTGCTATGTTATTAAACTATTTTAATCCAAAGACTTTATTAACATCTTACGTGCTTTTCCAGCCAGAAACATGAGCATTTAACATTGAAAGCACTGCGCCAATATAACTATTACAAAGTTCTATCAAAATTGTTACCTAGGGCCGAAATTTGGAAAATCTAAAACGTTAAGCGAGAAATATACCCCTTATAGTATCTATTAGTTTTTGCATTTCTTTTTCACAAAACCGCTCAATCAATTTAAATAAAATATTTTTAAAGTTATATTTGCAATGTTCTTAATATACCTAACTGCGTTTCAGGATTTTGACTAAATGCATTTAAATGTTTGTTTTTTTTTTACAAATTTGGCCATAAATTAAAAACGGAAGAACCGATTTTATCTAAATTTGAAATTGCTTATAAATTAAAATTTAAACACAATATAGCGTTTTTTTTTGTGTTGCACTTTTTTCTCGATAAAAGACCTTTTTTGAATATAATTATATAAGCTACAATATTAACACTAAAATTAACATTTTTTTTCCAAAAAGTTCGTATATTTTAAGGTTAGACATCTGAACTTTGATTCCTTCGCTCTATAAAACTTTAGCCCTGATTAAAGTTTTGGGTACTTTATAGGATTTTTTCAAGACATCAAAATAACGGTCAACATCGGAATTTTTTATTTTTGTGGTTTTTTTTCCATCATTTTTATTTTTGTCGTATTCCAATACAGGCGATGTAAAATGACACACACGAAAAAAATGCCGCATTCGAAATGAGGCCTTATTTCCCTGCAAAAATTTAAATATCGCATGAAAATAAAGCCCTAATGCAAACATGGTAAAAGCTGAATCTAAATCTTTGCACCCACCCCAAATCAAATCCTACAGGGAGCACAACCAGGGGTGTTGCAAGAGAGCACCCCTAACATACCTTTACCTCAATATGCCTAACCACATAATTATTAAGGCCTCTTTCGTCGTCGGGGGAGTAATTTCGTGACGTGAACTCGAATAAATTGGGTTAAACAATATTTCTGAGGTGTATGCACTACATGCTGTAGGTACATCTAAGTGGTTGCATTTAATGTCCAACGCAACTCTTTTGGGATTTTGGATGATTTTTTTTTTGTTCACGTGATCATTTCGGTACAAATAGCCCAAAAAAGTGTAGTTAACTGCCGTTAAATTCTGTACCAGAAACCTATCTACTTCGAATCGAAATTTGGAAATGCTTACATCATTTTTAACTGCGCCAGGTTCACCACGCTAAACATTCTAATTTCGAAGATGAAAGAAATTCTGATAACTGATCTTTGTACTTATGTATATAATCGCATGCTAAATTTTAAAACAAAATAGGATGCCCAAAAAACACCCAGCGTCGGTCGATTTAAGCTAGACATATATGGATCGAAAGGGCATTATTTGTAGATAACAAATATGACATTATTTTCTTTTAAAGTTATCCCCGGGACTGGCCATGACACTTTTTTTATTTTTAATAACAAGTGTTTTTTTTTATATGAAACAAATAAAAAAAAATGATTACTTGATAGTCGCACATGCATATAGTATAAGTGTGAAATATAAAATAAGTTTTTTTCACGAAATAACTGTCACAGACTACATAAAGCAGAAGCTTTTTTTCGCATAAGTTGAATTTATATTCTTGTAATTAAAAAGAAGAAGAAGAAGAAGAAGAAGAAGAAGAAGAAGACATGCAGGGACCAATTGCTTTTTATAATGCACTCCGATTCAGTTTTTCTCCAATTTATGAGTTTTCATTGATTATCATATTGTTTTTCAAAACTTGGTATGTCAATATGGGTGACAGCCGCCATTGTGTTAGTTGTGTGGCAATTCAAGGGAACAAAGACAGCATCATGATAAAACTGATGGTTTTGAAGTGAATCGCCAAGAGTTTGCAGAGTTCCTAATTAATAACCGCTTGAGCTATGGGTCGCTTTTTCAACAGATTGAGTTTTAATAAATTAATGAAAAAAACGTAAATGAAGACAATGGGCTACAATTGCTTTTTATCGTTCAAAAGCAATATGCCGTCATTGTTGGCAAAGAATTGACCACACAATACGTCATGATCCACCGGAACAAGCACAAATAGTACTCCAAATTCAGCTAGAGGGTTTATGTTTGACAATCCTTCCCTCTCTCGCATCTCTTAAGAAATACCAACAGAAATAATTTTGCTACTCATGTGTCACGTCGAGAAGCATATTTCTGTTTTGAATAACGCGTACGAGAATCAGTTAAAATCTATACACAAGCCCTAGTAGAAAAAATTAGAACGTAAATGAAATCATTGTATATAAATTTCTATAGTACAATCATGGAGAAGCGCCATCTAAAGAAACTTGTGAACCGCACATTTGCAATGGCCAGGCGGTGATTATTCAGCATGAAAATACTATAGGAATGTATATACAATGATGAAATGGATGAGGACACTCTTCATTTTTGGACTGGTTTCAATAAAATTGAATTTAGTGGTATTTTATAACGAACCCCCACACCCCAAGTCCCCAAGTAAAATGTCGATAACTAGATTTGTTTTCGTAAACACTCTGAATTACTATTTTAAGAAAATAATACCATATTCGTTGTCTACAATAATTAATGCCCTTTCGATCCATACATGTCTCATTTTAATCGACGCTGGGTTTTTTACATACACACATTTTTGGACATTCTCCTTTGAAGAACTGTTTTAAGTGACAAGCAAGTTAAAAAAAAATTAATGACTTAAAACAATGTCGAATCTATTGTGCCTACATTGAGCATGGCCATCACTAAAACAGCATAATCAATAAAAATAATTTATATTTTACAAAAAATTCAATCCATTAAAATGTTCAAGAGACACAAGACAAAATAACAGTAATTATCAAATAAATTGTTAATTATTCTTGTTAGTAAATTTTATTTTTCTGACTTAAACCCCTTTGACTTGTCTTGAAAGTCCTTAAGGATGTTACACAAACAAGAATCGAACAAAAAGCTATATCTATGCAAGATTTTTTACATATACTTTGTTGCACGAGCACATCAATCTCCCTTAATTTCCACAAATAACATCCCTAGATGGCCCATGGCGAACATTGCTCTTCTACTCATATTACATTACCATGCTTATGCATCCCATATCCGTCCACATCAATAACTCAAACCCATTTCGCTGGCGGTCAAATCTTGTTCAAGGTCCACTGAACAACTGAGAGTCCCAGTCCATATCATCTGCATAAGGATTATAAATCCCTTAAATGCTTCAAATTAATGTTGAAATATTGTTAATTATACCTGAATTAAGGAATTCGATCTGTAATCCAATTCATTTAAATCTAAATCTGAATCCGAAACCATTCGCTTCGCTGCGCCTCGGCTATTGGGTTGCCCTTTACTCCATTCATCCGGATCTTTAAAGAACGACAATGTCGGCAGTGTCTGTACCTGTGTAAGGCTGTTGCTACCTGTAATCAATTATGGAGATACAAAAAAGGAAGGAAAAACTAAATGAATCTTAAAACAGACTGTACTATGTGAAGATGATGGAACTTACTACAAGTATAACCACTTGAATGTGTGACGGCAATTATCGCAGACGGATGGAGTCCAAGTATCTCTGTTGGACCGACTCGTAATATTTTGATAATTAAACGTTAAAAGGATAAGTTGAATAGGCTGCATTGTTTTAGGATGTTTTGTAGGTTTCTATTTATGGGAACAGTCTTAAGATGGACTCAAAACAAAAATTACTGCTGTAATTGAATATACTTGCTGTAGTGATTTATTTTAATGTCTGGAGATTTAATTGTCTGTTAAAAAGTTCATATACGAGTATTAAAAAGTTTTTTAGTTGAAGGATAAAATCGGAGAAGGGTTTCCGGTTTTACTGTTTTAGAACAATGGGGTGAGGGGGTTTTAAATTTAAATAGGTATTTAATTAAGATAAAATAAACATGATGGATGTTGCCACGAAAATTTTCGTGTACGATATTATTCGTTTTATAGTATTAAGAAAGTTCATAGTAAAAAATTATATAAATTTATTCTAACTCGAAGCTGCCACATAGTTTTAGGACTCCGCCAAACGGTTTTATGGGACGACGAAACTCCTTTCGCACTCGTTCAGTCGCAAGAGCAGGTACTCAAAGATCTCGATAGTATTGAAGAAACTGGAGAGCTTTTCATTATCGATATATGTATGCGTAACTGAACAGGGTGTTCCGATAAAGTAGCAAGTTGCATTCCTCCTCTTAGACAATTCAACCATAATACTCGAACTTCAGGGAATGTTCATCACAGTCTTACCCTATATATAGAGCCCAATTTCGGGGGAGCGTTACAAGATCCCGCACTTAAAAATTCTGAAAAAAAAACCTCGAGAAATTCCCCTTTTTAATAATCTCGCATTTACCAAATCCCGTTTTCAACAATTTCTCATTTATGTACCTACATTCGCACACAAAAAATCTCGCAAACTAAAATTTCACTTATAATAAATACTGAATCCAAAAGAAACTGGAAATACCCAAACTCGCAACCTAAATCCAATAGTGAAGACACGCTTCGGAGTTGCGAAGGGGGCAAAATGATCCCCTCCCATTTCTTTTACGTTGAAACTTGAACTACTTTTTTTAAGTGGGAGATTTTCGTTTGCGTGTTTAAGTAATTGCGAGATTCTATAAAAACAAGATTTTGTAGTTGCGAGTTTATGAAATCACAGTTTCGGACGTACAAATAAGTTCAGTGATTCTTTCTTTAGTCGCACTACACGAATTTTGAATAGTTTACACGGCTCAGTTTTTCCCTCTCGTTATGATGCATGCTCATCAGACATTCGAAACCAATTTGCATTGGTATTTCCAGTCATTTCTCTATTATATAAATAAAGTGCACGTCTGGGTTGCACAAACTTGCTCCTGTGTATCCACACAAATATAAATCATACGAATTGTTTTTAAAAGTGGTAAAACTACTTCCTAAAAATATTCATACTCGTGAGAGTATGGTTTTTAAATAAATCGATGTTTATACTTAATACATTTTATAAAAAAAGTTTTTCACAAATTTTAAGTAGGTGCACCAAATTTATAGTTTGCGTTTTATGCATAAAAAATAAAAAATTTTAGTCAAGCCATTTTTCAAATAATGAATTTAAAAAAAAAAATTCAAAAATTAATTGAAATTAAAACTAAGCGTTTTTGCAAAATTTTGGTATCGAATCTGTTTTTATTAAATTGACGATTGACTCGTTCACGAGATAGGTAAAAAAAATAAGTGTTCTATGGGTGGTTCCGTCTGTCTGTCTGTCTGTCTGCCTGTCTGTCTGTATGTCAGTCTGTATGTATCAGTACCTACAGCCTAAACGGCTGTTCCGATTTACTTCAAATTTGGTATGTAGGGTTTGTAGATCATTCCTTAGAGAAGAAATTCAAATTTTTTTTAGCTCAAAAACTAACGGTACCTTCCATATAACGGTTTTGGAAAAGATTAATTTTCTCGAAAATGGTTCCAACCATTTTCTTCAAGAAAAAATAACCGATGGTTTTTATCCGATTGTCTTTTGCTCATTTGCAAAAAAAATGATTAACCTCCAGTAGAACCTTTATTTTTTTCTTGAGCTACCTCGTGAACGGGTTAATCGATTTTAATTAAAAAAAATTAGAAAGACCTAGATGAATTGATAAAACTTGGATACCAACATTTTGCAAAAATGCTTAGTTTTAGTTTTAACTAATTTTTTAATTATTTTTTTTTTGTAAATTCAATATTTGGATAACGGCTTTACTAAAAAAATTTATTTTCTGTGAATAAAAAATATTTAGCACTTCAAATTGGTTTTTTTTAAATTCGTGAAAAATAAAAATTATAAAATTATAAAAATTAAAACCGCTCTAACGATTATGGAATTATTTTTTTGATAAACTTGCATTCAGGCAACATAACTTTCTGCATAATATGATTCTCATTTGAATCTTCCTAAAACTAGTTTTAGCACTTTTAAAAACAATTCATATGATTTAATTCGTATTTTTAATTTTTTTTTTTTAATTATTAAATTTATTTTTATAAAATTTAATTCTATTTATGTAGTAACTTGCTACAAGAGCAAGTTCGTCCGACCAAGTCGGGCACTTTATTTAATGTTTGCAACTGAACAAAAGACAATCAGATAAAAACCATCTCTAATTTTTATGAAAAAAATATTTGGAGCCGTTTTCGAGAAAATTAAGCTTCTTTAAAACGGTTATATGACAAGCACCGTTAATTTTTGAGCTAAATAAAACAAAATTAATTTCTCCTTCAAGGAATGGTCTACAAACAATACATATACATACCTTATTTGAAGGAAATAACTACAGCCGACAAGGGTATACGATGTAGGTGCTGATACACACAGACTGACATTCAGACAGACAGAATTTCCAAACCCACCTTTTTCGACATCACTATCATCGTAATGTCATGTTTGAGTGTTATCACGAATTCTTTTTTAACAAATACATAACTTATCTTATAGTACCTAGGTACCTATAGTTCGCTACTAAAAATGTGAAAGTATACCTATTGTAAATAAAATTGTATTTAATTCGCATAAAAACTCAATCACTCACTCACTTTAAATATTTTTTTAATTTCATGAAAATCCATCAACAAGTTCACAAAATATTTAATTTGTTAATAAAAAAACGCATACATATAATAAAAATACATATTTAAATATTAAATTTAAAAAGAAAAGTAAAAAAAAAAATTAACAAAATTTTATTTCAGCTTCTATCATATAACATAATATTTCGTAAATATCAATGGATATTTTATTTATTTTATAAAAATTTGTCTTCCATTTTGTAATAGAATTTTTGTATAGTTATACGAAATTTAGTTATGACCGTTAGAGTTATTTTCGGGTAACTTGACCTTTATATTAACGGTTATATGGGAAGGAACATAAGTAGATATGGTTTAACTGCGGCAACTATTTACTCAAAATATGACCAGCTATATGACATCTTAACATACACACAGTTCATCAGTTGAAGAATAATGAATGTCATTATACTTACAATATATAATGTAGGTACTCAATATGAAATTTTGAACGTGGGTTAAAAAACTTTAAGCTGTAGAATTATCTTCTTTTTTTTCAACTAATAGTTTAATTAAGTAAAATAAACAAACTCCCATCTGGCATTTCAACACACCTCCGCATTCGTACTGTTTATCTATTCTACACATATTTTGAGGCTTTTGGAATTTAAACATCTTAATTGGGCTGTTTTGACAATAATATGCCATATGAAAATTAAACTCAATCTCACAAACATTCCTAGAAGAAGTAAATCCAAAAAATAAATAATCAAAACACGTCAATTGCGGGACACACTCACCTCAGAAGAATACTAAACCAAAGAGAGGAACGAACTGCTAAATGATTAAATGCCCCAAACAAGAAATCAAACACTGAATTGCTATAAGAGTGGCAAATAAAAGAATACAAAAGCTGGAGGCACAAGAAGCTCTGCTCTGGCATATATGACACACACATATGAACATTCATCGCACCATCAACCTCAAACAACCTTGAACGGCATTGAGAAGTTGTTTCTTGTATACACTGACTCTGCTCCGCACCATTCCTCAGATTAGTTCATTTCAGCAGACAACATCAAGAAGCCCCAACTAAAGCATAGTTCTATGGCCGCCGAGATCGACTTTAGGTAGCCGGGCCGAGCACGTTCGTTTATTATTACGCTCTCAAACTCGAAAGCCCAGTGGCTTGGGTCGCAAACTTTAGGCACATAACAACGACGAACAGTGATTGTTGATTTTTTTTTCTTAATAATATTTTTGAAAATCAAACTGTAACTGCGGGCTTGAGATAATAATTAATCATTCTTTGCCAAAGCGAGTGCGTTTTGCATTGGCAAATGGTCCATGTGATGCAAAGTGAATGTTTGATTGCAAAAGTTGCCAGTATAGTCAGCCAGTAAGTTGCCTAGTTTTGATTGAAAGTTTTTTCGAAAGTCACTATTGTATCCATTAGATACATAATACATATAAATGTAGGAGTCGCTTTTAGCTGATGGAAGTCACCTACAGCGAGATGCGGATGGAGGAAGAAGTAATCGGTTATATCATTGGAATCTCTTCAAACCTCTCTGACAAAACTAAAAGTGAATGTAATTGTCATGATTTGCGGACCAGCGATCAGGAATTTAGGTTTTTTTTTTTTATTTTATTTCTATTTTGCCAGCAAGTGATTTTTAAATAATATAATTAAAATAGCTTTTTATTTCTTGCACCACCACGAAGAGAAAAATAGGTAACTGAAAGCGTGAGGACATCATTAAGAGTAAATATTTTAGTTTGAGAAACAACTTTGAACAAGAGGAATTATTTTTATACGTATAACAATATTGTGAACAAAATTACATTTATAATGAAAATTGAGGAGATTGAAAAATGTATGATTATTCAATTAAAATAATTGTTAAGGAGATGCGTAAGAAATTAGTGTAGAGAAGGCAAACTAGGAAATTACAAGTTATTGCGTAATCTGAATGGAACAGGTAATATGAAGAAATATTTCAATTTAATAAAAAGAGTCTTCAAAAACTAAATATTATCTATTTAATTATAATAAACAAGCAAACATAGCTTCTTCAGAAACTGCAAATAATATATTTCATATAGCTGCCACATTTTTGTTCTATTTTTGTTGACGCTAACGTGTAAAGTTGCCTCTGGACATATTTGAAAAGGTCCAATGTAAATAAAAAAAAAAACATCTGCCGGTGGAACTAAGTAAAACCCATTAGCAAATGTTATGTAGTTCTTGTTCCCTCTATAACATATAGAAGCCCTTCTGTATGCTATATGTGTAAATATATATACAAGACACTATACTTGTCTACTAAAGTATACCTTTTTGCGGTTGAAATACCTAGAGTCATGGTGAGAACTTGACTTTTAATTAATTTCAGATCGGATGTGTGCATACGTACCTACGTGATTTAGATTGGTTTAAGGTCTTAGGCTAAGTGTATAAATTTCTAAAATGCCGACAGAACGAGATTAGAAATAGACATTGCGTCGCACGTTTGCAATTTTAAAAGGAGATTTTTTTTTATTAAATAAACATAAAAAAAAAAGATTTTTGTATTTGAAGGCTATATATACAGCTATGACTGTGGAATGATAATGATTGTTTATTTGTTTCTCACTAAATTGGAATGAAAAATAAATAAAATTAAGTGGCAAATAAGATTGATAATTCAGATTTATGTGGACAGTAATTGTTAATATTTATTTTATATTGTGACACAAAAAGATTGTATGAGAACATTAATGATTAAAAACAAAAATATTGTTGGTGTTGATGAAAGAAATATTATACTAAAAGAGTTCGGAGATCAACTCTTTTGCTTAGTAACTTATTTTATTTATTTTTATTGTTATATAAATATATAAAGCACACATCGATTATATATTTTAAACAATACATTGAATGGCACATCGCAATTATAAAAATTATTCTGGTAATAAGATACCTACATATACATACATATGTACGTCATACATAACGCTCGTATCTGTACTGTTTTTCGCAGTATTGTACTGCTTTTTGCTCTCAAAAACTGCGTAAAACTGCGTACTGTTTTTTTTTTCAAAAATACTGCTTTTATTTTGAGATACAGAACTTCAAATCAGCAATTTTTTGAGCTTGTAAGCAAACGTGAATGACAGTGGGATATTTTCATCTTTACATTGTTAATCTCCGAGTAGGAAATTTGCTCCTCAATGAAAAATTTCTTGGTGAAATTTATACCACTTTTATATATGAGATGAAGTTCTCTGATTTCACTCATTAAAAGTAATGCAAACATTCAGCGGGTCGTCATTGGCATCTAAAACTCAAAGGAATTCAATAATGAACGCAATAAATTTCATGTTTTAAGGAAATAAAATAAATAAAAATTTAAAAAAAATGTACTGCGAAAAAAACTGTTTTTTTATCGACGTACTGCTATTTTCAATTTTTGAGGAAAAAGTACTGTTTTTCGTCCAAAAAAAGATACGAGAGTTAGTCATACATATATGCTTTGCTGTAACAAAACTATAGATTAATGTAGCATGAAAACAATCATTAACAGCCAAATAAAAGAAGGAAATTTTTTTCGAATTGCCGACATAAAGAAGCTTATGAAGTTTTATATAAACCGGATAAGAAATAATCTTAAATTTAGGATTTGTTATTCGCGGTTAAGGGTTAAGAGTCTTCGATACAACGATATATACATATAGATCGTTATTATTATCATTATTTATTATATATTTATATATCGTTATCTTGAAAACGTTTGAACATCGTTTAAAATATATCATCGTTTAAAAAGCAACCTAGAGTTTCTGAGAATAATACAAGTGGTCTTATAGATATCAAAAAGTTAAAAAGGTCAAAATATGCCCAGATTTGAAAACTAAAATTACAAAAATTCTTCAATTATACTATATGATTTATCCTATTTTTTCTATTATTCCTGATAAACTAAAATGCTTGGATGTCATATTTCCTTTTTCACTTATTGTATATATATTTATTTAATTATTCTTAGTTCATCTAAACATTATTATTTTTTATATCATTTATTTGAAGAGTTAGTTAAGAATTTGAAAAACAATGTTAAATAAGTGATGGTTAGATATTTCATTAATATACATTTTTTTAGCCTAGTTTAATATAATTTCGAAAAAGGAAAATATATTCTGCTCCTGGATTTTTTCTCACCCTGAAAAAGAAAAAGTTTACTTGCCAGTATTGTTTGTTGATGAATTAAAGCCTTTAAAATAGTTATTTATAAGTTTTCATTGAGAAGCGTTTAAAAGGCTGATTTTCGTAGATTCGTGTTTCTCAAACTGAGGAGATAAATGATTCTGGGATTTTATTAAAATCTTTGTTTTTTTTATCGTTCTTTATGGGTTCTGGTTTTAGTGTCAATTGATTTTTTGGCATAAAATATAAAATCGTTCTTACTGTATTTGTTGATTACATATTAGTTCGTCAGCAGCGAAAAAAAAATCGGCTAACAAAATGAAACAGAATAATCATTCAATGTTTTGATTGGATTGGTTTGATAGTTTTTGAGGAGTATCAATAAAAAGTGGCATTGGTAGGTGATTCGCTTTAGTTTTTGCCACCATTTTGACAGAATACCTTGTCTTAAATAACTAAAGAAATGCTTATCGGACAAAATATTTGTGAAGTGCTTTTTAATAGAAAATATGAAGTTCTTTCTTCTATCTATACAATTAGTTTTCGTTGATACTAATTTTAAGGAGTTATGACTTGTAAAATTTAACCTATTTCTAGAATATTTAAACAAATATTTTTCTTTCTTTAAAAATTTTTGAAATCAAAAAAAAAGTAAATTACTAGAAAAATAAAGTGCTCGACTGGGTCGCACGAACTTGCTCTTGCATCAAGTTACCACAAAAATTAAATTAAATTTAATTAAAATAAATTTAATATTTTTTTATTTAAATGAAAAATACGTTAAAATTCATATGAATTGTTTTTTAAAGTGCTAAAACTAGTTTTTAGGAAGATTCAAACGAAAATCAAATTATGGTGAAATTTTCGATCGAAGGTTTAAATGTTTACTAAAATAATTTTTCTAATTTTTTTTTAACAAATTTGAAGAACGCAAATTTAAGCGGTAATTTTTTTGCATTTTATGCACAAAAAATAATTTGTTTTATTCAAGCTGTTTTCTAAATATTGATTTTGCACTTTTTTTTCAAACCATCTAGACCTTTCTTAAACTTTTTAAAAATTAAAATCGATTAACCTGTTCACATGAAAAAAAAATAACGGTTTTATGGGAGGTACCGTTAATAGACTTGCAATATTTTTTTTTCTTTTGGGATTTTCATTAGTATAAATTTTGTCCAATAAACCGTTCTTAAGTTGTTTAAAAAAACGTTGTTTTTACGATGGTGGATATAGTAAACCACTCACCATATCGACCATCCAACTACCTATATTAAATAATTAAATTGGATGAGTACTTTGTTTTGATAAAAAATTGTCTCTGCCGAATGGTCTACTGAGTGTTCACAAAATTTTCATTGGAAATATTTCATTTGCTTCTGTAGAGCATCTAAATAGAATTCAAAGAGGTTATGTGATAAAAAAATAAATGTCTACAAAATACAATTACGTTCATATGACTGTAATGACTAAAACAGTTATTTCTTTCAAGCTATATGTTTCTTCAAATCGTTAAATTCAATTTAATTTATTTACACTGTAGATGTATACTTAGATAGAGAAGTCCTTGGTATTTCAAACTTCAGGTGTTAAATGTAAGGAAATTTATAGTGATCTTCAGTGAACTAATTTATAGTGAACTAAAATGCATCGCCGTAACTTTTCTTTCTTTTGCTATATATTAAACCATCTATTTAATTTGTTTTTAATGGAATATAACTTACAATAATGTACCTGAAATAACATATTAAACGTTTTATGTAGGTATTATAAATTCATTCTGTCAGTAAAAAATTAAGCTCAATAAATTTAGTATTTTGTCATATAAGTCAATGCATTCGTTCAAGTTGATTTATTATCTTGATTTCTTTTGAAAAAATATAAAAAATGCAATATCAAACATGAATAATATTTCAAACTAAATATAAATAAAATAACAACAACGACAATAGAAAATTCGTTGAGCTAGGTGCGGAAAAAGCAAACCTAATCATTTAATTTCACATGCCAACGCATACCTGTCACCCACAGTTTGTTTTTTTTGTCTTCAAGAAAAAAAGAAAAGACAATAAAATAATTGTAAATCCAGAAATAAACGAAAGTCTCCATTCATTAGCATTCCCATCCATAAGTCTGCAATAAACGTCTTCTAAGTGCACCCATCCAACCAATTCGTCGCACGCACGCATCCAAAGTCATCTAAGGAAGAGCGATTACAATCCATGGTAAATAAATAATAAGCCAAATATCCTGTCGTACATTTATTTTTGTGCACACATATCCTGTCAAATTTGTTGCATTCTCTTCTCCGTCTTCCTGCACAACAATGTGTCAACACCTTAAGGTGGTTATAAGTTTCAGTATAATAGTGGGCTTGTCTCATGCATAAAATTGCCATTCTTATTTCCAAGTGCTGCGAATCCCAAATTAAAAATTCGTCTTCGCCAAGCGCAGCACATTGATATGAAAAATTAAAAGCAAAAATTATTCGCACAGCTGAAAATTAATGTTTTCGAGTGTATAGACGTCTTTTGTCAGACGACAAGACGCGTCTGCTATAACGAAGAACGACTCCGACGACATGAAACAACGACGATATTAGTCAGACGTCAACGCGCGCAATCCAAACTTGGGGCTGGATGCACATGGCCTCCGGCCACTGATTTCCGACAGCGACAATGCGCATAATGAAACAAACAGCGACACAGAACGCATAGTCGTTGCTCGCCTCAAGCCCCCGCCGACAAATAAATAAATTTCCAACAGTTACAGATTGTTCAGGACATGAGACACGCAAATTAATTCGAGAGAGATGCCGGGGCGTGGCTGTAATTGAATTGATTGCACAAAATGGAGCTGGCTTTTAAATCATATTTTCTTCGTATGAGTTGAGTTGAGTGTGGTCTTTGTAACTCAAGGAGGCCACCCGAAAAGGCGGTAGATAACTACTCTATCCCAGAACATAAACTGGGTAACGAGCGTTACTACCGTCAAAAATTGAGTAAGTTAAGTGGAATTGACGGAAGTTGAGATGTGGAACTTGAGTTTGGTTCCAGTTCAAGACATACTTTGGCACATCTTCCGGGTAGGCAATCCCTGTGGCTTTGTAGGTAAAGTCAGAATGTCACAGTTTTACAGTTGGGAGTATTTCCTCAACTAAACGACGTTTTAGGTTTGACGTACAATAAATTTAGCACGGGTGTTAGGGGCCCTAGAGTTTGTTCGAGAGGAATGTCCTTTATGGAATTTAATCTTGATCATTCTCTACCCTAACAGTTGGGCTGGCCCTTTCGGGGAGCTTCGTTCTGGCTGTGGTTATCCAAAGCGAAAACATTTGGCACTTCGGTGCAAGAGATGTATATCGGTCTCGCTTCTTAACAAGGAGTGTGTACATACCTACATGTTCTCAAATTTGTTACTGCGGTGTAATCTACTTCGGTAATTATACTTCAGGACGCTGGTTTACGTTTGATTGAACCCGCAGTGGATTCGCCACCGTGGGGTTAGAAGCTTTCGCTTAGGTACCCACGTAAAGCTTATCATTGACTCATTGACCTTAATCGATTTTGAAACTGTGCTTTAAAAAAATCTCTAATGTTGTATTGTTATAAATGGATAAGTAAGTTGTTTCAATTTTAGATAATAAAAACTAAAAAAAAGTTCCAGTAATTTGAACCCCTCTTAAGTCCGAAAAGGCATTGTTTTAATAAGTTCATATTATCGAGGGTCTATTGTATTTAACTTTCGTTTTTTATTTAATTTTTGTCAATAAAAAGATATTATTCTCATTTAAGCCTTTCACTGTTATTATAAATACATATGATGGACTATAATAGTAATAGGAAGTACCTACTTGCTGATCTTTTTTAAGCTAGGTATATCAGTGCGGCTTACTATTTCTTTGATCTACTTTGGAACTATATCCTCTATACAATAACGCAACGACATCTATTGAGAAACGATCTATATGACAACCTTTTATGGATAACACCAGTCTAACAAAGTCTATCCTATTCGAAAGTGCTACTCGTTCCGCTTTTGAATCCGTACTCTTTAAAATTTTCGGAATGCAAACAAAAAGTACTTAATACTTTTCCCACTTACGGATTTGTTTTTTCGAGTCTCGAATTATTTCTATTAGATCTGTCAAGTCAAAAAATAAAAACACAACAAACAAGATTGATTGAATTGGAATAAATAATATTTTTGAAGAAAAAATTAAATATAAAAGACAAACAAATGGATTCGGTTGCACTTTATATGGATGCAGAAAATAATGAAGAACGAATTGAACGCAAAATTTTAAGGGACAAATCAAATATAATGGAAATGTCTGAATCCGTAAAGGAGCAGTGCTTTGAAGGTCCACCACCAGTCCCAGAAATGCTTATTTTGTTATTTCTTAATTTGGCCTTTATGTATGCCTTATGATCTGCCCATACCTACAAATATTTTTGTTTTAATTGTTATACATATTAACAACAGTTTTGGCACCTATATTTACTCTTTTCAAGCCGGCTACATCCCGCATCGGTGGTCCTTCTGCGTTCAATTCTGTCGTAAGTCGTTTCCATAAATGATTGGAAGTTTGTTTAGCGCCGTTGGTTTTCAATTGACCCTTGGCCAAATCAGGGTGCAAGCACATAAATTCAACTAAAATCTCGAATTGCTTTTGTTTTGTATGAACGTTTTTGCTTGAAGATTCCCTGTAATAAATTTAATTTGCTTTAAATATAATTAAAACCATTTTTTCTTTAAAAAACTTACATTTTAAGACAATCCTTGTTTTTCCGTTATCACATTTGTTGTAGAAAGGAATTTTCCGTATTTATATGCTTTTGACATTAGAAAACGAGTTACGAGGTACGAAAATTTCATTTTCGGAATTGTCATTCCGAAAGTAGTAGATTTCTTTCCGCTTTAGAAATAGAGAGTATAAAATATTCGTTTTCGGAAAATTTTACTATCGGAACGAAATACAGAGTAGGGCCCCAGCTGTGTAAAGTATTCCGTGAACTATTTCCATAGGAACTAACACCATAACAATGTTAGTTCATTTTAAAATGCGAAATAACGTCATAAACCAATTAAGTATGGTATAAATTCACTTTAAAATTCGATTTAAGGCCATCACTGAAATGTGAACACAATCGAAAGTAAACTAATGCCATACAACATAGGTTTCTTCTGCTACCATGAAATAATAACAAACACAGTAAAATAATGCTTATACCTGTAACTTTTGCTATAAATTTATTGGAAAGAATTAAAACGGAATAAATATTCATTAGATGATAAAAATGGCAATGTACCTACTAATACCTATTTTGAACAGTTCATTCAATTGTGAAAGATTATGAGGAAATTATCATTTGAATTTTATTAATTTTGTTAGAAAACATGATATTTTTCTAATGCTAAAAACTAATATTGATTATTGCTATAAGTAGATATAAATAGCATTGCATTAAGTTTACAAATTTATAGTAACCAGTTTTAAAGGGAGAGTCAAAGCGGTGTTTCTTAAATATCAAATTTCAAATAAAAATCAAAAGTAATAGAATGCGCTTTGAGAAAACAGCAAATGGATAACCACAAACATACCTTTATACCAATTTAGCTCAACTGCAATAATTGGGAGCATAAATTTAGCCAAACTTGTAGACCAAACATGTGAACTAATGATTTTGCTAATATCTTACTTGTTGGTGATTTTAATATCAGAACAAGTGCTAAAACAAAATTTAAACAGAAAATCGTCTAATAGACAATTTATAGATTTATGCAACTTTTTTGAACTATCGTATTAGAAATGACTTTTAAGGCTTTCGCTTTCGTTTGCAGTCATTTAAGTGATTTTTATCGCGTTAATATGAATGTTATGTGAGTATTAATAATGTACTTATTCTGTATGTTTCACTACAACTTACATTACGAAAATTGTTGAATTTTATTTTTAGCCCGGAAAATTAAACAAAAAAAATCCAGTCATGCATTTTGCATTTTTTTTCTGTAGATTAGGCTTTAGGCTTAATGGGAAAAAATAAAGCAAAAAGCGACAAATACTAGTGAAAAATTACAATGTTGTCTAAAAACTGACTTTGTAACATAGTTTCACACTCTTTTCTCGAAATAAGTTGATGGTACGATGAAAATTGTTCAAAACTTTTTTTCTAGAAAATCAAATAAGCTACGATTCTTACCAAAACATTTTTTTGCACAAAGTTCATAGTTTTCGAGAAATTTGCAAAAACTGAATTTCGACCCCTTTCCTACCCTAAACAAAATGAAGCTCTGGGCCAAATCAGGGGTACTTTTGAGTATTTGCTCAGGACATAAAAACAAAGGTCTCCAGCAAAATCCAGGTTTGTTCGAATTTTTTCGAAGTAAAATTCTAATTTTACTGAGCTATTGTGTAGGTACGCACAACTATAGTTGTTTATGAGGCACAAAATTCTATGAAGCTAAAGCTAAAGAAAAGAAGAGTATACCTATTGATGAGAAACTTAAAATTGAGAAAACATTTTGTAAGGAATCAAATCTTGCGACATCATTAGCGACTGTGATTAGTTCAACCTTTATGAAGTCAGGTGAACAATGTGTTTGTTACTTGATCTTTTTATGGTAATCCATCCGATGATTATAAACTTTATTAAAATCAAAATGATTGTTATTTTCATAAGTTTAACGAACTTAAGTCAGTAGCAGGAGGAGTCAGGAATCAGGATATTATTTAAATAGAACAAAAATACACGCTGTTAATCTTTCAAAACTTAAAACACTATATTTTACAAAATACTGTACAAGAGGGTTTATTAGCCGATGTTTCAGGTTAGTATCCAAGTTTTTTTCTTTTAACCTTATTTGTATTTTCCAATCAAAAAAACACTTTCACTATGCAAAAAAATACAATCTATAGGGAAGTTAAAAGATATGATTAAAAACTTACGATAAACTTGTGTAAGAAATAACTAAAAGTATGCTTCAAAAGCACCTAACTTCAGTTATACATATAGTTTAGTTATCAAGTAAATATAAAATTTTACCTGTTTAACAGTATTATGCAAAGAAGTTATGTGCTGATCTGAACATTTTAAAATTTAGTTTTGGAGCCCTGAAAAGTTTTGGTTACTTTTAAGATTATTTAGATCTTTTGCACAAAATTTCTGTGCTAAATATGGATCATTTTGTGGGTGGCAATGGTACAATGGATGAGTGCTAGACTACCCCTTCGGGACAGAAAGGACTACGATAAGCAAGTTAAAAAATACTGGTGGTTGAGGGACCACCTTGATATTGATGGTTGACGTAAGTTGTTGCCTTGGCCGATCTACGTATTTTTAGGTATTATTAGGTAGATTTTATGTAGGACAGTGAAGGCACCAAAAAAAAATTATAAGAAACTAAATTTGCATTTGTTTGTGGGTATGTGCATTTGGCGCTGTTGCATATGTATATATGTCCATATATGCATATGTATAAGCGTGTGTCCATGTGCATAGGTAGGTAGGTAAAATGGCGGTTTCGCAGAACAACTGATCCGAAGAAACCCAATTTGCGCAGAAAAGCGCCGTTTTGATACCATAACTCGTTTGACCTAATTTTTTGTGATATAGTGGTATAGTTTGTCCTCTATAAATTGGCAGTACAGGCCTTATGGGGAAGCTTTTTCAAAATCAGTAGCGCGCCTTATTTGTGCACCATACTGAATTGAAAGAAACCCCATTTAAAAAATGTTTACCCGCCAATGATTTTTCGATCGCATCCGGCATAGATCCCACAACGACCTGCCTAGCGTACAGTTGAATACGCACTGATTGGCTAATGCATTTCAACCCTCTTTTAACATCCATTCGAACAGAGATACCTTTGTCAATTTGGTAACTCGTTTCGTATTTTTTTATATTGAGTTTCTGTTGAGGAGCTTTTGATTTTAGAGCTTAAAAAATACCTTTTATTGATGAAATGATAATGAGATATTGAGATGAGCATATTACTAGTACAAAAGTGTTATCGTGCAGTGTTTTTGTTGATCATGTTTGTGTTTTTTATGTGGGGAAAATCTTAAAATGCAAATTACAAAAATGTAGGTAAGCTGTTGTCTTTAAAGAATTTATTTGCGTAGATTCTCGTGCCGGTCGGTCGGTTGATATTTCGTGTATATTTTTTCTTATTTGCGTAGATTTTTAAAGCGCGCGGGCAGTCGGTATTGATGTGTCGCGTACCTATTTTTGTGATTAGTGTTTTGAAATTAATGTGAAGTGAAGTGTTGTAGGTAATATAACTTTTTTTAAAAACGTAAATTTTTTGAGAAGTTTGCTACTGTTGTGCTCCTTCATCTAGTTTATAATGGATTCAAAAACATCGAAAGACTTAAGCGCCGAAAAAAAAAAGAAATTGTAGAAGCGACAAAAAAGATTTACAAGAACCTGCAAAATAAAATGGAAACTGTGAAGCAAGTAGCAGGCATTTTTTCGGTGTCTACAGACTTCTCAGCGAAAATGATACCTTAGGCCACAACTCACCACCAAAAAAGAAAAACCAATCTGGCCCCAAAAGGAAAATAGATGATTTTGATAAGTCAGTTTTTTTCAAATAATGAACTTCCAACGCTTGATAAAATACTGCATGAGGTAAGACTCAATGCAAATATCACAAAAATAAGCAGATCTTACCTGCATACGATTTTAAGAAAGATGAAGAGAGCAGCAACAGCAGCAGTAACTTCTCGAGTGATTAAATTACCTTTACTTATATATAAATGTACATATTTTTATTTAATAGATGAATTTATATTTATTTTTGTTATGCTTGTTTATTTATTTTGCTTGTTATATTAATCTTTATGAATAAATTCTTTATTTTTTGTTTGATTTTTTATTTAAAAGGGATTAGGTCTCCTGGGGATAACCTTCAAAAACGCGCCTACTATCTTACCTCCTGGTGGTGTGGAAAAAGATAAATTTCATTTCATTTTTATAAATAAAAATTAAGAAAATAATTTTAATTAAAAAAGAAGAAAGGTAACCCTACATCATATTTTTTTCAGTTTTTTCCAATTCAAAATGCTTACTACGGCAACCCTGTTAGAGCTTTTGAAAGAAGATAACCTTATGGAAAGCAAAGAAGTGCGAATGAGAGACAAACATCCCTATCTTCCCTGTACTGCCAATTTTTAGTGGACAGACTATAGTGACTGTTAAGCTAAGGGGATCTGTTTTTGGTCTGTGCCCGCAGTCCCAAGGGAAGAACTTAGCTCACACTGTGTGCTGGGTGGTTCCATTTGAACTGAGATTCGACCAATTAACTTTACACTAGATCTATATGAGGCTAGGCCCGTTCAAAGGCAAGGTACACCTGCCAGGTGTAAATCCGTGTTTTGATGCTTTCGCCACAAAATAGAGTAAGTGCTAGTCCAAAAAGCCAGTCCTAAAGGTAAGTTCCAGAAACTTAAAAGGTGAAAGTTGAAACGGAGAGTGAGTGAGTGCTTTGAAAAGCTAAGGGGTCCAGTTTTTGGTCTGTGCCCGCAGTCCCAAAGGAAGAAATTAGCTCACTCTGTGTGCTTGGTGGTTCCATCTGGACTGAGAGCCTGCCCAATAACTTTACACTAGATCTATATGAGACTAGGCCCGTTCAAAGGCAATTTAAACCTACCAGGTATAAATCAGTGCTCTGATGCTATCGCCAAAAATAGAGTAAGTGCTAGTCCGAAAGCCAGTGCTAAAGAGAAGTTCCAAAAACTTCAAAAGTGAAAGTTGAAATAGAGATATTGCTTGGTTTGTTAGAGCCAACTGGTCCTGTTGAGTAAAGCGGTAAAATCATTTATCCTTTTGTTCGATAGCACGTTTAGGTTGTCGAGACCTAGCCAGGGCCGGACAGTAGCAGAGGACATTCTCAATAGTTTCCTTCTCTAGCTAATTTCTACAACATGTTACAGCATGTTCGCCTATTGGCCAATGGCCAGTGACGATTGCAACTATCCTGGCCATGTCTATTCTGTTTCGTTTTATTAAATAATTCGATATGTTTTTTTCATAGGTTGGCCATATCTTTCTAGTTATTTTACAGGTTGCCAAACCTTGCCACCTCTTTGTTGATTCTGAAAGGAAATGGTCATATATTCTGTCCTTCACGAAGCCCAGTGGAAGATCTACTGATTCCGCCTGAGAGAGGAAAAGGGCTGATCCTTGCCTAGCAAGATCATCTGCTCGCTCATTGCCTTGGATGTCGCTATGGCCTGGGACCCATACTAGAGAAATTTGTATACTATCACTGAAATCTGAGAGCTCTGCTCTGCATTGATGAACTATCTTTGAAGACACCAGGCAGCTGTTTATTGCTTTAATTGCAGCTTGGCTATCTATACAAATGGCTTCATTGTGAATATTCTGGTTACATATTGTTTTTGTTTGAGTATCCTACAGGGTTCCTTAATAGCAAGCACTTCAGCTTGAAATATGCTGGCAGTCCATGTGCATAGGCTGATGAAAAAAAAAAAAATGCTGGTGGCTGTTTATTTTTATTTAGGTTAATTTAGTTTTATTTAGGTAAAGGGTTGTTTTAAGTTTTACATATAATAAAGATATAGAAATACGAGTTTTAAAGAATTTTCTCGTTTAGTTTTAAGTAATATTGAATTTTAATTAAAATTATTTTTTACGCCGAAAGGCATTTTTCATACAAAGTTATAGCTAAATTGAGAGCGCCCGCATTGGGCCAGTAAGAAAGTTAAGTTATTCTGGAAGCTAGTTTTTAAGGTTTTTGTCTAGCATTTAAGTAGTCATAAATAAAATGAAAAATAAAAATTGAAGTAAAATTAAAAAAAAAAAAAACAAATTTGAGTGCTAGGCTGCTCAAGTTGATGTTTCCGGTTCAATACACGCATGACGGCATGAAGTACACATCATTTTTATTTCTTTTTGGCATGCCTCCCAGCTTATGGCTTACGTCACCAATGAGGTTTATAATGAAAAATAAAAATATACAAACTCTCAATCCTATATGTTCTTGTTTCAAAACCATTCTTTCTTATCTTTTCCACTAATTATACTTATACAACGTTGCATGCATTTAAAAGACCTTAGTTAAATATTATCAAAATTGTGAAAATTTACACTACACTAGGTTGAGCTTAAATTATTTGGCAATTTTTCATTATTCACACTGCTACTACATTTCGGGTTTTCTATAATAATTCGAACAAAGAAATATCTAATTAACTAAAAAAAAAGTTCCCACCATAAGCATTAACCAATCTTATGCACTTTTCCCATCAAGAGTCGATATTCCAACTCTTATTCAATACAATAACGACCCAATAATGACTTCATTACTGATTTGTATAGATATACATACATATAGAAAATCTATATGTATTTTACTACCTCCTCCGTTTTGGAAAAAAACATAATTTCAATTTGCTCACTGTACGCGATTGCCGTTGCAAATTAAACATGAAAAACTTTTCCAGATCACTTTGGCATCCATTGAGACATTAATCATTGCAACTCAAGCGTAACATCATCAAAGAGTAACAAATTTCGTTTTTCCTACATCTCTCGAACCATAACTAATAATCTAATGAGATATCCAATAGATACAAAACTGCACTTAATATAGATACAGAGAAATATCTGCTATTCAACTAGGAGACAGGAGCAAGAGTAGAAATAGATGCGGAGGTTACCTATGTTGTAACATCAGCAAGTTGTATAGGTACCTTTATTGCATTTGTGAGCCATAAGACCATGTGTACCGCACGCAACAAATTGGCCCAAGCACAGCATCGGTGGTGGCTCACAAAAACACCGTTCTTGCATGTGACCGATAAAATACCGCTGTTCCAACTCTAACTGCCAGTAGTGCGAGCTCCCTCTTCTTGTAGGATCACAAGACAACATCATCATCATCCTTACTTAGGGTGACTGCTCGGCTATAAATTGGCAAGATCGTGCAGCAAACTGCATCTGCTCGATATATATGACTTCAATATAAGCAGTAGCATTTCGTAACTATGGCCAAATAAAAATGGAAAAAGTATATCTTAATGTTAACTTTTAAGATAAACCAAAAAGAAAAAAAAAAAAACTAGGCCGAATCGATATTTTGTGACGATCATCGTTTCTTTCTTTTTTTGATTTACAGTAGCGGTAGTGCCAACCAAAGACAACTTCTCACGATCATTGAGATATTTCTCGATGTGGATTTGATGGCAGACAGTCGAAGAACCATAAAAATTCCGACACTTCTGAGTCTCAAACAAAGAAGTCTTAATCAATGGAAATAAAATAGGACAAAGTCAGATCGGAGGAAGTTTTCTTGGCTTTTCTTTTGATGTCATCGATTTTTTGTCCTAAAATTCCAAATGAGTTGCTTTTTATGATTATGTGAATATTAATCGGACTTAATTAAGTTGGTAACAACAGGTATTCCTATTTCCTATACAACCAAAATGCAGAAATCCGTGGTACGATTCGAATTAGTAACACTATGTTTCTTTTAGAACAAAGAGTAAACAAGTTAATAAAAATGGCTTTCATGTTCAAATAGAGCAATCATGATCGGACGAAGAGTTTCCACCTCGAACTACGAACTGATTGGAAAAAAGGTTATTTAAAGACACAACAGGAGGCCTCGGTATGTGTATTTACAGCCGCGGACATTCTCTCTAAATCATCCCAGTAGTAGCCCTGGCTGTGAACTTAATGTAGTAACATCATTAAGATAACGCGAGGAGTCCAGAGTGACAGACAAGATTCTGGTTGTGTCCGGGCCAATATATCGTTAACTTTTTTTTTTTTAATTTTTATTTTTGGTGAATTAATAGTTTAAACTTGCCGCTTGACACCTTATCAATTAAGACCTTTGACTAGAAGGAAAGCCCACTGGCAATCTGGAGAGTTGGAAGTTAAATAAATGATTATAAATTTTTTTTATAAAATTAATAGTTGAAATATTCTTGATGGAATTATATATTTTTATCAAGCTGAGGGAAGGTCAATGAATTTTTATTTTATAGTTTTTAATAATAATATTTCAGAAAAATAGAACTTAAGGTTGAACTTGAATTAGATTACTCAGTGTGAAATCGATTAATCGATTTTATTTTATATATTAATAGAATTTATAAAATAATGATAAACTTTAGCAATTCAAGTAATTTTCTGGAGACCAATGGATGTCTGTTTAAAATTACGAGTATATTTACAAAAAGTTCCCATATCTTATTCCGTGTTGGTGGACATATAATATAAGGTCATCAAGATCAATCTGAAGGACAGTTATTTTCAAAGGATCGATGAATCCATCTGTACACAACAAAAAGATGGCCTCGTTTTGGAATCGTTAATCTTGTCTGTGAACAGTAAAAGATTTTTTTTTTATAAGTTTGATAATGAAAAATATTTTTTAAGGAGAAAATGAGTAACGCAGACGGTTAATTATTTAATATCATTTGAAAGATTGACGATACACGTTCAATCATTTTGACATCAAATTTAATCATTGAACAAATCTTCGGTTTCCTTTTCTTGCATTAGAAATGTATTAATCGCTTTGATCAATTTAAAAGTGGTTTGATTTTCGTCAATCAGAATTAACAAAATGTATCTAAAATCAATAATTTGATCTTGTAAGAGTCGCTTAGGACTCCAAGGCTTTTAATCTATCAAACAAATTGTAAGAATGAGCGAATTATTACAACTATCTTATTGCCTAAGAGCAATTGATTAAAGAAGCAATTAAATAAATTAGTAATTAATAAATAAGTACCTAACTATGTTCTTATTGAAATAAAATACCGAATTACTATAAATATGTTTTTAGTTGCAAGTAAGGCTAGTTATGCATTCGTAAAAACAAAAAATCGATATTAACAATGACACATGACATTACGATGATTGAGAAGACGAAAAAGTAGGTCTGACAATTCAGTCTATCTGTCTGGATGCATTGACACCTGCCAGCCTTAACGGTTGGGCCGATTTTCTTCAAACTTGTTACAAACTATTTTGAGAGAAATATCACCGGGCGTATTCTTATTTTTGACCCAGGTATGAAAATAACGGTACCTACCATATTTCTCGAAAAAAGAAGATCAATTTGATGAAATTTTGAGTGATTTGTTGACAATGGTTATGTCGTTTATCTAATTTTTTTTTTCACAATCAGCTTATTAAACGTACCTGCCTTATAGAATCGTTTTTTTATTACTCCGACTATTTTTAGACTGCCTGCACCGATTTTGACGAAATTTAATATTCTAAAAGTAATGCTAAATTTCAATAATATACTTTAAAAAAAAATATTTTTGAAAACGTTTATTTTTTTTTTACAGATACCGATAGTTAAAATTTTCTCTAGAAAAATACAATCAATTTTGATAAAATTTCATGTACCTAATTGAAATTTTTCGGTGATGTCTTTCATATAAATTTATTTTTATTTCATACATCACTAGCGTACCCTCACCCGCTTTGCTGGTCGTTAAATAAAAACATAATAATTCTCTTCGATATGTTCCTTAAAGTTGTATATATATCTTTTGCGTATAGCACCCTTTGTATTCAACATTTTTCGTCTTTCAAATGGTTGTGCTATAAAAAAAAAGCTGAGATTTACTTGCTCTGGCCTCTGGAGCAGTGTATAAGGTTCAAATCCATGCAAACAGTTACTTTTTTAACAACATTAATAAAATCCCTAAATATGTATGAGAGACAAAAGAGGAAATCTGTATAAACTATAGACATACCTATGTAATTATGTAGGTACATATGTATTTTTAAGTGCAAAGATAAATGGATTAAATTAATTAATTAATTTCACTAAACATAAAAAAAAGTACAACATTTTGATAAAAAAAAATATTTTGGGTTATTTTCCGGCTTTTTTTTCCTTTTTTACTTATTTTTGCGGTTTTTACATAAGCATAGTAAGCATTCAGCAGGTGAAAAACTAATGTTAAAAATGTAAAAAAATATGTAAAGTAAAAAAAATCGAACAACACTGCTCTGGAGCATGCAACATAATGTAGAACTGTCCATGTGGAACTTTGTTGATTGTCTTGTCATTACAAAAGATCTTCACATATGAAATTCAAATCTTCTTCGGGAATAATATGCATGGAATGAAAATAGATATCTTACCAAAATGAACACAATCATCATGCCTATACATATATATATATCTATCAACTATATACAGCAACTTATGCATTGGTAAATAAAAGTGTCATATATCGCGCCCCAACATATATATACAAATATTAAACCAGAAAACAAAATTTCCCCATTTCCATTGATTCAATTATTTGTTTGCTGTATATATAAACTCCTAGAGGAACAGGTGGCAAAAGTCGTGCTTCAATAATATAAACAAAATCCCAGCAACGATTTATTGACATTTGTTTGTCTTTGTTTATTATTAAATCATGTGATTTAACAACAAAAGACTATAGGTACTTACATCACAAAAGCATTCTCCTAAATCTTAGAAGTTCAAACAAAACACACACTATACCATGCCACCTGAGCGAAAAAAACTTGTTCCATTTTTATCCATAACCTCACATAAAAATAAAAACAACACATTCAATTCATTCCATATTGACACCGTTAACACTTCCTTGCTAAAAGGATCGTTCAAATAATCACTTTCGCTCCAGATCACAAATTCGCACCAAAAATGCAGTCACGAGAAAAGAAATAAAATAAAAAAAAGGAAAAAAAGCGGATCCCCAAACGTCCAGGAGAACATGCAATTTGCCGCCAAGCTTCGTTCAACTCAACGCCACAGTTTTAGGAACTTGAAAATGGCCAATCTCATGGAAAGAGAAGTATTGTGCTCCAATGGTTGTAATTTTAATTTTTCCTCTTATTATTGCATCTTCAATGACATGTACCTATAAGATGGTATCTGCTGCCCAACCACCGCCACCTCTTCTTTATAGTGACAAGACTTTGAGAAGCTCCGCAGTAGCAGCACGAATAGCTTCGTACGCTGCCATCGCAATAGTCACAATCGACTTGGTTCTTCTCGTAACAGTCACCATCACACGACACACGAAGCATAACATAAACATTTTCGGCTCCAAAAGGTAAAAATGAGCTTCGCTGGCCATATTTTGCACCAGATCCCTCGTACGCGGAAGACCTTTTAACTGCGTGAACATCAGCTTTATGAAAAATCAATTAAATATAGGAAAACACAATATGCATCGGAAATGATTTATGTAGCACCCTATTTTTATGGTGCAGCACTTTGATACATTGCTCAAAGAGACGAGGGGCCTGTAACACGAAACTACAAGTACTTGTAATACAAGTCTTTTCATATAAATTTCATATATGAATTGCATATGAAAACACTTGTAATACAAGTACTTGTAATTTCGTGATATAAGCCCCAGACTTAAGATATTTTAATTTGTGAAATAATGCCATTTTGCTACCTAAGATTATTTTTTTTCCCTATAAAAAGGGATAGGAGTGAGAAAGAAAAGAAGAAGTGAAAGAATGTTGTCTTCAATCGAACTATAAATAAACCTAAGATTAGTTAGTAGATAAATTATAAATTTTTCTTTGTTCATTTAATGAAGAAAATCACCGTAAGTCAACTTAAGATGTTTTACGTCAAAGTAAATACCGCTAATTTACTGGTACTTGTTTGTACCAAGGCTTGGTATACCGACACTTCAATGTCTTGATACCGCAGATACCATACATAACATATAAGTATATTGAGAGAAACGATACCGCGGAAAAATATTGAAATTATGAACGAGAATCTAATCGAGGATTACAAAAAATTGCCTTGAATGTGAAAATACTATGATTGTTTCTAGGAGAATTTTGTATCCAATGACAATTAAAGATTAGTAGTGGCATTGAGTTTATACACATAGAGGAATCAAGATGGTTTCAAACACACCGAAGTAGCAGTGGCGTATTGAGGGGGGGGGGCAGGGGGCCCGGGCCCCCACCAAGCCTCCAGGATCATGTTATTATTTAGGTGATTTCATTATTATGTACATTAATAACTGAAACTTTTTCGTAAATATTAGAGATTTGCCTGAAACACCCTCGAATTTCATTTTCTTTTACTTGAATATGTGTAAGCCTACCAGTCCACAGAAAAAGCCTACCCTGCTAAGATTGTGTGTGAGGTGAGAAAAAGTCCCTTTAAAATGTACGGGCACTTACACAAATAAAGATGGATAGGCAAAAACATCTGATTTTTAGGTTGTAGGCAAAAAGAGAGAACCAGCCGTTGGTCGCTGTTCTGGTTCTCTATTTCTGTCGTTGCCGTTTGTGTAAAATCTTTTGGATACAAGAACTTTGGAAATAATAGCAGTACGAATGTGAAATTAGGAGTATACGGTAGTACGAAGTTGTCGAGAATAGTGAAATGCTACTATAATAGTATCAACAATCCACAACACCGCAGCACTGCGCTCCAATCTCGATCATTGAGGTATAAGGAGAGCAAAATGTATCGTACTTCTACGTTCTACCCTCCAAAACCCGTTTTATATATATTTTTTTATTTGATTTCGTTAACGTGAAAAGCAATTGTGAAAACCAAAAGCAAAACAAAGGGGATCATTGAGATTAAGTGTATGTATGTATGTATGCGTGTGCTTTGTGGAGGAATAAGGAGAGTGAGGGGCAAAACTAAATGTTGCCAAAAAAAAGGCTTAAAATTGCAAGTAGGTGCGAAAGTGTATTTAAAATCATAGAGAAATTACTATAAAGGGAGAAATGTTTCGTACGTCTCACCCTCAAAACCCATTTGCTATTTTTTTTTAATTTCGTGTCTGTGAACAATAATTGTGAATACCAAGAAAAAAACAATGGTGAGAAGTCACTTTAGGTAAGAAGGTATGCGTGATTTTTACGCACACTTCCGCACTTAATGAGGAATTAAGCTTGTAGGCAAACTGAGTTTTTCTGCCTACATTACACTCTATATTCTTATTTCTCTATGCTTAAAATACACTCATATGTACATACATACACATATTCGCAATGCACACCTTTGTTTTGTTTTTGGTTTTCACAATTATTATTCACGTTCACGACATCAAAAAAAAAAATAGGTAAAGAAAATGGGTTTTGGTGTTTTACAGAGAAATCAATATAGATCCTGGGGAAGTTATTGAGCAATTTGTCAACAAGAAAAATAGGAGAATGGACTTGATTTTCCAAAAATCCAATAATTGAACAGTTTTCAAAATATGATGTTATATTAACATAATAAAGTTCATTATTATTTATTATTCATTATTATATTATTATTAAAATAACAAATTAATAAAATGTTGTTCACAAAAAGTTTAATTTTATGGATTATACAAGTTAAGGTTTCATAGGGCCGGTTTTTCAGTTGTGAATCAAACTAGAGTTAGCTAACTCTGGGCATAAATTTATCTCCAATTGACCCAAGAACCTGAATGTTAGTAGGTAGAGGATTCATGCGGAAGGACCTAAGAAACTCTGAGAATACAAAATCCAAAGCATTTATTAATTAATCCAAAGTTATCTCACCCGATGAAATCTCAATATTATATCCCAGCAATATTTTATATTTATTGTTTTATAATTATTGTTTTTTTGAGTAAAGAATAAATTAAAAAAAAAAACTTAGACTGTATTGCTGGTCTTTAACATTAAAGAGGTCTTCAATTAATTTAGGGGTTTTCAATATAACAAACACATGCCAAGAAGACAAGATGCAATACTCGGACAGTAAATAATCTCCGACTAAAGCCCAATACTGTAAACTTATAAATTTAGGGGTCGTAGTAGTAATAGTTTGGATTTTTAGAACTGTAGTTTCGAAAACTACAATTTCTACCTATCTGCCTTGTGAGTCGTTACCCTCTCTTCAACTTTTGGCCAATCAAATCTAAAACAAAAATGAAAAATCGTAATACATTTTCTTCAATATGTGAACTGTGCACGATATACAGACAACCCAATCTACTTCAGATTTTCATTATTTGCGATGTGTTATCGCCTGATTGTCTAGCTCATTCAGTAAATTCCAGATAATTAAGGATATTGAATGTTAGGGATTTCATTGTTTTTTTTTAATATCATGCTTTTAGAATATCTTTGATTTGATGCCATTTTTTAACGATCTCCGGGAACTTATTTGAACTGATTAAATTATTTAAAGAATTTAAAATTTAAAGAAAGTATAAATTTATTATTTTCTACAAAATAAACTATGCAACAATGTTAATATACCCTATTTTGATTGGCACGTAAAGGGAAACAAAAATGATGTTGCTACAAGGATGCTTAATGTGTTTGAAGCTTCATTAATAAAATTATCCACAACGCAAATACAAATACAAACATGCGAATAAACCGACTGATCATAATGAATCTGGTCGCTTATAGATGTATGTATGTGGAATCAAAAACATATTGGCTTGCAACGAGGACCGCTGTGCGGTGAAACGATCAGAGATTGCAGATCGAACTATCGACTAGGAAATCTTTGCTGCAACATAATCTTCATTGAATCACAGGGTCTTAGTGAAGTCTGGTTTAATATAGGTGAAGGCGGGTGAAGGTGGCAACATTTCAGATGAAATATCTCAATAAGGGAGAGAGAGATCAGATTGAACATGGCGTGCTGTGTATCGGTGGGCACATTATTACGAAGAACCACGTGAACATGCTTATTATGTGTTATTACCAGCTTTAGACATGGCAACGACACATTGTTTATGGTCGACATGGCAAAATGACGATGACAACGGCGACAATGCAACGCAGGAGCGGCAAATCCACAAATCCACCATATTGAAAGAATGCTTAAGATTCATGTGCGTTTTCAACGCGCCAAAGTGGGACACACAGTCTTAATGGCTACTCCCAGAGGATCGTTTAGTGTTAGATTTGGAATAATCTCCCTAAAACGGTCTTAGCTTCGTCAGCGTCGGCATTGGGTCTTTTGTCTTTTCCATAGCATATGTCGTTGTTGGAGGATTTTTGATCTTTAAATCAGCATGCCTTTTGCAATTTTAATTTTGTATGGATATGTGAGACTAAGTCAATGTTATCGTAAATTTTTAAGAGAGTTGCAGTTTGCATATAATAAATTGGCAGACGCACAACTTAAGCTTGTTAGGAGTCTTATATGTATATATGAAATAATTGCCTGTTGTACTATCAAGGGATTAAGTAAATATAGCTTGAATGTTTCTGTTTTTTTTTTATTTTTAAATGGTGCATGCATTTTAAATTGATTTGTAAGAAATCTAGGACAATGATGTATTTTCTTGGAAGTAAATTTAGAGATTGCGATCATTACAAGAGACTCACCAGTAAAGTTAAAAATATTACCTATAGATAAAATCATTAAATTCGAACAGTGCATTTATGAAGGAAAATTTACTTTTTACTGATTAGTAAAATGATATATTGGGTGTTTGAATATAAATGAGTATTAAGAAAAAATAATTCAATATGAATGACAAATCGGTTGACTCATTCATTTTGTCAATAGGCTAAGCAGTTTTTTAATTATATCTGGTACCATTTTCAATTTTTTTTGTAAATAAAAGAAAAACATAAATCAAACAATTTTAAAAATGCACCAGACAGACCAAGTGATATTTTGAAAACTACTTAGTTGAAACAACTTTTTTTTTTGAAAACCAGTAGCTACCTAAACGATTGATGTGAAAAATGTAATATTATGGTGAATTTCTGGGGCTTAATTCAAAATTCGCACGAACCTCAAATCTTATCAGGGATTGGAAAGGGGCATGTCACTCATACTTACCTCTTTATTTTGAGCCTAGAAGATAACTTTTTTATTAAGTATGAGTTAATGAAAAAAAAAAATTAAAAATCGTTGAAGCGGTTATCTAAAATATCGATTTTGTTTTAAATAATTTTTTGAAAATTTTCTTAAATCATAATTTATTACACCTTAAATCTAGACTTTCATAAAAAAGCGCGTCCACAGATATTATTGAATTAACAAACACAGTTTTTTTAAAAATTATTTAAAACTTAACAAAAACATTTTTAACAAAAATTGGGAAATTTTATTAAAATCGTTAGAGCCGAATTCGATAAAAAAACTTTTCCAATAATTTTTTTTTTTTCAATTTTTATTTTTTCCAGTATTATCTTATTGTGCTTTTAGAATAATAAATTTCGTCAAAATCGGTGAAGCCGTTCAGAAGATAGCGGGTGCTTTATGACAAGTTAACAAGGTTTTTCTGAAAAATTAAAAAATCCAATGAAATACATCACCAATGGCAACAAATCACTCAAATAGAATGTTATCGAAATTGATCGTATTTTTTTTCGGGAAATGTGGACTTATCAGTAGTAAATACTTAACATAGTAGGTAGGTCTCGTTTATTTTCTATCTAAGTCAGAAATAAAAAAAAACGTTCGGGAATATTTCTTTAAAAATAGTTTGTTTGAAAAAAAGCCCAACCGTTAAAGAAGAGTATATGTGTCGATAGGTTTTAGGCTAATTCACTGTGCACAATTCGCTATGGAACACGATTAACTGTGGGGACAATAATTCACTGTGCACAATTCACTGTAGGGCAATTCACTGTGGTGGACAATTCACTGTGTGCGTTTCACTGTGGTGCAATATTCGCGCGTGCGAACTGACAGTGAACTGGCCCCCATGCCATTCTTTTAGATTATTTAATTGGACATTATTCTATATTGTTTCTTGAATCATTACCTTTATAGAAAAAAAGAAAATAAAAAGATTTCGGTTCCGATTGTATTGATAGAATTTAAACCCTGGGTTTTCCAATAAGAGGTGTTATTTTGATTTTCAAAGAAAAATGGCATTTTTTGAGATAAATGATCGGATGTTTATTTCATTATAAGGTATGCCGTTAATAATGGAACACAACATCAGCCAAATGGCCGCCACGACCACGCTTACAGGACCATATCCTTTTCCTATAACACCTCTTATTGGAAAACCCTTTAGTTTCTCAAAGTTTGAAAATAAAAAAAATATTATCTATTTGAGATGTAAATTTACATAAATGCAAATTTTGTAAAACACGAAGTATGTTAGCTGTGTTCGAAAAAAAGGACCACAGTGAATTATGTTCCACAGTGAATTTTGATCCACAGTAAATTATGCACAGTGAATTGTCCATACAGTGAATTGTGCGCAGTGAATGTATCGACACCGAAGCCGGCTAGCTTCGGTGTCGATACATATAGACACCCAGACAAACACAGCCAGATAGACAGAATCGCCAGAATCGTAATTTCTTGTTTGATTTCTCATAAAAATAACTTGCCTTATATAATACCTAACCTTCTTGCATTAGACTTTTAAGAAAGTAATAAGATATTGCATTAAGCGAGTTGCTTAATTGTTTTCAATCACTCTTTTTATTTTAGTAAAAATAGTCTGAATACTTGAAAGGTATAGAAACCTCCCATAAATATTTTTAAGAACCATTTGGACATTAAATTAAACTCTTTTATGCGTACCGCCAAAAGATTCTTAATTTCTTCCAAATTACCGACTGAAAGATGATACCCGCCGTAACCTTTACCACAACACAACATGAATTTCAATGAAATTTTCTTGAAACAAAAACTTTTCAAAGCAAATTCCGCAAGTCTTTTGTTCAAAATAAACAACACTAAGCATTCTTAGGAAATTTCTTTGGAACCCACATTAATCAAAGCTAACTTTATAATCTCTTTCTCCTTCAGACAAGACCACACAAATTTGCCCTTTGTCCCATACTTCCATGCTGCTTTGCTATGTTCAAAATAAGTGTCCTCACGGCTGCCTAATTTCTGTCCCGAATTCCATACCACCAGTTCCTATACCTACATTATTATTATTTCTACATCCTATATTTTCGTTGAAAAAATAAAAAAAATAAACAACAATCAACAATCCAAAGGCGTTACCCGGAATCAGAGCAAGGAAAAATCCTTCTCCTCACGATCTATACCAACGAAGACAAGGGTCAACAGTTTCTGCAGCAACAACAGCACCAGTTCAAGCACACATATCACACAACAATACCAACAACAACAATCCAACGATCAGTATCATAGAGTAATAAATTTGACCCAAATCCACACCGCACCAACTAACCATGCCACCCGCCGCCCTAGCTATTTATTAGTACAACCCCAGTGAGTGTGTATCTATAAGATAGTTTTTTGTCGGGCCAGGTGGTAAACCCCAAAAACTAAAGAAGGAAAAAGCTGATTTCGTATCCACATCTGTCCAACAACTTGGAGTAAAAGTATCTATGCCGCGCAGACATTTTAGCCTGGCCTGGACTTGGACTATAATAAGCCACAACAAGCTTAGCTCAGCCTGTACCCAAAGAAGTTCCTTGAGTATCTCTATCCGAACAAAATAAAAAAAAAACATTCAAACCGTAGAAATAGTTGCACAATGCACAATTATGCATTGTGTGGCTATTTAAAGGAAAATAAAAGGCGCAGTTGTTTGTTAGGTTCGCCTGGATTTTCCCCCCGCCCCCCTTTGTCCACACATTTCGGTCCCGCATAAGTACAATAAATCCACTGACGATGGTGACGGTGAATTTGGTGCAAATTTAATCACGGCTCGATGCCAGTAAATCTCTGCACATGCCAAAGACACATAGCCGGTGGTTGGAGATGGTGTTAAATCTTTGTGTCGGATTGAGGAGGACGCCTCCAGAAGACAGACTCAAATACTCGGCAGTATACAGAAGTCCTCCTCTATGGCTTCTGGTTACTAAACGGTGTAAACTGGGTTAACCCTCATGAATAGAGAAGATTTTTTGTTTGTGTGGCAATTGGTAAGGAATATTTATCAGATAAATGCCGTTCGTTGTTGGGCTTTGGTAATAACTGTAAATGATTTTTGTGAATCCATTGACTGTGAGAGAGGGTTTTGCTGAAAGTTTGCAGTGAATTAAAAATCATCTATGTATATGGTTTTGGCTAGAATGGGATATGACACCTTTCACAAGCATTCGGTCGGTTATTTGTTCAAAATTATGTTGCTATTGCTGCCGGTGAATTTCAAGAACGTTTATAACTATAGATATAGTTTGTTTAAGTTAAAAAACTTGACTTGAATTTCCGATCGGTGGTACGAAGTCATAAAGCATCATGTCAAGATTATTGACGAAGCCTTTTACTGTGAAGATTTATGAGCCAAATATAACGCTTTCGATTTTAAAATTTTAAAACACTTTACCTTTTTTTAATACACCCATGCCTAAATCTACTTTGCTTCTGTTCTAACTCGGTGTAATAACAATATCCGGTACCCAAGCTTTGAAATCAATCAAACTCCTACTTATTGCTGTTTCTTTAAGCTTAGTAAAGCGTTCAAGTAACAATGCTCTCGTTATGGATTCGGTATCCCTATTATTATGCTTGTGGGGTGCGGTGGTTGGATCTTAGAAAGCTTTAATAATTTACTTCAAAGAGGACATCCGCCAATTTGGGCCATTTTTATTTTAGCCGGCCACCGAAAACAAAGTCGTTATTTTGATAGATCGTATTAAAATGAACATTTTATATAATTGCACCAAAATCCTAATTCTATTTGTTGAGCAGATATTAAGCCTCTTATAAATCCACTTAAAAATCACCTATAAAAAGTGATTCTTATAAAGTACAAGCAAAAATAGTTGGAACGGGTAGGTTGGTTTAAGATAAAAAAAAGCAAATACGGGAGGGGGGCGAGGGGTTTGTCACTAGCAACAGTTTAGTGGTTCAATGATTTCAATATTTTAAATTACTTCATATGATTTCAGGTGATTTCAAGCAGTTTGATTGATTTAAAAATTTTGTGATTGCATTGATTTCAAATAAATTTACTGATTTCAAATGATTGCAAATTAATTCAAGTGATTTCATTATGATTTCAATACCTGATTTAATTTTGGCATTTTTGATTGCATGATTGTAAAAAAACTTAAGTGGTCAGGTGATTCCATTCGTGACAAACAACTCAAGTCTATCTGCCTCCGTTTTTTCCGGGAGAGACAATTTTCCAAAAATTGTCTTAAAACAGAAAAAAAATATTAAAAAATAACGGTAATATACTTACAATGCTTTGTTAAACTTTTTTGAAAAACCAGAAAACTCTTCTTTTATTTTATTTTTATATAAAGTTGTTTTAGTAAAAAATTAATAAATAGTTTTTGAAAAATTAATTTTCAAACTCAAAATTTTGAAAAAAAAAATTAAAAAAAATTGTTTTAACTATTTTTTTTTTAAATTTTACTTTATTAAGTTTTCAAAATTCAATACCTACTCTTATTAATTTTTGGCAAAAATAAGAAAACCAGATACTTTAATGTCTTGTACTTTCTGATAAAAATGAAAATAACAAAAACCATCTCTTTTAAGAAAATCAACTTTATTTCTTACATGACTGGACTCTTATGTAATATAATTATTCAAATATTCATAATCGTATGATTATACAATAAAATACAAAAATTACTGGACTAAACCATTTTCAATGATATCAACTGAAATCCTCACCCTAAATTGGGTTATTTTGTTTGCTGACCAACTAAACAAATGGATTTTTTTTTAGAAAAGGTGGTTTTTGTTATTTTTAATTTTCTCAGAAAATTTTTTTTCTAATTTTGACCAAAAATTTATTAGAATATTGAATTTCGAAAACAAAAGTTTTACTTAAAAAGTTGAAATCTTTTTTTTTTCAAAATTTTGAGTTTGAAAAATAATTTTTCTAAGACCATTTACTAAAACAACTTTATTTAAAAATAAAATAAAAGAAAAGATTTCTGGCTTTTCAAAAAAGTATAACAATGCATTGTAAATATTCCCGTTATTTTTTAATAACTTTTTTTCTTTTTTAAGACAATTTTGAGAAAATTGTCCCTCCCGGATAAACCGGGCACATAGATCCCCTCTTGTACAGTTTTTTGTTTGTCTTAAACTAATCTACCCGTTCCAGATATTTTTGTTTGTATTTTATGTAAATCAATTTTTTAAAGATGATTTTTAGGTGGATTTATCCTTAACTAAGACTTTGGGGTAGCAATATAAAATGTTCATTTTAATGCAGTCCTATCAGAATAGTTGTGTCTGGCTAAAATAAAAAGGTTGTAGAAGGTCTATCATTATATAGTGAATACCAAACTTTCTAGAAAATTCGTTTCACGGTACTTGCCATATACTGGTATTTTTCTATTTCGACAATCTCGAACGAGATTCAATACTAAAATGTTCGTAGATATTTTAAATAACATTGCTTACGTTTTTTTTTTTCAAAACTGTTTTCGTTAAGTTTAAAAAAAAACTTTATTTTGGATACGACGATTTTTGTGAGGTGGAAGGTTAATTCGATAAATCTTAACATGTCACTTCTGCTGGCAAGCTAATATATTATAATTAAATTAATAATTAAATTATTAAATAATTTTAAAAATTACCTATATAATATAAATTAAAAAGTATATACAGCCAAAATCGCTTATAACGAACTCGATGGGACTGGAAAATTTGTTCATTATATCCGGTGTTTCGTTATAACCGAATAGTACAACTTGTATGAACCTTTGAAGGGACTTCAAAATCAAATCGCAATAACCGATATTTCGTTATAACCGATATCGTTATAACCGATTTTAACTGTATATGAATTAAAAAGTATTTAATATAAATTACGCAATGTTTGATGTCGTCATTACAAGATTTTTCGGTGTTGATTATAGATCCAAGGTATTTTATCTTCTTGCATCTGTGAAGAACTCTACCGAAATAGCTAGGCCTGTGTGAATCAGAAAATGGCAAGCATAATTATTTTCTCATTTTTACCCACACATCAAGTAATATTTGCAAGGATGTTTGATATAAAGTTAATGGCCAGGCCCCGTCAGTAAAAACTAACTGATTTTTTTTAAATATTACGTTGAAAACTGAGTTGGAAAATGAGGATTTAACGGCTTCGAGCAGTCGAATTGTTAATAAAAAAAAAACCATTATTAAAAACCAAAGCTACGTTAAACACATAATATATTAAAATATCATGCAAAAGTAAAACTGTACTTTAAATTTTAAATTACGCATTATCTATATCCGATCTGCAACTTAACAAAACTTTTTTAAGAAGATCTGTTTCATATTGCAATTTTCGCTCATAACTCACCTGAAAAAAAGAAAACAAGTTAAAACATTCATCACAAAAGGTGTAACTTGTTAAATTTGTTCGGTCAAAATAAATTACAATGCCACACCTCTACTGATCGCGCCCTATTTCAATAACAAACAAAAGAATCACACGCAATATCGCATACACATCCCAATGAGTCTCGAGGGAGATGTTGTATTATAGCTCATGGCTGCTGCTGCTGCTGCACCATCATGCAATTTACCACTGCGTTTGGATCTTCTTCTATTCATCCTCCTCTCGTCTTGGCCAATTCAATTTAATCGATCGGGCGCGAATTTTATTGAATGCACGTGAAGATTAAGGCAAAGGGTAAATTCAGACTCACACATAAAATTGAGCTTGATTCGTGGTACGCGCGTGAAAAATTCCACAAGAAAATTCGTTCCCATAAATCGCACCTCTGCACTTCATCGCCACAATAATCACCTCACTCTGGAGCTCTGTGCTCATGAACATCCAAACAAACACTTTACCCTAATGGCGCAGGGCATCCCTATATCCAGATCCCAGCTTCAGTGAGGAAGACCAAACCCATCAGGCTTACAACAATATAAATATTATGCGGGCTCACTTCCTTGCAACTTATATTGATGGTTTGTGAGAGCATTGGGAATGATCACCACTCCTAATAAGTACCGTCAATAATCGTCCCAGTACTTCGTGTCATTTTCGAGAACTACGTTTGTTTGGCCAAACCAAGAAGGATGAACCTTTCAGCTGGACCAACATGATGACATGGTTGCCGATGGATTGGCATTTTGTTCTTGCTACGGAAAATGGGATGATCTTAAATGCAATTTTACTCTTTGCACACGCTACGCCTTGCCATGGCAAATGGATGGATGGATGGATGGATGTGGATGGGATCACAAAAGGATAATTTAGCATTACACGTTTTCGCGTCATCGGTCGGTGAACGCACCATCGCAGAACGATTCGTCTTCATTCTTCTGACAGGCAATTGTTACTGTGCCACACTAATTGACATGAATTGCGTTTTCAACGTCTGTAAGGATCATTACGGAAATTATGATTGCGAATTTGAAATTTCACGGACAAATGTGAATTGTAGGGCTTTTATTAATGGTGAATGAGGCCCTTAAGGGGTAATATAGCTCTAAATAAGAATTATTTTGTTGCTTCGTCAGGATCCTCTAATAATAAAAATATAAGATTTAACATGTTTATTTCAATGATGTCTTTAGTAAAACATATATTCGAAATAGGTGAAATGTTTTGACATAAAAGAAATTACAAATTAGCGTTAATGATAAAAAACAAAACAAACTGTTTAATTTAAACTATAGGAAGCATGACTTAACAATCACTAAATTTTTGTGTTTTGTTTAAAAATTTGCATTTTCCTTATTCTATACCATCCTATAAATGCTTTCAAATGAAACTACAGAGGAAGATCAAAGACTGATAAGTCGAATCCCACAACAGAGAACTTTATGGTGTTATGGGGAAAAAGTTCGTTTATTTTTTACTCGCCCACTAACATCTTTTGAGAAGTGTAACTATTGGACATAAACACATACATAAAGGTTGTCACCTTGATGTAGATTCCGGATGATGGATGTGGATCGTTGAATCTTTCATTAGAGTAAATGAAAAGTGAATATATATAAATTGAAAACTTTTAGCGTTCTCTCTGTCTATACTCTGGATTTTGAATGACACAACTGTCCTTTCATTTAAAATACGCTTTTTAAATTTATTAATTGCAATATCGGGCTTTTAAACTTAAACCTTTTAAAACTGAAAGTGATTGGTGCAAATGTATACCCAGGAATCATACCCAAAAATAGTTTATCTCTATTCGGGAACACCTTGTATATGTAGGTGGGTCAGTTGGGTTAAATGGAGACACTTTTTTTAATTTTCTCAACAACAACTTTTTCTATCAAAGTAAAAAAATATTAAATATATTTGTCTTTTGAAACATAGTTTTATAATATAAAATACCACAGAAATTCTAACAATGATTGTTAAACAAAGGTATTAATTGCCTGCCTTGTTTAGATTTCGCTCATATTTTTAAAAATACTGGGGGGGCATGTAACTTGCGTCTCCTTAAAATGTCAAGAAGTCGCGTACTCATCAGGTTAAAGGAAACAGACAGTAGTTATCTTTAAATCATTTACTTAAAAAAACTATTTTCGAAATGTTAACATTTACCCCATTTATGAATATTTGGTGGTTACTTTGATAGGTGGGTTGGATATATACAAAAGGATAGATTGATGGCTGTAAAAGATAATGCAGCCAACGGAGTCTGAAATGAGCCTATTAATGAAAGAAATAACTGATATTTTTCTCCGCTCTTCCAAAGAAGATAAATTCTGAAGGAAGGATAATTTCGTAAGGGAACCACATTTGAGAGCCCTACTGATGAATTTATCAATAATTCAAGCATTTCATAATCGAATGGTATTTATTTTATGCAATTTTTGAAGCACCAGATTGAGATATTATAGAAATTATGTTGAGTAAGAGTAGACAGTAGAATCTTGCGACGTAAAAATGGTCTCACAGAATTTGATATCGTCATATCTGCGTAAGGTGAGATTTCCAAATGTTTAATGCCATTTTGTTATCATTACACCCAGAGAAATATGGAAGTGAATTTTAAGCATATTTAGATTGAATTTAAGAACGCGTCCTTCTTAGCATAACATACTCAATTTAACTCCGTCTTTCTTCTTTTAAACAAAAAGTATACTCAATGTTAGAACAAACGGAGTTAAAATGACTTCTATACAATTTATTTAACTCCGTTTTTTTCTTAAACTTAAAAATGTAATAACTACTTAATGAAAGAATGAGTTAATATTGACATAACTCCGACGTACTTAATTATAGTATAAACACGATTGCGGTGAAAAGAGGTAAGAAATGTATTAGTTTAAGTATGTTTCTGCTCTGTTTTTTTTTTTTTTTTTTTTTTGAGTGTAACTGTAAGGTTACTGCCTTATGGGACAACAGATGTAAATAAAAAAATGGCTGGTGGAGGAAGTTCTAAAACAAACACTGTAATAACGGGTTTCTATATTTTTCCTGATAAGAAGAAATTCATCTCAATAAAATAGTTTCGAAGCCGATGGTCATTTTAAAATGTATATGAGTTTTGACTTTATGGTTACATTATTTCGTTGCATTTTAATAACCGAGAATAGAGTATTATAAACAAAGTTTTAGTAGAATGATCGTTTACATATACCACAAAAAATTGTTCTTTTTTACTCTACACGTATGTATATAAAAACAAACTATACACAAAACGTATAAGAGTGCGGTGTGATTACCGAGATTCAATACGCTTTAAAATAGTCATAAATTACTTTTTTATTAAAACTAAAAACACAAAACTGAATTCCACATTTCAGAATTAGGTTCTTTCAGAACTGAAATTTCTAGAAAAGCTATGTTTTATTCTCTAATTTTTGTTATACATATACCTTTATTGGTAAAACCATTTTTTAAAATACTTAAATAAAAACCGTTTTTATCTACGCCATGTTTCCCTTTACCCTAACTGACCCCATGTTCATTAATTTTTAATCTATATGCATAACATATATATGTAAACCCATGACTAGATAACATAAAAAAAAATTAAATTACAAAATTAAATAAAATGTACGACTGGGTCGCATGAATTTGCTCTTATAGCAAACTATGGAACAACAAAAATTTTAATTTATTAAATTCTAAAAAAAGTTCGTAAAATATCAGAAAATGGCCTAAACGTCAGATCACGTTGTATGGGAGCTATCACGATTGTTTAGCAAAAAAAAACGTGAATGTTATCTTGTGTTAAATGTCAAACTTGAAATCTGTTCCCAAATTCAAAGGAATCGGATCAGCCGTTATCAAGTTATGGCAAAATTTGTAAGAACCGTTAACACCAAATCTCCGATGTGTGCATTTTTAGCCAAAAACCTGAAATGCAGTTATATTAAGAGCACTCCAAATACACTGTTCACAAAGTTTTATCAAAATCGTTAGAACTGTTTTTGAGAAAATTTGGAAAAACTAAAACCTTTATATGGGAGTAACCATTATAGTTGGCTAAAACAACAAATTTGTCCTCTAGGGAATCTACATATGAAATTTGAACTAAATCTGTCAAACCGTTTAGACTGTAGTTATCGGTGAACATACAAACGAACATCCTAACAGACAGACCGACGGACGGCAAAACCAATACTTGCCCTATTGAACAGCTTACACGACCCAATTTTGTATCTAATGGTCCAAAAGACTGAATATAAATTGTCTCTGTTGCAACTTCACTTCATATAACGTAAACCTATACACATTTGTGTTCCAATTCCAATGAGTTTTTGATCCAATCCACTCCAGTTAATGTTATGAAAGAAAAAAAGAGGAGAGTCTGGCGTCAACAAGAGTCGAAACTTGAGTTAAGATTAAGACTCGCACACATGATAAAATGTTGCCCGTCGAGGGTGGACGGACACTTAAAGAGGCAAAATCCTCAAAAAAGGAAGTTTCAAGCCGTAAAGAAAAAAAAACTTCCAATGTAAGTAGCAATAGTAATAGCAACCACACACATCAGATTTGTGCAATCTAATTCAATGCAACCACTTTCTGTTGCAGTGATACTTCACTCTAGAGATCTGCGATTACAGATAGTCACTGGAGCACCATCACGTTTGGCTGCAATGGCCTAAAGTGAAAGTGACTTAAGATTCAAGTTGTAATCGGCATTGTTGGACTAGCAACGGGACTGAAGTATAGTGGGAGTGTTTAGTGCGGCCACAGCTCACCAAATGACATAATCCAATAGAGAGTATATAAATGGGGCGACAGATTTTCGGCCCGTTTAGGCCCGATAGATTGTGATAAGTTATGAAGTGTTGATAGGGGGTGTTGGCGTCGGCGGTGGTGCATTGAAGGAAAGGCGCGGCTTTTAGCCTAAGGGTCATTTGCAAAAGAATTCCACTTTTTTATATACACATGGCTCTGTCTCGAGCTTTATAGACATCGATGGATGTATGTGTGTGAGTACGAAACGCATTTAAAATCGATCATAACTCCAAATAGTTTTGGCACCAATTGGGGTCTATTAGTTTGGGTAGATTTTAAAATGCGTTGTTGCAGCCAGCTTTGGTATATCGAAAGTGGGTCGAGTCCTGATTAATTATTTTATCAATCTATTTTGTGTGTAATATCAAACTTAGGTATATCGGGTTACATCGTTGTTGTCGTATAGTTTCGTGGTGGCACGATTATGAACCTTGTTTTTTTTTATTTTATTTTTTTGGGAGACTGTATAATGTATATGATAAAATGGAATGTTTTCCTCTGAGTGGATTACATAACTAAAGCAACTATGTTACGTTATTTTATAGAGAATGTTATTGATTAATTCTACATGACAAGCATTTTAGACATATCTTTGCAATGATGTTGGCTTCGACTAAAATCTATAACCAATATTTTTGAAAATAATAAGATTCAGTGAGCAACATAAATAGTAAGATACACATAAATACATAATGTGTGTTGTAACGGTCAAATGGTCAATATGAACAACAAACAGTTGGTAAGGTATAGCTAGCTATACGTTCATTCCCAAATTTTGTTTAAATATGTACAAACGTTCTAAATGAAGTAAAAGATATTATTTTCATATGCAGATAGATACACACAGATCACAACACCATCAGAGAACTGAACCACGTTTAATTTCTTTTAAGAATGATAGTATAGGGAGTATTGATAAAGAGGGTAGTTCCCGCTCTTCTATCTGGTAACTGCCAAGATGTTTAAGTCTTTTATGCATTATCGCCCCACATTTACATAGTATGTGGTCCGGCGTTTCTTCTTGGTCATCACAGAATGTTAAGGTGTCTTTTTAGTTTGCAGTGACCAATGATGAAACCTCTTTTAATTCTTAGTTTGTTTCTACTCAGAGGGGTGGAATCGCGTAAGATGATAGATGATTGTCACATTTTTGATCATCACTTGTGATAAAATTGATTTTTCCTTCTGCGTAAGGTGATCACATCCACCAATTCAACTCAATTCAACTTTGTTCAATTTGTCAGTGACATATGTAAAAAACATTGTTGCCGTAGTCATATTTTCAAGTAAATTCATTGAAATTATTAATTTTTTAGTGAATAAATGCAATAATTCTAAATTTAACCATTTATTTTCGATGGTTGTATACTCATATGGTAAAAGAAATATTATTTTTGATGATTTGGTGACTAAAATTGAAAAAAAAGTTGAAAATTTTATAATGTTTTGTATGCGTGTGGTAACTCTAGTCACATCGCCACAAAAATGAAAATGAAACGTCAATTTCAGGAGAAGGTGACTATCACAATATTTTGGTGATTGGTTTTTATCACTGTGATGATCACCTTACGCAGACAGAAAGTGCAGATTTTGACTATCACTTATCACAAATCACCTTAGCCGATTCCACCCCAGGTTTATACAAGCTAAATAACGCTTTTGGTTATAGTTCCCAAGAAGCATTTTGGCTTTAATTAGTTCTTTCCAGTTCTTGGATCTTTTAGCCTCCTTTTCTGATTTTATTTGATTTTTGATTACATTTTCCCCTATCCCACAATAGGTTTCAGGCCCAAACATGGGTGTAGGCTTCCTCATTTCCCTCAACCCCAACGTGTCCTGGAACCCAGTAGAGGGTTACATCGTTCTTTTTGGCTAGTTTGTTGAGCTCTTTTACACTTTCCCAGACCATTTTTAAACTACTTATGTAGGAGTTTAGTGCTTTGAGTGCAGCTTGACTATCTGATATTATGACAATATTTGATTTCGATAATTTCTTTCAATATTAAACTGCGCACATATTCTTACGGCGTTAACTTCTGCTTGGAAAATACTAGAGGACTGTCCCATTGATAAAAAGCATTTGGTTCTAGGCCCAAAAATTCCTTCACAAGTCCCTTCGGCAGTTCTTGTTCCATCAGTGTACCATTTGATGGCGTTAGTATTGAAAGTGTATTTCACATTTTCTCCTACCCATTCTTTTTTACTACCCAACTTCATATGAAAGTTTTTCGAAGTTGTAATTCTTAAACATGTTGTCTCTAAGGAATGTCAAGTAGGGGTGCATAGTTGGACAGAAGGTACGCGGCAATTTCAATTTGAAATTGTTGAGCGACTCCTAAGAGGGCACCTTACATTGGAAAATTTACGGAGCTCCTTGCTTCTGGTTAGCCTTAGGCATTGCCACCTGATGCATCAGATTTCATGGTTGTCTCGAATACTTTTTCAAAATCAACAAACACATCATGCGGATGGTTAGAGAAATCACGATGTTTTTCCATTATGATTCTTACACTCTGAATATAGCGTATGTCGGTGTTTAATTTACGGCGTATTATTTTTCGCAAACGGCCGGCTCCGTTTGAAGACGCTGCTTCATGAACTGGTAGTCAATTTGAATTCCATTCCCACCACCGATGTAAGTGATCGATGAATGTCGTTTAATAGGATAAGACCATATTACCTCTATATATGTCCATTAGGATGTCTTCACTCAGGAGAATTTCTGATATGGAATTCCAGACCACCATGAAATTCCTGAATCCTGATCGGATAGTCCTTGTTAGACTTACATGTATTTTCAAATCTCCGCTCACAATTTAAAGTCCATGCAGGTTCCCAAACAGGTTTCGAAAAAAATCTTGTATTTTTCACTTGCTCACATCCATAATTTCGGGAGCATAAACACTGACACTATTTAAAACCATTCGTTGCATTACCATGGTTCAGAAATATAAGACGGTCACAAGATATCAAAATAACCAAGAAGCTTCCAAGTAAATCCTCCGGAAGGGAGATACTTATTCCGTCTTTACCGTGTTTTATTCCGTAATTATACATCGCTTCTATGTTTTCGTCATCACAATTAAGAAACATGCACTATATTTCTGGTGTATGCACAACAAGTAATTTTTTTATAGTAAATTCTTCCCTTAATGGATTTATTGTCCTCAAATAAAGATTAAAAAATATTTGCGAGATATGAACTGTTTTTTTTTTTTGTTAATTCGTAGACAACCGATATTATTGCGAAAATCATTGCGAAAATCAAACGCAACAACTAACTATTTCATAAGATAGTGTGTGTATATAATAACATTATTCTTAATTTAAAACCGCATATACTGCTGTCTAACGCAATTGCCATCAATTGAATCCCCTGAGACTAAATTGCATCAATACTAAGGACGCGAAACGTTGTACACGCAATATCGGTTCTTAATTAATTAATGAACAAAAAAAGACCAAAAACCCTCCTCAACTGGCAGCCCAAACCTGGAATATAGGTGATGAGGAAGCTCCATGTTGTCTGTCCAATATAGCGAAAAACGAGAAACCCCTTTGCGGAGCAACTCGGGTCTTGCACAATATCTAGTGCTTTACTTTTTGTCCATGGAAACGCATATACCTTCATGCCAATTTGTTTTGCGCAGACTCTATTGAGAGCTGGCTGCACCATTGCCGCAGCTATGGAACAACCATAGCAATATACAACAGCTTGGAGGAGAGCAAAACAATCTTGTAGGGCCCCCAACGGCAATACAGCAATCAGCGCAAAAGATTGATGATCATGAATAGAGCGTTGTAATAAAACTTATGGAATTAATCGATCGTGAGCTGAATGATAATCACCGCCTGAGTTCCCATGATTACGAATGCAAAGATGGCCGCAGTCGAGACAGCGGAGGTGGTTGCGGCTTGCGGAGCTGGAATTCAGAACAATTCAAGATGCATGCCGGGCAACACAGTCGTCGTCTCGTCGCCGGCCGATTCACAGTCGGTCGGTGGAACTTCTATAGAAGAAGCTCAATATTCGATCACTGATCGCCATTCGCCACTTCCAGCAATCGAGCAGCTCTACGGACGGAATACATTTCAGTGCGGTGGATGTGGAGGCGGATGCGGCAGCTCGGGGAATCGTGTTAGATTTAAAGTGAATTATAATTGCAACTCATGTTACGGTGCCGGAAAATCATTTGAGCGGGCATAATAATATTGATGACAGTGAGACAGATGGAGAGTGTAGGGAGTGCAATGGCACGCTATATTGGTGCCACCACAGCCGCCACGACTGTCACTGCAGCGCAAGTATGTGTGGCATCATGGCTGCCTTGGCGGAGACACGGCAGAGGTGCAAACTGTTTAGCTTTCGGCGTCAATAATAAATCGCTTTATGGCACCAAAAATAGATGCAGAGCTGAATCCGCATTCAGCTGTACGCCATATGCTTCAGATGATGAGAATGATGGAAATCTCAGCTTAGCTGGCTGACAGAGGCAGTGTTAGAAATGCAATAAGCGCGTCGTGATACAGTGCACGCTGGATAGTGTGACCAATAGCGGTTGACGACGACGCGACGATAGTTTTGTATGCTGGCAGAATTCGTGAAGTTCAGCGATGAGAATGTTATGTGAGGATGCGCGACATGGTTACTAATTGGAAGTGGCTGATCATGACGTCTGGGCGAAGAAATTTCATAATCATGCAGCTGAGAGGTGCCCGTGTGAGAAGTTCGACATATAAATGTGGATTATATTTTTCTGCGGGAAACATGATTTTTTTAATTAGTTTCGATTTTATTTGAATCGTTGCAATTGAAGTTTGGCATCACGAATTTTCGACAAAAGTATTTTGATGGAAATAATGTTTTATGCAACTGCGGCTGACGACGCAACGCGTCGATCTTTCTTTTGTCACAAAAGATCAATGTAAATCCATTGTGATAATGGTTATAATATAACTGCGGCAGTAGAGAGTGTTCATGCGTGTTGATTGACTTTCCCTGTCTTTTTTTTAAACTGATCAAATAGCTCTAGATTCTAGAACATCAGAGTGATGATCACAGTGATATCCGATTTCGTCGAATCAATCAAATGGCTCTAACGTCCGATTGAGGTAAAATGGGTTTTAATAAATTGGTATTGTATTTTTTTCGTCCTTTTTCCTGTTTTTCGTCTATAATTTTTTTTATTACGTCTAACGGCAAAAACGTTTAGGTATGTTTTGTAGATCGTTACATTTTCTACAATATTTTCAAACATGTTTGATATGAAATAAATAAATTTGTAAGAAATAAACTTTTTTTGGAGCGCTATATCTCAGTATCGACGCACGTGACATACAAACATGCTTCTTAAGTCAATATTGTAGCAAATTCAGCCTTTACAAAACATAGCTGAACAGTTTTATCATAAAAAACGGTATATGAGAAAAAAAATTTGGTGAACAAAAAAAGTTATAGAGGGAAAACCGTAATAAAGTCCGACGGTTGTGCAGTTTTGTATAAGTAACTACAGCCTAGACGGATGAACCGATTAGCTTTAAATTTGGTAAGAAGGGTTCATAAACCATTCCCTAGAGGAGAAATTGAAATGTTTGTTTTAGCTTATAAAACCACGATACCTGCCATACAACCGTAGAGGAAAATCCAATTTTTCTTGAAAAAAAAATACGACTAATTTTGATAATTTGGGCGACAATGCTACAATGGATAGCTTGTTAACCCAAAGGTTGCATGTTCAATACTCACTTGGGTACAAAGCATTGTTTTTATTCATCATACCTCCCAGCTTATGCTGGACGTCGTATCTGTACTGTTTTTCGCAGTATTATACTGTTTTTTGCTCTCAAAAACTGCGTACTGTTTTTTTTTTTTTCAAAAATACTGCTTTTATTTTGAGATACACAGAACTTCAAATCAGCTTGTAAGCAAACGTGAATGACAGTGGGATATTTCCATCTTTACATTGTTAATCTCCGAGTAGGAAATTTGCTCCTCAATGAAAAATTTCTTGGTGAAATTTATACCACTTTTATATATGAGATGAAGTTCTCTGATTTCACTCATTAAAAGTAATGCAAACAGTCAGCGGTTCTTCATTGGCATCTAAAACTCAAAGGAATAATGAAAGCAATAAATTTTTCTTTCACTTTGTCAGCGGTATTTGGAATTCTTTTTCTAGTATTGACTCACAAAACAACCCTTTCCTTACTTCGGCAAAACAGTGCTGATATCGCTTATGAAAAGCAATGTACCTTTTCAAGCACTCCGTTTGATTGACAAAATTTATATTTGACCTGAATAAAAATTTTCTGATGCAAAAGTAGATGAACACTTTTTGTTTTGGGTCTCTCCCGCGATCGGTTGGCGACGCTAATTAGGTTCTTTTTTGTCGCGAGTCATTTCTTTTGTTTTAGTAGATTTACTTTTTATTTTGTGGCCAAACCATCTTAAAAATACCGATTGCAAATACAAAGAAATGGCTACGATAGTAGAAATGTATTATGTACTATTATGTAATATATATATTTGCCAGGAACTTCAGCATCGGTGGAACGAATATTTTCTGCGGTAAATAAAACATGGACTTCCGACAAGACTCTATTAGAAGTGGAAACATTGGAGGCGATTCTAATAGTCAAATGCAATACCTCAAAACAAAGCCGGAATTGCTTCGTCAAATTGCTTCAAAGGACAAGTACGAAGCAAAAACCACAGGAGATATTGAAATGGAGAGTGAAGACGATTCTGATGATGGAAATAAATCGCCTGGTGATGGTTAATTTGCCTTTTTTCATATTTTAAGGAAATAAAATATATAAAAATAAAAAAAAATGTACTGCGAAAAATACTGTTTTTTTCAACATACTCCTATTTTCAATTTTTGAGGAAAAAGTACTGTTTTTCGTCCAAAAACAGATACGAGCGTTACCCATGGGGTATGCAACGAAAACTAAAAATCAACTTAGCTCTCTATCCATTGTACCAAAACAATTCTGTCCAGTGACGGTGGCACCAAAAAAAAAAAAGATAAGAAATCAAAAACAAAAATTGCTTGTTTGTGGATATGTGCGTAAGCGCATACATATGTATATTTGTTAATATATGCATATGTATGCGCATGTGTGCATGTGCATAGGCTGATGGCACACACAAAAAAAAAAGCTGCTGCTGGCTGTTCGAGTTTTAAGTTATTTTAAGTATTTTTAAGTAGTTTTAATGTATTTACGTATATTTACTTATATTTTAGTTTTATTTAGGTTAATTTAGTATTATTTAGGTAAAGGGTACTTTTAAGCTTTTAAATAAAATAATGTCATGAAAAACAAGTTTTTAAAGAATTTTCTGGTTTAGGTTTAAGTAATATTGAATTTTAAATTAAGAGTAGTCTTTACGCCGAAAGGAATTTTTTAAATATAGTTATAGTAAAATTTAGAGCGCCCGTATGGGGCCAGTAAGTTAGTTAAGTTATTCTGTAAGCAAGTTTTTTAAGGTTTTGTCTAGCATTTAAGTCAGTTATAAGTTAAATTGAAAATAAAAAATTGAATTAAAAAAAAAAAAAAATTCTTTCCTATCTTTCTACTACTTCTAACTAACGTCGTCCAACACCTGTTGCATTAAAAAGGCAATGTGCTTTACACACACATAGTTAAAATATTATTATTATTATTAATAAAATTTCACATGAGTGATTTGTTGACAACGATAAAGCCTTTCATTTGTTTTGATAACCTTTTAAATGGTACATACCATAAAAAGGATTTTTTTTTTGTTTGTTTTTTGAATCGACTATCTCTTTAATTTATTGACCGATTTTGATGAAATTTCATATTCAGGTAAAACTTCAACGCCTGATAAATATGGCATAAAAATATTTCGAAAAGAGTAGTTTTTGGAAAATGTTTTTTTTGGAAATTAAAGAAAAACTTCTTTTTTTTAAATGGTCGAATAAATTTTCAAGTCGTTAAAAAGAAGGTAACTTGCAACAAGAGCAATTTCGTGCGACCCACTCAAGCTCTTTATTTTTAAATCAACCCTCATTCCATTATATAGTTCACAGAATGAAAAGTTAAACAAGAAAAATTTAGGTAATTGAATTCTCCAAAAGTTTGGTTATAAAGAATTTTTCACTAAAATCAACAATTACGAACTTATTGCGCTTTGAAAGTCAGTAAACTACAAATTTAGAAAAGTACCAAATTTTGGGTTCCTTTGGATATGCCATAGGACCGTGTTTAGACTGGGAAATTTGAGACCGGACTGAGGAGAGTTCGTTGGCGAGAGGGATGAGAGGTGAGGCAGCTTCAAATTATAAACATCGGAAGCGTGAGTACTGTTCCTATTCCAAATTCAAGTTTTTTTCCATTTTGTTCATTAACAAAAACTGTGTTAACATCGCAGTATTTTCATAATTAAGCTAAATGCAGAGTGATAGAAAATGAATTCTTGGAAACGGAAAGAAATAGAAGCCTTAATAATAATTTATGGATGTTATTTTCTTTTATAAAACGCAAAAAATTCGCGTCGTACAACTGTCTCACTTCACAAAAATTCCACCCGCTTGAAGTGAGGCGTCCTCAATTGAGGACCTGTGCAATCACGAGAGTACTCAACACGCCAGACTCAGATTTCCCCGTCTTAACACGGTCTAGCTCTGTTACTATTGATCGTACAAAAAACTTCCTATGGCGAACTTGTTGTAGTCGAGATAAGAAAAAAAGTGCCGATTTTTTGCAGTTTTTTCTTGATAGCCAAAGGGGCGGAGAGGGTTGGGTCTTATATTTTTTAATCAGCCAAACATCCTATACAACATATCAAAAAATTAGATCTTTTTGTAGGGTAAACCTCTTTAATATTTACTGTACTATAATAAGTATATTTTTCTACAAAATTTAAATAAAATTATTCATTTATAATTTATGTATCTAATTAGTAATTTAGGTTAAACACAACAACATACAAACTATTTAATAAAAAGCAAAAAAAAAATGTTATCTTCTATTCTCGAATTGAATATAATTTGGAAATTCGAAGACCGCACAGACTCTGCCGTAATCGTAGCTAAAATCACCAACAACACTGATCAATCAAAAACATCCAAAATGTCCGACCATAATTAATGCAGATCTCTTCAGAGTCCACCCAGCGCAAGTAACCATTGTTCGCTTCGCATTATAAAAGTAACTCGCACCTAACTCGAGCTTATACAACTCTGCCCAAAACTCAATTTTGTTCATGAAGTTGACAAATGACACCACCTGAGGCGTCAATGCTGTCGCCTTCGAAGCTGTCACTGACAAATGCAATAATTATGCTGGCCGTTTGTCATCGCGCAAACTTTCAATTAGATGCTTCGCAACACTGTAGGTGGACGAATGGCTAAGGACCATCGTCGCGTCAGAGAATGCAACCTCCGAAAGAAATCGATGTACCCACAAGATTGCTATCTTTGAATGCATTTCTGATGGGAATACGGAATGGACAGTCATAATTGAAATCTGAGTCAACCATATCCAGACTCACAAGCAACACTGTGATTTTGCAATAATATTGTTGGCAAATCCAATTCTCTGGACAATTCTCTGCGCCACCGCTATTTGCAATTATTGATTGCAAGCAAGCTCCTTTGGCGCGCGATAATTATCTCAGCTGATCATATTTAACGAGGAAACTGCACAATCGACGAAAAACTGTGAGGTAGCTGTATTTATAGTGGGTCCGCTGTGCGCGACCAATAAGTTTGATATAAATTTAATAAGGCAGTTAGTAGAACACAAGTCATTTATCATCTTATCGTGATCGTAGATCAATTGCATTTCTGTTATCAGACAATTTATCTAAAGCGTTCTTGTGGTTAAGGTATATGCTGTGGGTTATTTTTAATTTTTTTTTGAATTGTAAGCCGCTGAAATATTGGGAAATTATATTAAGGGTCATTAGTGGTATTTGACATCGTTTGAGTAATTTGTATAAATATATCGTTAAATATTAAAAAGTCCATGTCAATTACTTTGTAGTCAAAAATTAAAAAAACTCAAAACTACTTTGATAAGGGAATGAATTTGTTAGCCTAGAGTTTGAAAAATGACAGTTGTTCTTTTTTTTCTTTATTTTCGATTATGTTGTAATAACTAGATATAAATTATTAAATTATTTAAAGGCCTGAACAAAATATTTGAACATTTTGCCAAATCATTTGAATAGGTTGAAATAATTTTTATACGAAAAGTAAACAGGTGAGGCTATGAATCGGCAGAGGATGTTTGGCTCATAACCCTGACTTTTTGTGTTAAAGGAACTTTCGACGCATTTCAGACAACGATGTTAGAAAAATTCTGGAAATTCATCTTTCTAAGTACCGATTTAACACTACTACCCTAAAAGAAAATCGAACAAAACGAATTTGTGCGAATTGTTGCATTGAATTCACTATTACCGATAAGCATCTTCGAAGATTCGATATAGGTACTCTAGACTTCTGGTTATGAACTACATTTTACAATTTGATTCAAAGTGGCGATGTATCTGTTTAAAATACGCTTCATTTTTGATTCAAAGTTACGACATATTGAATTTAAATACGCTTTTTATTTGAGTTAAAATGACAGCGCGCAACGTATTAAGGTCAAACGCTTCGTATTATAACTGGCCACATATAACGTACAAAAATGCAACTTATTTGATTCAAATCCGATGATTTTGATTTAAAGTGAAAATGTAAAGGAAAACGTAAACCTAAATCGGCTACGGAGCAACTTAAAATCAGAAGCAGTTCTTTGCTGCCTCTGCTTACAACGATAATTTGGATAATATTTTGGTACGATAGTAAAAGAGAAACACATTACCCATCAAAAGTCATAAAATTTACTGGCAGGTTAAATGAGTCCTCATACTTTATTGCAAACAAAAAATCCTTAATTTAGACGAGATTTGAAACCGAAGTCGACTTTTTAACAAATTACGGATATATTCAGCCCTATCGAGGTATCTGTTCGGAAAAGTTCAGATGGGAAATGATTTCAGATAAATAAAGCATATAAACGGACTTATTTGACATTTTACATTAGATGCTTCATATATGTACATACAGTGTGAAAAATATTCTTATAATTTAAAAACATAATTATAAACAATGAAGTCATAATTGTGTAGAAACAAATTAATCAAAACCTTTTAAGAATATTGTTTTTTTTTTTAACACAACATCCAGTTTATTTTCAATCGAATCAGCAACAACTTTTAAAAAATATTTTTTTATTCAATGTTCCGCAGCAGTTTGTTATCGAAGAACTTCTGAAAATATTGTCCGTGTAGCTGTCAAAAATAAATTAATCAACGCTTCTCATCGCACATCAATAGTCTGCGTTTAATTCTATCGTAAGTTTCTCCGATTTGTGTGTCAGAACAGATACCTCGATTAAAAATTCTGCGATTTTGTTCGAATCGGATAAAATTTTCTTCCGAACGGATACCTTGATAGGGCTGATTTTCTTCGTCGTGATTTGAAAACAAAAGAGCTGATAAAAAAACTTCAAATTAATATATATGTAGAAACTATTTTATTTTATTGAAGGAAATTTTTTGACAACTTTCAAATCATTGCCAAAAAAACGCACCCAAATCTTAACATCTATGTTTACTACAAGCACTTCAAAATTGAGTTATAAATCACGATAAAAAAATTATTTCAAAAGCAAACAAACTTCAAGACCCTCCCTGTTCTAATTCCCAAAGATTATGATAACTATGCTTCGTTTTGACAGACTTCAAATCGGTCACTCTGATCAGCCTCAATATATTTGTAGAGTCCAACTCCTACTGAGAGGGAGTGCGCGATAGGATCAGCAAGGTAGATAGTTTTTCCAAAAAAAAAAAACCTCTCCCATGTGCCCCAGTAATTAGCAGACCCCAATGTAGTCCACACATGCATTGCGATTGCCAACAAGTGGAAGCTCGTAAATCTTCTCGTCGGTCGATGGCGTCGTCGTCGGCGGCGGCACATGTTATTCGCCAATCGGTGGCGGTTTCTCTGGAGTGGGTTGCCAGCACAGACATGTGTGCCCTGCCGGTGCACTTGCCTTCCGCCCACCCCCAATTAATTTAACTGCCTGGCATGCAATACCCAGTAAATTCTTATTGCTATTATTAATCATGTTTACTTAACTCTGCGAATTAATTACTCGCTCTTAGACTATCGACATAATGCCATGAAGCGTGACTTTCGCTTTATTTATTCGATTAGTTAGATCGATTTAATTTTTATCATTTCTCATTTTTTTGTTTTTCATTTCAAAATTTATTTCACTGAATTTGAGCCGCCCATCGATGTGGGCACACGCACACTGATCGTTTTGCAAATAGGGGTTTCAAAAAAAAACACGAAAATAAGTAAAGGCGGAAAAGTTATAGATAGCAAGTTTAAAAATTCAACAGACTCCACCGAGTCACATGATCAATTTTCAAATTTGTAAAATTCATTGTCCAGGAATCTGATAAGTGACTTCATGCGATTGATCAAAAAATGTGCAGAGCTGGAAATTCATATAGATACCTTACCTTTTCCTTTAGAGCGTGAAATAGCGCATGTCGAAGAAAGACACGGTTTCAGATATTTTGAGAAGATTTTTGTATCTTTTGAATTTAGTTTCGGGAAATCGACTGATTATTATTATTGAGAGAAAATATATTTCTGACTGCGGTGCGTGAATGACAGATCGATTGGATTTCATTGTGGCAACTTCAAAGATGTAATTGTGTGAAAGTAAGTGTATATTGTATTTTGTTTCTTTTGTTAATTTTATGATGGGAGATCGATGGTGTATGATAAAAATCTTTGAGGAATCATTGAATTGGGTAACACTTAGAAAGGCTTTGGAGTTTAAAAGACATCCCATTTTTGGGTTAAATGAAAGTGTTAACAATTTATTAGAATTGCCAAGAAAACTATTTAAAGATAAATTGGGAAAGAATATGTACTGTGTTGTCATATTCGTATCTCAAGAAAAAGCCTGGTCAGATAATTTTCTAAAAGAGCATAGCGAAAGAGTAGTTCCGGTCAATGGAACCCAAAAACATTCTGTACCTGATCATCAATAAAGAAATCTCTCTTGTTTGCAGCAACAATAGATAGGGGAATCAGTTAATTATAATTAATTTAATATCGTATAGAAGATCATATCTATAAAAATCATGTCTGTCGTATTACAAACGATCACCTATCTCTACCGGCTTTAGGAAAAATTTACTAACTAATAAGTTCTGCCCTAACGTTTGCAAAAGGGATGAAAGGACAACCTTTTTCAAATTTACGTTTGGTCAGAAAATGTCCATTTCTGGTCCCTTTCTTGGCTGTTCTCCACACTAAGCCTGTACGAAAAATATTGAGCTGCATAACATGAAAATAACAATTATTTATTGCTGAAATAAAACAAAGTTATGAGCAATCAAAATTTTCGCAATTTTATACAAATTACTTATTTTTATTTATTCAACTCCTAGAAGTATTCCTTTTTTTTATCCAAAGATAATAGATGAGGCTGTGAGCGCAAAAGTGGAGTAACACCAAAATGCAACAAAAGAGATGATCGTGTTTAAAGAATACTCGCGTTCATAGAATGCAACATTTTATCATTTTCCGATTTATTTGTACGGTAAAATAAGTTGCACTACTTTTACATCGATAAATCGTTAACTTTTTGTTATTTTGGTGCAAAAAACTCAAAATTGAAAAAAAATGTGGGTTACGCCAATTTTGCACTCACAGTCTCGGTTGAAACCCTCTTCTTCTTGTTCTTCTTCTTTTTCTTTTTCTTCTATTTTTCCGGGACGTAATCCTTATCTCAGTTGCCGCCAATTTACTCTCATACCTCTTGTACATTGTCCATCGCCTAACATTATTGTAAACCGTAAGCGGTGGAAGAACCATTGCAGTGTTCTTTTAGCTAAAGAACATTTTTGGTCACAGAAGAGTTCTTACGCCACTGTTTTGAATCTTGGAATCTTGGAAAGCCCTATTCTTTTCAAATAGATGTCTTAGTCCTTTATGCTGAGTGGATCAGATTCAGAACCTGTAGGACTTATGCATGCATGTTGAGAATGCTTTAATATTTTATTGTGTTACCATAAGCTCCACTCTGTTTTTTTCGCCTTATTGGCCTCTTACGCTTAAAACAAAAACGGGACTTACTGCTTCTGACTCGTCCCCGCTAGAGGTCCCAATAAAACAAGAACAAATATCAAAATTGTTTCATGTGGTGATAATGGCATATAATCTTTAAGTTGGGAATACATCTAACCCTATACAAATAAAACGCTTCACATCAAAAGAATTTCGAATAGATGTGCAAGATATGGGTACTTTGTAATGAATACCCAAAAAAAAAAAACATTTACAAAAAGTCAATTACACTTGATTTACTTCGCTTTCTCCATCATTCTCAGTAAAAATCAAATCAATAGTGAAGAGTATAACAAATCTACAGGTAGATTTATCTAAAACTATTTCGGAATAAGCATACACAATTCTTTGATGTGTTCATATAAGAGACTTAAAAGATACAGCATCTTTTTTTTATTTATTTTTCAGTAGGTACACATACCTACACATCATCATCAACAAAAGATACACTTATTACCAAGTTTGTTTGTTTTTCCATGTTAATTGTGAAATAGACCCAAAAGCCGAATTTACATTGCACAAGTCTAAACCTAGGTATACGGAGGCGGATCAGTATATAACATCAGCATCACTGATGGTGTCAACAGATTTTGATTTGATGAAACTGATAGGTTGGTAAGCTTATAATACTGATTGTGATAGAATCAAGTAAAACGAGGTATCTGCGGATTGTGTATCAAATCAATGACACTGTTAAGCTTTTATTTCGTTTTGGGATCGTTTTGATGATCAAGGTGTGTGTTGTCTTTAATTGAAAGGGAAGTCTGGTGGAATACATAAATCAATTTAAAGAAAACACTTACTCGTATGCGTTGCCTTGATGGTAATTATGTAACGTTGACTGATAAAAAGAGTTGTCAGAAAAATTACTTTTTTTCAAACAACAAATATTTAACGTCTGCTTAATAGCTCAAATAGCTGAAGTAAATAATGTACTTTAATATGTACGTCACCTACTAAAATGTAAACTAAAATGCATTTTCAGCCTAGTGTCATATTTGTGTAATATATTTTCTTAAGTTTCGAGTTAACTTGACAAATAATAACCCTGCGTTCGGAGTAAAAAATCACGTGGGCTCGAATCCACTTATCGGGAAAATCAAATAAGCTGATTTAATAATCATTTAGTTTATATTTGGATACCTTCCATTATGCTTCAGGGCTAAACTATCAGATCCTTTTACTTAAACTTTTAAAAATTTAGATACATCGTATATACATATGTACATATGTATATCTCCACCTCAACATGAAAGATGCGTTTTCAATGATTCGGGAGAATCGAAATAGAATTTAGTTTTCCCACACACGAAAACAATCTCTTGGTAAACGTGTTTTTGCCCAGTTTTGCTCTTTGAGATTTGACATATTTATGGGAATCAGATTTTTTTGATTCTATCATTGGCTGTGTATTCAATGTGAACTGTCACCCCTTTTCATATGCAATTAATACATTTGACAGATTTGTACATAATCTAATTTTGACGTTTATAGTGTATTCAGCCTGAACTGAAAATAATTCATTTGGCACTTTGAATTTTGAAAAATTTGTACAAATCTAATAAGCGAGTTTATATTTCTAACAAATTTGCTCCTTCATCTCAACAAAGCAGGAGCATGAAATATAAACACAATTTTTCAGTTCATTGCGACAAAACGTGCCTGAGCAAGCGAATCCAAAAATGTTCAAGCTCAGTTTCTTGACAGCAAACGTGAGAAATTTCACTGAGAAATAAATTGTGTTTATATTTCTGAGCATACGGAGATCTCGGAAATCTTAGAAATATAAACTAAGCAAATGTTATAATTTGCAGAGTATTCAGTGCGGACTGTTCAGAAGCAATTGACATTTTGTAGTTTGACAGAAATCAAAGTTCGAATTTTGCGGAAAATTTACATTCAGAGAAAAAGGACTACTTTGAAAAAAAAAAGACTTTGAATTAAAATAAAATTATTTTTATTTATACAACATTAATTTAAAGTTGAAACAATTTTATTTTTGGATCGAATTGATTTTAAAATTTTCGATTTAAAAATGTTCGTGTTAAGTCCTAAATTGTAACGATTCTACTTTGATTTAAAGTTGTTTCATTTGGATTTACGTTGTTTTTTTGGCTCAGTGTATTGCGAATTGTTATAGGGAGATAGAAAATTTGACATTTTGTATGTTTGGCTAGATTCTTAAAAATCTAACCTCGACTTTTGCGGAGTATTCAATGCGAACTGTCACCCCTTTTCATATGCAATTAATACATTTGTAAATTTGGTATTTGCTAGTTCTCACCTATGTATATTCATTTCCTTTGCATGAAGAACGAGAAAATGAAACAATTTGTGAGAAACTCTATTTCTGATGTAGCTTTATAAATCTGAATGCATTCGAAAGCGTACTGGTATACTCCCATCATTATTCGTTCTTTATAGTGTCTCCATGTGAACTACTTATTTTCTTCTCGTTTCCATATTATTTAGTTTTCCAAATTCAATTTTCTCTTAAAGGAAAATTTAATTAAACCCTTTAAATGCCCAGTTAAAGTTCTAATGACCATCCAACTAGGTATACAATCCCCCAGTCGACTTATTTGGTTCATTTATTACTCGTTCAATGTCCATATAATCCATGTATACAATGTTCAGTTCATGAGTTGCTTTTGGTTTGCTCTCGAAAGCCAAACAAATTGCAAATCACTTCAACTTCCTTGTTCATGCTCGAAAGGAATAAAAATAAGCAAAACGACAAAATCGATCAAATATATCTGCAGAGATTCGTATCTGTGGACCGAAAAAAAAAGATACGACGTTCGCCAACTTTACTATCAGACAGTTCAACAGAACAAACGTCATTTATTGTATTTGCCAATGTGGATGATGACTGCGCCAGAAGCGCGGCCTAGAGCGGCGGCGGCGGCTTCGATTACCCGAGAGCAATCTGCACCACAGCAATAGTATCTAAGCATCTTTCAGTTATTTTTTTTTTTTTTTGTATTCATTTTCTTTCTATGGCAAATTTATGAGATGCGTTTATGCGGTAATTGCCGACAAAGAATAAGAACTCTTCCAATCTTATCCTATAAGCCAATGCTATAACTTAGTGCACACGACATTTCCTCATGCGATCCTAGCACCAACAGCAGCAGCAGCGATTGCAAGAGACAGAGCCAGTGTCCAGATACTCAAAGATAGCCATTACATCGCTCAAGATCTCGCAATGTTTCGATGCTGGCAACTGGCAAAAGGTCGCGCTCTCGACAGATAGACAGATGGACAAGAGTTAGAGATAGATGTCGGTTTTGAGTTTTGCTTCGATCTGTGGTTTGGGATGGATTTGCTTAGAGTTGCTCCTTCTTGGCTGTTTCCTTTATTCTGTCCTTATATGTTGAAGAATTTGCAACACGGGACCTAATTGATTTCAAATTACCTCTCAATGTTGTGTGGATTATGTTGAAGTGCAATTTATTTGCCATCGTCCTGTAATTACATCGCGCTTCGTTGATTTTGTGTTCGTGTCTTTTATTGGGACACAATGGCATCCCTTTGTCAATGAAAATGAGAGCAAAATGAAGCAAAACATCGACAACAGAACAAATTATGAATGCACAATACGCGATATTACACAGCTCTTATATTTATAATAAAAACTAGCTAACCCGTCCAACGTTGCTCAAATATTCTAGAAATTATTTCGTTCTCCGATAAATCATATTCCCTACTTTTTATGACTTTTTGTTTTTAAAACATATAAAAAAAAATTTAATCGAGTAAACTTCTTCATCATCTTCTTTGATCCCTCTCTTTTGACATATATGGTTATGTAGAGTTCATCTACAAAAATCATTTGGTGTTGCGTGTTTTGTGTATCCATACTTGGTGTTCTTGGTTCTTTTCCTGTATCTTTGGCGAGTGGCATAATTTTCTACTCTAAAATCACCATCAGTGATATTAAAACCAGTCAGGTTGTCCGTTCATGAACGATGTCGAGGTTCTATTTATCAAACCATATTTTCATGATGAGTTAGTGATGTTTGATTTTTAGGATCATTCCCATTTGCCCTTATTTATTTTGTAACGAAAAAATCGCGTGTTTTCCACTACGATATCTCTACCCACTGGAAACTCAATAAGTAGATGTCGTCTTTCCTCCAAACAGTAGCTCCTTTGGATCTTTGCAACAATTACCGTAGTAAATATCGTACATTTTTATTTTCGCCTGAGGATTCCATCACATCGTACCGTTATTACGTTATACTAAGATTTCTAATACATCACGGACAGTATACAGATCAGAACCTCGTTTCTTCTTCAGTCTTATGTCAGGGTTGTTTATATAGATACTAAACTAAGGCTTTTTTTTAAGTGACCGGAAATTTATTTGGAAAGCACGAAGTACATAGCAGGTAATATGTTTCCAGGAGTCACCATACTCCACGTGAAGTTGCCAAGCGAGTTATGAGATATTATTAATTAAGGAAATAAAAGTAAAAACTAACCAGATTCTGCTGTACTACATATCACCTTTGCATTTTTCCTTAAACTACAAACGATCCCACTGTTATTTTTGTTGCATCATGTTGCAGGTTACCTAGGTGATGATGCTCAACGTTACCTTTACAAACTCGAAGATGCACTGAAACACTTCAACAATTTCACAGCCCGATAACATCAATGTTTAAAAGAAACACATAAACAACATTTCGGTCCATCTGACCAACAAACCACCAACAAAGAACTGCCGATTAAGTTCAATGGCAAATACACTACGTCTTTTGCTCACACTTATCCCCCTACTATCTCACCACCTTCCTTTAACATCATCCAGCCCCGGCAATTACCGTCATTATCAACATCCTTGTTCGGAGCGATGTAATGAAAGTGACAATCACAGTGCCGTAAAAGTGAGTGCGCATAAAAATGCGCACTTATACAATGTATCTTTATACCTACTCATTTGAAGATTTATCGAGACTTCTGGGACGTGACTCACGATTTCTTCACCCCAAACATAACTTTGTTGCTTACTCACATGGCCTAGCCTTATCGCAAGGAATCACCATCACAATTTTTCAACAACAAGAACAAAAAACATCCTAACAATTTCTGCCGGACGATTGAAATTGCAGCCATTTGTGCCCTAAAGTGTTTACGAATCACCAGTACATTTAAGCAAACCCGAGGTCCATTCCAAATCATAGACCATTAATCAGCAGATTCCATGCACTCGTCGACTGAATCTTGCGTTCCTGCACCACAGCTACCGGGCGACGCGTTTTCAATGTTACTCTACCTCTCTATACCTCAATCTTGGAAATCAGATGAAAGCACAGGCCCACTGGTGGTACCCTAGGTGGAAACGTGATTAATTGATAATGATTTGAGCGGTAGACTATTATAACAACTCGTCGTAGGGTCTGACAAAATTGCTATCTAGTCTGCGACGCATATCCGTCGACTGCCATTATTAATGTCTGAACATGGATGTTATATTTTTGTGTCAGCGCGTCCTTTTTTCTTATACCCAGGGAGCCATATGGAGATCATCTTTGTAGCCTTTTTCAATGTGTTGCTGTAGGTTTGTTTTTTGTTATCGCCATTTAAAATCGGTTTTATAGAAAATAATATGAAGGTATTCATTTTGATTTAGGATGGGGGCTGGTCGTGTCCTTGGAGCGTTATTCGGTGTGAGTGAATGTCTTTTCTTTGAAACATGAAAAAGGTATTAATTAGTCTGTTTTAATAAGCAATCAGATTATTCAGTTACCAATTAGTATAACGTGAGATGACACAAATCCTCAACGAGATGCTAAGACTAATTGATAATTTTGATGAAAAAATGGCCGTTTAAAAGGTTAATCCTTTAGAACTTAGAATCAACAAAAGAAAAACCAGAAGTGAGTCTTATAACGAAATATCGGTTATTGCGAAAAAAATCTCGGAGGTTTAAACAAATTGTACCAACCGAATATCGCAAATTATCGGTTATAACAAACAGTTTTAACTTTTTGAATTATTAAGTGGGCTTCAGGTCAAAAAATGAAACAAAGTTAATTTGTGTTCGACGTTTCGTCCATGAATATGGAAATCATCAGGAAAGATGTGCAATAAATATTACATTTATATTGCACTTTAAAATAAATATGTAAGCTGAGCTTACAAGTAAAATCAAAAGTTTTGAAAATCCGAATGTAAGAATACCAGCAACTGTGTTGGCTGATTAAAAAAAAAAATTTACAACGACCAGATATAAAATTAATTAATCCAAAACAACAAGAAATTCCTGTAATTTAAACAATCATTGATCATGAATAAGTAAATTGTTGACTTAATAAAACAAATTTCTTGAAAAATTCTAAAACAACAGACAGCAAGCTTCACGGTTAAACGAAACACGTTACGTACGAACAAATAGAAGGACTGGTGTAACCACAGGGTCTTTGATTTTTGTGTCAGTAGCAGCTTGGACAAAATGATGGAGCTGTAGCTAAAGCATTAAGGACTGTCAAAGTTGAGATAGTTATTATTTTCGTAGTAAGCTGGTGTGAAGTATAAGCACAAAATAAATTTAGATAAAAATGTCATCTATTACTACTATGTCATGCCTTAAAAAGGTCATATGTTTATGGACGGAGCGGCAGTCAAAAACCAGGGGGGGGGGCAGAATATTTAATATTATATGGGTCATTGCTTCCCTCGTTGAATCTTACATCTATAAGATAATTTCGGACCACGTTAGCAATCAGAAAATAAAAATTAGTAAAACGAATTTTCAATTTAACTGTCTTTTATAATCCGCGGACCCTATCAGATAGAAACATCCGTATACAGACACACTCAGGAAAAAAATCATGTAAAAAAGTACCCTCAACGCTGGTTTCCTGTTAAATATTTAAGAAATAATATTATAATTCATTTTTTTCTAACATTTCCTGTTACATCACTCATTCCACTCACATGCAATCTTTAATCGATCTAAACACATTATTAACATTGCAATGCACCGAATACACCAATGAATGCAGAAGGTGCTAAAAATGATACCACACGAGCAGATACAACTTACCGAAAAGACTCAAATGTATAGTAGCAGTTGAAGGCGGCAACTTCTTCATCGATGCAATAACATCAAGAAGAAATAATAGATACAGACAAAATTCAAGGAGGTCCATTTGCTCATCATGCCCGCAACTAGAATTCCTCATACCATACCCTCAAAGCACATAAATTACTTTTGCAGATCCTGTGTTCGGATATTTCCAAAGACGCACCTCTTCTAGATTTTTTTTTATTCGCGTGATCTTAACGGCATCGTATCATAATAAAATTATTATGAATCTGCTCTCAGTCAGGGTCTTAAGGTTGTTTACCAGAGTAGGGAAGCGACGATAATTTAAAGTTTATTTCATCGTAAATTGTATTTATTTTTATTATTTTATAGTTGTTTAGACCCTCAAGCAAATTTGGACATTAATTTTGGTTAAATTTTATTGTGTTTTTGCGAAATAATTACACTAAATATTCGAACGTTTACGCCTCCTTCAATTTACAGCCTAAAGTCTAGCACTAGCTGGATCGTTTAATGTGAATTCTCGAATTGTGAGTTTGAAAAATTCAATTTCTGCTTCTGACGGAAAAAAGAAAATATAAAATTCAAAGTGAATATATTAGTTCTTGAATTTTACGATGAAATAATGAAGTGCATTCTTACGTGAGAATTTGGAAAACGTTATGCATTGGTAAAATGCTGACCCTGCAGCGAACTATGAAATAAAAATATGCAGGGCGGATCTAGGATTTCTTTTTGGGGGGAGTTTTCCGAAAAAGTCTTTCGTTTAACATGGCTTTTTTAAATGTTCTTTTTCAACAACTATAAGTATGTCTTACACCAAAATTTGGTATGAAGGCAATGCTCGCCATTTTGGGTTTTGTGTTTTGTCGCTTTGCAGGCTCTTTATGCATATTTTTAGAGAAATTAAATATCTACATTTCTTACATTGACAAATTTTTTATAAAGTAATTATTTCTTATTAATAATAAGCTTGAGAGAAATCTCGTCCTAATAGTGCCGCGCTAACTGGACAATCATAACGATGCTTAGCTACTCGACTCGAACACAGTTCTAGTCTGTTCACCGAAGACCATGCATTAGTTTGTAACTGGAAGAGCAGGGGGTACAACCGCTTACGCAGCCACCAGCCACAATGGATCATCTGAAGATTGTTTTTCAATATGGCAGCGTAATCTCACGTTTTTGCAATTAAAGTGAAAAAATTGAAGATTTCTCTCTTTCGACTTTTATGGTCTTGAAAATTAATTAATGCAATAAAATCATTAGTTTTCCCAACATTTCGACTGAGATTTCAGTCTTCCTCAGGGGCGCTTTATTAAACATAATTTAAACGGAGAAAAAAAAATTATATAAATAAACTAAATATGCACAGGTCTTTTAGCAATATACTTACAGTTTTTTTAGGATTTTTAATTTTAATTATTATTTTAAATAAAATAAAATATAAAGCAAAAAGAAAACTGAACTAACAAAAATTAGCACTTCTTATTGTTGAGAAGTTTAGTCAGCAACTGTTTTTTTAATTTAAAATACAACGGATATGTTGACTATGTAGAGGCTAGAGATGAAATTGTTTTGGGTGTCCTGTTTCCGGTTCATATTATTTTTGTTATTGAGTATGTGTAACGTTTCTAAAGTATACCGCTTCGATATGTGTTTTTCAGATTGAAGAAAAGTGGCATTGTCGAAATCTGGAGCATGGTCATTTTCGATGCTGTGACTATAGCTAAAGCAGTTTTTTGAGAGTTTTTTTGATTTAATGTCTGACTTGTGGTTGGATATTCTTTGTTTTAGCAGCTGTTTTGTTGTTCCGATGTAACAAAGATCACAAAACTGTCACGTCCATTACCCAAACAGTTTATTTTGTAGACGACATCTGTTCGTTGATCTTTTTTAGTAGCAGTAGTTTAAGTTTTGCGAACAAGGAGTGGAGCGTTTTGTTTGACTTGTACGCAAATGTTTACATCCTTGGCCTTGTTTATAATTGTGTTTTTAAAACTTTCTGAAAGATTCGGCACATAAACCATGCTTTTAAAGAATTCAAGTTTCTTTTCCTCCTTATCTTTGTGCGCTGTATTTTGGTGGCGCTGAAGCAGTTTTTGAATAATTATCCTTGGATATCCGTTATCAACAAGAATTTTTGTGATTTTTTCTTTGTTGGCAGTGTGAAATTTTAAAAACTTTGTTGACAAGATTGGAAGCCGTGTTTATTAATATATGTCTTGCTTGGTTTGAACGAAAATTGACGATTCTTCCGGACGCCGTCTCTTTTTGGTACCAGTTGAAAGGACAGTCCGTTATTTTCACGACAGATTTTTACTTCTAAAAATGCGATAGTTTTGTTTTCTTCCTTTTCCAAAGTGAATTGAATTTTAGAGTTAAATCTGTTAAGATTCGACTGAACATTCTCAACTTCTCGGTGATCTATTACTGCGAATATGTCATCAACGTATATAAGAATAAATTTAGGTGCTTTCACTAACGTAAAACATTCCTCCAGTAAAAAATCCAAGACTAAATCCGCGATGGTTGGCGAAAGTGCAATTAGGCATGGCCAACATGTTCTCCCGATTCAACCATTCAAGATTTCCTTCTTTGGGGCTACTTGAAGTCGCGGGCTTATGCCAACCAGGCTTCAGACAATCACAGTCCTTAAGGAAAATATTAGACAGAAATGCGAACAGTTCTAACCGGAAATTTTTCAGAAAAGCATGGAAAATGCAATAATACGTTCACAAGTGTTTATTGACACTGATGTATATCATCTTTTCCACTTTATACAGAAAAAAATTTAAAGGTCCAAATAAAGATTTTCATCATACTCAAAACCATTTTTGTTTATTTGTTAAAATATAGTAATTTTAAAACAAAATTGGATGATTCATATTGCGTCCCTAGTATATTATTAAAGATGTAAATAATCGTTTATTTTTTATAAAAATAAATGTGTTATTATTTAAATTATATCAACATAATAGTATAATTAACGAATATCAACTTTTATCATCTTCAACTTAGGTAGAGCAATATCAGGTTTTTACTTCAGCTCTTTCTTTTGAATTTCAAAAGCACACCTTCAATTACTGTATAAGCAGTAAGTTGTTAGTTAATCTGCAAAATGAATACTTCCGCTATAAAACAATAGCCTGGTGCTTTGAAATTTACAAATTATATGTAATTGTTGCACAGATCCACACCTGCAATTTCAGCGTCAAGGAAACCACCCAATCGAATTTTAACTGCCAATCAAACAAAGGTACAATAAGAAAGTAAGTCTTTTACTGTCAATCTGCATGTGGCTGACGTATAAAATTATCCTTTTGTTCCTGATATATATCTAGCCAACTCTGATAGAGAGAAGTGACAGCCCGTACCACATATGCTCATGATCAGAACATTATATTTACGCGTATAGCTTGGTGCAATATCTGACCACGAGACCATATATGTCTCACCTGTCTGACACAAATAAATCTCATATCATCACTTGAAACGTCAAATTCATTTCATGAAACATCATTTAGCTTTTATGAGACAACAGGGAAGAGCAGCAAAATAGTTTCCGTTGGTTGTTATTGCAACACATCCCTTAGATGTTTGCCGCCACAAAGCGTAATAACGCCACAGATACAACGCAAATCCTAGAAAAGGCAATAACAACATGTTTGTGCATTTCATAATGTGCGCAACAGCTCACCAGATGGAGTCACTGTCTATAGTGCCTAGACATCATCGATTGCATCGATTGCGCGATGATTGTCTCAGACTTTAGTGGCAGATGCGATTTAGCTGCTGCGAACGACCCCAATCTCTGCTCGAGATTGTCCAGTGAGCATGAATATAGTGTTGTTGGCAAATGTGCCTTCAGCTTAAAATCAAAACTAGAAGGCTCTTACTCTGACATATGATGAGGTATTTTAAATATCTACTCGAAGCCTTCGGGGACGACTTTGGTGGTGGATGTGAGTATATGGCTGGCGGGAAGCTTTCATTAATACGTCAAGTTTCTCAAATTGGCATGACGGTATTTCATTTGTGTGTGCCTAGTCAATTAATTGTGCGGCTTGTTTTGTGCGTTTTGTGCGAATCTATCTACTCCATGGAAGATATTTCAATCATAACAGAGAGTATATGAAGTTCCACTCAGGAATATATATGCGATGGCGCCCTGACTCGGTGGCACATCACATCATGCAATATAAACTTTTTTTTTTGTTATTTTGTGGTAACAATGCAATTCCAGCGCCGCAATTAGCTGCAGTTTTCATTTTAAATTGAGGAATTTTTGTAATAATAAAAGATACAACGAATTCATTTAAACAAAAATTCATATAATTGAATGAAATACACATGTTATAAGAAAGACAGTGTACAGTGTACATAGATATACTGGGACGTTGACGTTTACACTAAAGAGCTATTATTTCTCAAGGACGCAGAGGTAATTACTTTAAGCGAAACCAGACAGATATATTCACGAATATTTGTCTAAATGCATAGTTACTATTTTTCTGGTTATATAATATCTTTATTGAAATAGTTTTATATTTTCAATCGAAGGTTTACAAGATAATTTAAATCATTCTTTAAAAATAATTAAATAATTTTGGCATTTGAGATTGATTTCGAAATTTTTATAAAAAAAAAGGGTCTGTAATTCTTCGAAGGGTCACGTAAATTATTAGGTATACAAACTATCTGGAATGTTAAATGTTTTCTAAAGCACAAGTAAATAGTAGACATACAATACTATGGGCGAAATTTATACTCGCCACTCAAGGGTTTCAAGCAAAGTTTTACGTGTAGGCTATAGGTTTGAAATAGTTTTAAAACATCATGATTATACAATAAAAATCGAGAATTAAGCGGCCCAAACACGGTAAACACGTTTTAAAATATATTAAGCAATGTTACATAATAAAACATGTTTTAAAACATATTTCATGTGCATGTTCCGCTTCAAATGTTTTTGCTTAGATGTTATAGTGTGTCGGACAATCACGACAGAGGTCCGGCTTCAAACACTGAATATAGACCTTAAGTATATTCAGGGATACTGCCTCTTACGAGGAAGTAACAAATTTTCCAAGTGTATCATTGTCATGAAACCTTAGTCGTTTGGACTCTAACAAAAATTTTTATAGATCCCCTCGAATTCTATAGAACTAACAACCCACAAAAAAAGTATTGCTTGAGAGTTACTATAATATTAAACTATCAAGGCAGAATCTTTTTTTTTTTGTGTTGTACAGAAATGTTATAACATCTGCTGTAGTAATCCACATAGTATTAGGAGTAGGGATTTCAATCCCCAAACTAATTTTCAATCCCGGGATTCCGGGATTTAAAAAATTGAATCCCGGGATCCCGGGGTATCCCGGGATTGGAAGGAATATTTTTTATTGTTAAGTTGCTCAAGAAATCAAACCAAAAATTGATACATGGTTCAAAAAATTGTACCTATTCTTCAAAAATAACTTCAAAAATTGCTCACAAAAATGTAGAAATTTATTGGAAAATAAAAAACAGCGAAATTATTTCGCTATGCAATTTTATTACAAATCAAATGAATAAAAATAAAGAACAAAATTAAATAAAATAAATAAAAACGAAACAAACAAATTCACTTCATAAAAAATAAACAGATAATTTTTTGATACAGAAATAAATAAAAATAAACTTAATTCAAGGTTTTTACAAAATAAAAATAAAATAACTCCACAAAAACAAAAAAGATAAATTATAAAAAAAAGTGAAAAAATCAAGGGGTAGGTATATTCATTTATTCTTGCTCTTGTTCTTCAGCTGACCTTTGGAAATAAAACCGAAGGAAAATAAGGGCATCAAGAGTATCGTCCCCAAACCGGCTTCTAAGTTTGTTGCCAATATAACTGGCCGCCGAAAACGCTCGCTCTGCTTCTACGGTTGTTGGTGGAATGGACAGTTTCTCTTTCTTCTTTAAACAGGTTTTCATGCATATGTATGTGTCTAAGCAGTGGAAACCACCCTTAGTTGCATGCGCATTCACTGTAGGTATTGCATGATTTTCAAAACTTGTTTTTCTTTCCTTGAAAACATTCTTCTTTTCCAAAAAACTGGTTTTCGTGAGCACCACAAACACAACAGAAACAAAATCATAACTACACTTGGTGTTTTGAGTTGCACTTGCAATATCACGCACTTTTGTTCGAAAACACTTGTTTCTCTTTCTTCTTTAAACAGGTTTTCATGTATGTGTCTAAGCAGTGGAAAACATACTTAGTTGCATGCGCACTGCGCAGTCACTCTAGGTATTGCATGATTTTCAAAACTTGTTTCCCTTTGCTGGAGTACTTTCTTCTTTTCTAAAAAAAACTTGTTTTCGTCAGTTTAGGAAGTGGTAAAAAATTTGGTATTGTTTGGCGCCATCAAAGTTCTAACATATACACTCATTGTTGCGATGATTATTTCCTCTTCATTATTTTTGGAAAGGGGTTATTTCGATCACAAAAAACTAATCATCTAAAGCTAAAATTATTTATTTATTTGCTTAAATCTGCTCTCAATCCCAATCCCGAAAATCCCGGGATTGGTTACTGGCAATCCCGGGATTGCTTTAGAGCAAAAATCGTCCGGGATCCCGGGATTGATTTCCCTAATTAGGAGATATTTAAAGGATTTTTGAAAAAACTGAAATTGATCACTTGCATGGATCTTACTTTCCACATTTTAAACACCTGGGTTGCTGTATCTGAAATCGAAGGCTTAAGATTCAAAATACATACTTTTTTCGTCATAATCGATTCAGTAATATCAGAAGTCTATGGTTAAAAATGTTTCAGATTTTCCCATTTTTGTAGTGGAACTGATTTTGTTAGGTATATCTTGAAACTAAGTTTTATAAAAATATTTTTAAAAGTTTTAAAAATATTGAAATAATAAACAAAAGTTTTACAAAAGTTATTTAAAACCTAACAAACAATTCGTGGACAAAAATTTGGTTATTATTGAGAAATTTGAAATTTTGAAATACCGTTATATGGCAAGTAGGAAACTTTGGTTTCCATCAACTGAATTGTATTTACATTATTAATTACATTATTTATATACGCAAACGAAAATGGGTTAAAATCGTTAGAGCCGTTCTGAAAAAAATAAGGTTTTCAATAACGCCCTTATGGCAGGTATATACGTAGTAACCGTTATTTTAAGACCAAGAAAGACAATTAAAATTATGTTCGGATATATTACCCTAAAAACACTACATACCAAGTTTGAAGCAAATCGGCCTATCTGTTTAAATAAGACTGTAAATCCCGATACAGACAGACAGTCGGAACTACAAAAAAAATTGTAGGTCCCCTCCAATCCTGTATAACTAACAACGCACACAAAATGATCGGTTGAGAGTTGTGAGGCACTATGCCATGGTTCTTTGGAGCTGTCAGTGCCACTAATTTTTTTTTATTTTTTTTTTTCACAACAGAATTAAAAAAAAAAAAAATGTTTGCATCCAGAATTTTGAAAAAAATAAAAAAAAATATGAACTAACAGAATTTCATATAGCGATCGGAACAGTATAATTGGACTTGGAATTGGTGACGGTCAAACTGGTGCAAGTGGATTTACAACTCTACTAAAATTATAAACAACGTGAACTGCCCAGCATTAAAATCAATGGGCAATAGCTGAATCCTTCAATTTCTGTTGTCCAATTAATTTTGCTTGTAATAATCAGACACTCGAATGTTGACTGTGCAGCCATCTGCTATTAATAAGTTTTTGTCTACAATAATTGTTAAATTATTTCAAATCTATATTTTGTACTTTAAATAAATTTATTGAAGTTATTTTTTTTAAAATTTAGTGTTTGATTCTAAAATAATTGCCCCAGACATCCAGTCGGTTAACGAAGCAATTACGGATGCCTCCATCAAAAGCAAATCTTCGATTTCGGGCAAAGGCTGAATTATAATAATTAGCCCGATCAATTTGCTTTATCTTTATACACCATACATGTAACAGTATTTGCATGAAAAAATATCAAAATATATATTATTTAAAGTTTTATTTGGCAACCATAATAACTACAAGCAATTACAAGCATGACTAGGTGCGTATATTGTCCTCTATAATTTTTAAGGGGGAACCCTATGAATTCACAATATCTCCATTTGTCCAAACTTTTATTCCCTTCTGCTATGCCACTATATGCATTTTAATTCGTGTTCAAGGATTTTAACATTTTCCAATCTAAAAACAGAAATTGCTACTCACTCACGATTAATCCATGAAATGCAATAATTAAAAGAAATTTCACGATTCTCATCTAAACCATGCTGTACGAACACAGTTTCCGATAAGTGATAATGATTGCAAACACACAACGGGAGTACACAATATTCATTTTAAGGAGTGTAACTTAGATACATCCATAGATACTACTCATACTAGCTCTCGTTTTTAGCCTGAGATAATAAAAGTAAAAAAAGCACTTTCACAACATTGTAAGGGAGAAGATGAAGACAAAAAAATAAAAAAAAACAGAGTCGGAAAATTAAGAATCACGTATATGATCTGAGATCAGAAAGTGAATTTCAATGTACTTAACACACGGTCTTCCGCACAAGAAACATAAAATTAGACCGCAGGAAAGTCTTGAAACTTGAATAAATTGTATCGTCCAATATGACTTGATAATATCATGCGGTGGCGATGCGATGAGGTGAGATTGCACGTCCGTGTGATGTCGATGTTGGTCGTCCAAGCAAATATAGTCTGTTGGCAAAAAGTAGTCATTTGCATCTATGGGTGAACTGGGAAACAATCTGTGGATCGCGCATAGATGCGGACACGATCGTTTGCTGCTCTTTTGTGGTTACCACCACAGATAGCTATTATGGTGTATAAGTGTTATGTAAACAGCATTTCACTCCTCTGAGACTATGGTGACGATCAATGATCTGATAATAATTTTAATGCTTTAATGTGGTACACGATTATTATGTGGTTGTAAAAAAATGTTGATCATTGGTCATTTTACTTTCAAAACGTGCAATTTTCAAATAAAATATAAACTTTATACAAATTGATATAATTTTTATATAAATGTCCATAAAATTTTAAATAAATGATCGTTAGAGGAAGTCATGGATTTTGAATTAGTTATTTTTTAAACCACATTAATGAACTGAAACGATCAGCTCTATTATTTTTAAGTTTTACGTATTGCTGTCGCCTGTTCTTAATTTTGGGTGGAAAACATTGATGTCTGTTATTGTTCGTTTTGACTTTTGAATAGAACTAAACTAACCGTGAGATACATAGTGTGGTTGTCTCCGGTTGTGGTGTAATAATATGGAAAATGAAAATAAAATCGAATATTAAAATTTATATTTATTATTTTTTTATTTTATTTTTAACAATAATTTTCACAATGGATGGATGGATGATAAATATCCGAAACGCGTCGCGATACATTAAATTTAAAGTTGTGAAAATTATTGTTAAAAATAAAATAAAAAAATAATAAATATAAATTTTAATATTCGATTTTATTTTCATTTTCCATATTATAACCGTGAGATATCTTCTCTATGACCGCATGGGAAAGATATTTTAAACAATGCACGAATGGGTCGAATGGTAGCAATTTACCACAAAAATAAAGTTAAATTAAAATTTTAATTTGAACATTTAATATTTTTTTTTTTTAATTTGAAAAAAATCGTATTAATTTTTCTCAAAAGCGCTAAGACTACTTTTTACAAATATTCAAGTCAAAATCAAAGTATACAGAAAATTGTGTTGCCTAGATATAAGTTTACCATAAAAATTACTCCAAAATAGTCGGAGTGGTTTTTAAATTAATCGGTATTTACTAAACTTTTAATATATTAATTTTAACTATATGTGTCTGTAAGGCATATAGCCTTTAAGATGCAACAGGTGTTGCACGACATTCGTTAGAAGGAGTAGAAAGATAGGAAAGAATTGTTTTGGTACAATGGATAGAGAGTTTAGTTGATTTTTATTTTTCATTGCATACCTTATGGGCGACGTCCAGCATAAGCTGGAAGGTACATACATATAATGAAAAGAAAAAAATGCTATGTACCCGACTGAGAATTGTGGCAACCTCTGGTGTCAGCCAAGCACACCATCCATTTTACCATTGCCGCCCACGAAGTGCTAAATAGTTTGCATTTAATATGTAAAACAAAAATCGTCAAACTTTGTTTCAAATATTGAATTTACAAAACAATAAATTAAAAAAATAAACTAAGTAATTTTGGAAAAGTTTTTTTTTTTTGCAATTTAATAAAAAAAACAATCAGACAAAAACCGTCACGAATTTTTTCCGAAGAATATTATTAACGGTGGCTGCCATAGAACGGTACTATTTTGATTCCGATTATTAGATATCTCTTAAACGGCTGCACCGATTTCAACAAAATTTTATATATGTATGTATCTACAAGTTTTTTTCTAAAAATTAATTTCATTTTTCTAAGGAAGCTTGCTACGAGAGCAAGTTCGTGCGACCCAGTCGTACCCTTTATTTTTATATAATTTCGCTGAAAAAAATTCTTAGAATCTCGATTCAAATTTGAATAAAAAAAATATTTGTAAAACAAATTTTTACTATAACGCATTAGGAGGATTGAATCATTTTGGAAGCTCGTGCTGTTTTTGTTTTTATTTTTGGGTAATTGAAAAAAAGCGTAATTTAGTAATTGAAAAAAATTTAATTTATTTGTTTCCTAACTTTCGTTCAAACCAAAAAATTGACTTTGTCAGTATTAATGGTATTAGAATATAATGGTGTTTTTTGTAACAATATTTTATTTTAAAATTTTTTATTAAGGTACAAACCAATCTTAATAATTTGGTGTGCAAAACTTCCAACTTCAAAATTTACAGCATTGGCTTAGTTATTCACTGCTTCATAGTTCATTTCATTAATCGAAGAAGTGCATTAGAACTTTTTTTTGGATTCGAATCAAGACATTGTTTTAGATATAAAAGTGTAATAACTTCCGAAACTGGTGCTTTATTTCAGGCCTCTGCTCCACCATAAATATTTATTTTGGATACTATGTCTGGGGTTGTTCCTGGGGCTTATATTTTTTTTACTGTGTGGGCAGAAATTTTTCTTAATATTTCATTCTTCGCCATAACCTCACCAAGAAAGTCAATTAGCATGATTCATGAAATTTACCATTTTTTAATTGATTTTTTCTTTCCGTTCGTAAAATTAGTTTATTGTTCACGTTCTTTTATTTTTTGAGCAATTAAATATGCATACAGATAACAAAACAATACAAAAACATGAAATAATTACTTAAAAATGGCTGCCAAATAACGAAACGTCAAATTTATTTCTCCTTTTATTTCTTCTACGATGACAAGAAATAAATAGAGAAATGTATGTCTGAAAATAAAAAAAATCTAGAAATAAGGCGCCTCTACGAGAATTATTTACTACACGACACATTTCACGCAATCAATCATTTCAGGTGGAGGCTCAGGATCATGATTCTACCATAATATACTATATTAAATTTTGTTACGGTCATATGTATAAGTTCTCAGTGTAAGCCAATGGTCTGCTGCACGCTGCACCTGTTTCCACCTTTTATCACATAAAACACCATAAAATGTCAAAAGTCAGAGTGTATTCGAACTTAATGTTTTCTCATTCATAATATACGTATAGGTATTTCAACCTCCTCGAATTCCCACAACTCAATACCCCAACAACCAAATTCCTATCCCACTCCCAATCTGTCCTAGCCCATGACGATTGATTAATTTCCATATATACATATACATATATGTATCTTGAACACTATGTTAACAACATTTTGCTAAATAGTCTCTCAATATATTTCCAGCTTCCTACCGAATTCGGGCTTATTATCTATCGAACGTTATGACTAAAAAAAAAAAGGAAATAAAACGACACTGGGGCCGAACCTACCCTGCGGGCTATTAATTTTCCATAATGGCGTAATCGACATCATGAAGAAATGATGAAAAGCAAACATGGCAAATGCTCCCTGACATCCACTCTCGCGACTATATGGACAGAAAATTATGAAGATTATGTGGGCGGCATGCTGCCTGCTACTAAATCCAACAACCAATGTGACTTTTACGGGTGCAGTAGTTGAATTTACTGTTAAACAACTGTTTTTATGAGACTTACCGAATTCGTTTTTCCATCTTAATGCCACAAAATGGTTACCCTTGTATCTGCTTCTTGGTTACACTTACACAGTCTGCAACATCGACATCGATAATAACCGTAATTATACAGTTTGAAACAAAACGACGACTACCCGACGGATATGTTCTGCTGGTCAGTGCAGCCATATTTTTATAGTTTACAACAAATTCGCATCAATTTTCCCATGATGAAAAAAAAAATGCTGCTTTAGAAAAAGAGAAAAGTATGTTAGTTAAGGTTGTTGTCTAGCTCTAGATGACCAGTAATTGTTTGGATTAAGCTTAAGCTTTAGGCCTGATGGTATAATGGTCCATATTTTATTTAATTGCAACCCTAGCTGCAGGGTGTACCCATGTCTTTCCATTAATTGCTTTAGTGTTGCCATTGGGATGTTTTATTATGTAACATAACTTACACGTACTTATTTTTGTATATCGTTGATGTTTTTTTTTTCTTTTTTTTTTATTTCAGACCACCTGCCAGTCTGAATATTGTTAGCCACTTTGGAGGCGCTGGGAACTTCTTAGAAACCCATGGCGATGTAAGATATAGTTATGGTATAAGTAAACCAAAGCAAACAAGTGGCGTAATTGTCTATGTTTTAGATGAGGTAATTGTCTATGCCAAGTTGATAATTAATTACATGGATTTTTGAACATAAACACTTGAGGGGGATCCCTAGTTCACACCTTCGATGATGTACAAAAGGATCAACCATAACCAAGGATCTTAGACCAATGACCTTCTTAAAGGAAATTGACGACGAGCAAACGAAAGCATCAAAAATTGCATTAAGCCTAGTACGCATCAGCTGATGTGAAACGAAAAATCCAATACAAAAATGACATTGCAAAATCATAAACGAAAATTTCAGTTCTTCTTTCCATTCTGTGGTACGCAGCCGGTTGAAGTCTACAATAATCTCCACTCTCTTTTCGTACACAATTTAATTGAACCGGGCATTAATTGCTCGCGAAATGTTGACGTTTCTATTTTGTTCGTGTTTTTTTGTGCAGTTGGAAAATGCTAAATTACTTTTGTTTTTAGGGCCAATCTTTTCAGCTCTGGTTAAATCTCTGGTTTGGTCACCATAGACTTTTCTTAGACACTAACAACGGAATATCAGCTGGTTAACGAATTCTTTGGTAACCCATAAAAACTCTGGTTAAGATTTTATTGAAAAGACAGAATCTATGGTTACCAGCTGAAATAATCAATGAATAAACTTAACCAGAGCTGAAAAGACTGGCCCTAGGTTTGGTAACCAAAGTAGATAAAATGGTGAAAAGACGAACTGTGGTTAACCGAGTTTCAAAACAACTGTTTTAAGGGCCAATCTTCTCAGCTCTGGTTAAATCTCTGGTTTGGTCACCATAGACTTTTCTTAGACACTTACAACGGAATATCATCTGGTTAACGAATTCTTTGGTAACCCATAAAAACTCTGGTTAAGATTTTATTGAAAAGACAGAATCTATGGTTACCAGCTGAAATAATCAATGAATAAACTTAACCAGAGCTGAAAAGACTGGCCCTAGGTTTGGTAAACAAAGTAGATAAAATGGTGAAAAGACGAACTGTGGTTAACCGAGTTTCAAAACAACTGTTTTAAGGGCCAATCTTTTCAGCTCTGGTTAAATCTCTGGTTTGGTCACCATAGACTTTTCTTAGACACTTACAACGGAATATCATCTGGTTAACGAATTCTTTGGTAACCCATAAAAACTCTGGTTAAGATTTTATTGAAAAGACAGAATCTATGGTTACCAGCTGAAATAATTAATGATTAAACTTAACCAGAGCTGAAAAGATTGGCCCTAAGTAATTTAAAACTGTGTGACAAGAAGCCCCCTAGCTATGCAATCGGTTTTTGTAACATAGACAGGATATTCACTATTAGTATATTGGAACTGATTATAATATGTAACTCCAAAATTTATTTTTTGTTGGTCTGTTGATTTAGTCGTCTTTTTATAAAAAACTAGGCCACCAGTTTTTAAACTCGATAATGTCCTCTTGTAATTCATTTCCGCAACAGTGAAAGGGCTTTTTTTCAGTATAAGTACCGTATTTGTATTGTTATTACACTCAATCAAGGAAAAGGGTAGCTTAGTTTTCTATGAATTTGAATCAAAAATGTACTGTTAGTTTGCTCATTGATAGGCTTACACACGTAGAGCATTTTTGAATTTAAACATATAAATTGAATTTTTGGCACTTGTACTGTTCTTACACTTTATTTATGTTGGGATTCAAAAACTTGAAATGCCCATAACTTTTTTCTTACATATATATTTTAGCAGTAAATTAGTGGTATTTTCTTGTTATGCAGCCCAATGCCCTTCTAAAATATAGTGTGGTGAACAGCTTCAAAAGAGACCGGAAATGGCCATTTTCTGTCTAAACGGCCATGAAAAAGTTTGTCCGACTCCGTCACTCCGACCATCGGTTTTGCTACTGTTAGGGCTAAACCAATCGGTTAGTGTTAATTTTTCCAAAGGACGCGATGAGATAGGTAATCTTTCTGTCGCCTCCCCTACTACAAGAGCCGCGATGAGATAGGTAAACCTACTATAAACTAATTTTTTTTAAATTTCATGGCGCAAAATTTTAGTCCATTTAACTCGAACTTATATTTAGTTTGACATTATTCTAAAATTACATTTTTGGCAGCTATAGACAAGTTGAACTACACTTTTTCTTTAAAAACTTGCATCAAAATTAAAATCATGAAAACCCTATTTTAATGTTGATAGTGTCACACTGGCTTCTCTCTGACTCCTATCAATTTTTTATTTTCTATAAACCAAAAAAAATAAAAATGCAAAATTTTTTTCGGAGTACGAAGATTTTGAATTGTTTGACGACATGAAACTGAAATTGTCCTTTATTTCGTTAAGTGGCATTACAGCATTCTTTGCAAAGATCAACTTTTTAACGATATTTATTTCTAAGTTCTTAAAAAAATTAAATTAATTTTAATTTCAAAGAGGGAGAAAATTTATAATTTAACAGAAAATTATCATTTTATTGACACATATTCCGGGCTGATGACATTTGACGACAGATAGAAAGGTGTGTTTGCTTTGTTTTCTCAGCGAACTGTCACTGTTTAAGGCGTGTTAGAGAAATGTTTTAAACCCCACACTAGTTGTCAGTACTTCAGAAAGAGTCTATAATTACTTTAAAGTTAGAGAACTGTTTCAAAGTTAAAATTAAGTTAAGAAGTGTGGCGTTAATTCCTTAAACTTAGGTTGACTATAATTTTGCGCCAATGTAATTAATTGAGAATAGCTTTTGTTTTCAAAATTCAATTTTTAGTCAAAAAAAGAGAACCCGATTCTCAAATGTGTTGTACTTTTAGAGGAGATTTAAAATAACAAAAACCACTTTACTAAAAACAAACGTTTTTTTAGTTCTAATATTTGCCTGGACTTTTATGTAATTTAATAAATATTAAATTTTTTTTTTTTAATTATCAAGAATGTTTATTAACCCAATAACTTTACGCTGAAAAATATCCCAATAGAAGGTATCATAATCATAGAACGTTTTAAAGTATTTTAAACTTTAGTTAGAAAACTGGTAGGAACCATCAAAACGCTGCCCACCAAAGGAACCAAGCCGCAATATACAAAATTGGCAGGTCGATTTTCAAGTGTTATTTGTCCAGTAATATTTTTTTCCCTTTTACTGAGATTTATGTGCTTAGCCTGATTTAAACCCAGACTTCTTGGTTAAATAGTAATATCTACCTAATACATTTATTTTGAACTTGACTTATACCTAACCTTGAGTAAAGACATACTATTATGAATATAATGAAAATTTAATCTTAAAAATTCCACAAAATAAACATTTGCAAAGCGTTAATAATACCTACATAATAGGTATATCTTCCTATGATCAGTGAAGGTTTTTCGAAATTCTAGAATTCGTTTTATAACCTAAAAAACTAACCAGCCTTTCCTTACAAAGTATTTCTATTAATTAGATAATTTTGGTTCGATCACCAATTCTGTCACATACCATAAGCCCAGCACTCAATTGGCACTCTCCAATATAATATCCTATACATGAACCTACTCCACCCTCTAATCGGACAGAACGATCAAAGAATTTCCATTCTCACAAACGTTACGTGCACCACTAATAGAACCTGTCACAACGAATCCATTACACTGTGTTAATTATTTGTAACACCTTTTAGGGTGAAGTATCTCTTTCAACCGCAACAGCCGCAATCAACTCGTCACACAATTATTATACTTAACCACAAACATGAACAAAACACCAACTCCCCTTCCCCTCATAATTCAACCGCTGTGCGCGCCCTGTTTTCCTTTAAGGAGGCGTACGATTTCATAACTTTACTTTTAACATAACATACAACATAAAGTATGCTCGGTGGATATACTATACACAGTACTCCAACGTGCAGAAGACGTCTAACGCTAGTAAAGGTTTTTTTTTTTGTTAAAATTTTCAAAAATGGCAATGCCATAAATTAATACAAATTAAAATTTTCTACTTTAATTAACCAGATTCCCACCACCCGGGTAGTTCATGTTCATATTTTATTTTATTTTTAACGTATTTCTATAGATACATTTTTGCAATTTCTTAAATTGTACACATAAATTTTGACGTGACGATAAGTCGTCGTATCTATCTATACACAGCTTGAAGTCTTAATTAGAGGTGGATCGAATTTTTAGTCCAAAAATTAAGTCACACATTTGAAATTCGAAGAAGCTAGTGTAAAAGGGGAGCAATTATGGATTGGCAGGTGTTGTAAGTGGGCAGTGCCACATGTTAGCTCGTGGGAAGTACCAACATTGTATGTTGAACAAACGGGTTAAATTGCAATGTAATTGCTGTGAAAACATGAGGGTATAGTGGAATTTTTGATGTTTCTAAATATAGCTGAACATAATTTAATAATTTAATATTTGATTGACAATTTAATTGACTAGTAGGTAAATAAAAAGGTTTTTTTCAACAGGAACAAACAATGTTTAAATTTCTATTGAATCCCAAAATTTAAAAATATCAAAACATTTTAAAAATGTAAACAACAATCTATAAAATATTAATTCAGTGTATTTTACTACAAGCGGACTCTATTACAAAAATACACTTGCTCTTGTTTTAAGTTGCGTACAAAAAATAAAAATATTGGGTCAAGTCGTTTTTTAAGGTCTAATGTCATCTATGAGTTTCAAATAAAATGGCATAAAACCGATAAAGCCGTTCACGAGAAAGCTCAAGTACTTAGAATTAAATAACACAACATAGGTTGCACAGATATAATCTTGTGGCAAATTTCCTGCAGACTCAACACAAACAAATTAATTTAATTAAAATAAAAGGCACGACTGGGTCGCACAAACTTGAGCTTGTGATAGGTAAGCTAGGACTTAACAGTAAAAAGGCATAAATGGGTCTCGCGTTCTTGTCTTGTATGTTCTAGTCTTTCAGTGGTTGTATATAAAATATTTTTTTAAATTCTTTTCATTAATTTAAAACGCAATAATTAAAACAAAAATACTTTGAAAAATAACTTATAAAAAACCAAAGTTTTCCCAGAAAATCGTGGTATCCCAGTAATTATTAAATAATAGAATATATTTTAGAGTTTTTTTTTTACGAAAATCGAGCCACGAGTTTTTGAAAAAATCGATTTTTTTTAAATAACTTTATAAAAATATTTTTATGAAAAATTTTGAGTATGTCAATTTTTAAAAAAATAATAAATTCTATTCAAAAACTCAATTGGGTTTCAAAACATTAAAAAAAAAATTGTTTAAATAATATAGTTTTTTTTAGAAAAGCTAGGAAAAAATTAAGTACCACATTATCGTACGGCTATCTATAGGCCTTTCTTAAAATAAAGTCGTTAACGAGAAAGTAAAAATTAAAAAAAACGTTATATGACAGGGACCGTTAAAACTGGTTTTTGTGAATAACGGTTTCCACCGTCTAATAGGCCTTTTATGCTGTATCACACATGTTAAATTTTATCAAAATCGTTAGAGCCGTTTTTGAGAAAAAGAAGCTTTTTTGTAACTGAAAGACTGATAGACAGACTGACAGACAGACTGACAGACAGACTGACAGACAGAATTTCCAGACCCACTTTTTTCGACTTCGCTATCATCGTAATGTCATGTTTGATTGTTATCTCAAAACTTTTTTTTGTACGAATTCATAACTTACCTTATTGTACGTACCTATAATCCCAATTAAAAAACTCAAATTAGAAAACTCGCATCAAAATCGTATGAATTTTATTATTTTTCAAAGTGATAAAATTATTTCTTAAAAAGATTCAAACCAAAATCAAAGTATGCAGAAAATGAAGGTTCGATAAATATATGTTCAACAAAAAAATTAAAAATCAGTTTTTAAATAGGTAAATCGATAATTTTTTTTTATAAATTTAAAGAACGGGAATTGTCAGATCCCTTTGTTTTATTTTAACTGATGTTTAGGGAAATTCTCAGTTAACTACGAAAATATTTCAATAATTGTCGAAACTTCGCAAAAATATTATCCTTCTGTTTAAAAATAAATATAAAACAACAATTCTATAATTCTCGTCTTAAAAAAAAATCCAGTACATATTATGTAAAATAAAAAAAAACAAGTTCAATAATTTAAAATTAATATTGCAAAATTCTCTTGAGTGCCTAGGCTACACTCCAACCAAAGTCATAATTTTGAATTATGCACATCCTTTCGAAAAGTTCATTTCCTATACTGCCCGGGAGTTCCATGGACCGTGTATATACCACAACAACAAATGCACTTCAATTTACTTATTGGCACCTCATTGCTTAGGCTTATCCGTGTTGGCCATAACTGGCCAGGCCAGTCCATTCCTGAGTCCATAGTGCAGCATTCACTGAAATATGATTTTTATTATCACTTAGTTAATTCGAAATAGGAATGCCACACCTGCGCATAGATAGTTTTTTTTTTTTATTTCAATTTAATGCTTAGATACTTTTTTTCCTCATAGATGCAGTCAGTCAGGTCGAAAGCGAGACCACCCAGGTGGAGTTAATTTAAGGGCCACATTTATCATCTGGGTATTGCAGAGGAACCAGATGGATTCAGGTTCACCGTACAGAATGGCAAATTGAAAACACTATACCTTGCATCGCATAAAGATTCCACGAAATTACACATAAATTCGATGAACTTTTGATAGGATTTTATGGCTTATCACTTCAAAGAGTATCTGGTAGAGAACTTTGAAAATTCTTTTCTGAATTTCAATTGAAGTCTATAATCAGGTCAACGAATTGTTTCAACGTGCTGGCAATAAAGAAAGAGAGCTGATGTAGCTCAAGAATAAACGATTTACCATCAAGATCAAAGAAAAACATAAGAACAAAAAAAAAAAACTCCCCATCAATTGATGAATGCACATTCGACATGGTAACGAATAACGAAATGAATTAGACCTCAATCTGCATTTAAAGTGGGAAATAGCTCTAGTGATCTCACTTCAAATTCAATTGCAAGAGTCTTCAACATTATCGGGCAGCATTATCAAACATCGACACCAACTGGAATCAGCGGGCAGGCAGTCAGTATTCTCTCCAGCTGATGTACTCCTCCATCAAGCTCTGAACTATACCTTTATACGTCTAACAACAATTTGTGGGTTGAGTGGGCCTCATCTCAAAACTCAACACTATCGATCTTGAGAGCAATAATTGCTCGAACAGCGCACAACAACAACCAGCAACGTGACTTTTTATAGGTTTGCCTGTAGCATATAGCATAGCATAGAGCAGCGGTGTATTTAAGTTGAGTGCGGGAGGTGTTGGTTTTGTTGTTATTGTTTCATGCAGACAACGTATAGCCAGAGGTGAGGTCACGTAACGGATTCAGGGCTTTGAACTTGACAATGCCGTTTCGAATCGTATTCCTGGATTTTTTGTTTATAAATGCAACAAAAGGTACAGATATCCACAGATGGGAAGTGTGGATTGTTTTTTAAGTTCATGATCATGACTGGTAATGCAGACACGTGATGGATGTATTGAGTGACAGGCCTTGAAAATAGGGCGCGATGGTTATTGAAAGGATTGGTTGATGGTGATGTTTTGTTGTATTTAAACAAGTAAGTGATTTTCAAAAGAATTCCAGCCTCAAGAGGAAATTAGTTGTATAATATTCTTTTTCAGGCAGAACTGTTGTCAATCACTTTTGTTCGAGTAAATACGATTACCAATCTGGGAAAAATATTCTGTTGAGTTCCATATTGCTTTCTTTCTTCGTGGAACCTGAAAACATCGATTTCATCAAAATTATGTCTTTACTTACGAGTAAAGTGCTAATAAACTGAAGTTGTAATTTAATCAAACTAAATTCAAATATAGTGATACACATTTATGAAAATTGATAATAACAAAAAATACCATTACAAGTGTGTTCAATGGTTATAGTATCTATACGCATCTCTTCGTTTCAACGAACATTGACTCTATAAGTGTCGGATGAAAGATGACGTGTTTAATTATTTTCCTGCTATAACGAAATTTACTGAGCCAAAAAACAACTTAAAAGCAAGGAAAAAAACTTAAAAGCAAGGAAAACAACTTAGAATCAAAGTAAAATCGTTACAATAGGACTAAATACGAAATATTTAACATCAAAACGGTTCAACTTAAAAAATTATTTGACAAAAAGTCACCTAAAAATAAAACTGTTTCAACTTTAAATTAAGGTTGTTCGAATGAAAAACAAAAAATGGATTGGAAGTAGTTCAAGTACAAATCTATCACGTCACAACGTCGAACAGATGCTGTAAAAAATATTTACCGTTGTGAAGCTAAGATAGCAAGAGGCCTGAACTTTTTACTGATTACGTCTGTCTTTATCGCTCAGGGAATGCAACACAAGGATCGAGGGTAGAAGATTGTTAGTGAAAACAATCCCAAGAAGACATCGAAATTATCGCCACTGACATAACGTGGTGGGCGTGGGTTTCATTTTAGATAACCACAACAGAACCTCTTGTATATGAAGTGGGAAGTAGCGCGTGCTGATCAAATTTAGGCGTTAGGTGATCATCTCACTGATAGCTAAGAACCAATCACAAAAATATTGTGTCACCTTCTCATTAAATTGACGTTTCATTTTTATTTTTGTGGCAATGTGACTAGAGTTACCGCAGGCATACAAAACATTATAAAATTTGCAACTTTTTTTTTCAATTTTAGTCACCAAACCAACAAAAACAATATTTCTTTTGACATATGAGTATATACAAAAATCGAAAATAAATCGTTAAATTTAGAATTATTGCATTTATTCACTAAAAATTTAACAATTTCAATGCATTAACTTGAAAGTATGACTACGGCAACAATGTTTTTCACAACTGTCACTGACAAATTGAAGAAAGTTGAATTGAGTTGAACTGGTGGATGTGATCACCTTACGCAGAAGGAAAAATCAATGTGATCATACGATTCCACCACTGAATCCGATCGAGTATTTTTCGAAAATTTGAGAGTTTTATCAAAGTCGAGGTCAGAGTTGGATAATGGTATAGTAATCAGAGTCAGTGCTGAAGATATTATGATGAAAAAAACACTTTTCCGCACACTGTTAGGCGATGGAGATACAAGACTTTATTGACTTGTAAAATGGCATGACTTCTTTCAATCTAAAAGTTGCATATATGATATAGCGTAAATAGCCTTGTTGGTATCCCGGTATTCCTGGCAAAATTGTGCGCTTGTGCAAAATGAAGATGAGAAAATCACCTTGCTTCTTCAAAGTCTAAAAGAAAACTAACTGAATGCTTTAACCTTTAAAGTTAAGAAAGGTCTAAGGGAAAGTGCCACAAAAAAAAATTTAATGGCCAGTTTCTCCATGCAAACACTTTAAAATATTTATTGAGTTGTTAAATCTTAAAATGGCATTTTTCAATTTCATCTACAATTTTCAGTTTTAAAAGAGCCAATAAGCAAAAGTCTCATTTTATTCCAAATAAATTTCATAGGCGTCTTAAAAATGCAAGACAAAGACAACGTTGAAATTTTCCGATTGATTTGCTTTCCTCTCTCTTGCTCTAATGAAAGAGACTGTGGTGAATAAAAATGCGGGGATTACTTCAAGTTTCCTCATTTTTAAAATTTCAATTCCTAATTTTGGTGCAAACTATTTTAAGTTAAAATGCCGAAAAAAATTATTACTCCGTTAACTAAAATGCGTTTAGGTATATTTTGGTGAAATTGGGCATAAGTATAGTAGTAAGGCAAAGTTATAGAGAACCAAGAATATTTTTAAAATGTATATCTTTATCATTCCGGTCCTGCTATATGGGGCAGAAGCATGCATGGTTTTGATGATAAAAACTAGCATGAGAAAAGAAGAATCTTTCTTTTTTTAAATACATTTTTTACTACTTATGGAAAACATAATACAGATCCCTTATGCCAAAATAAACACTTTATTTTCACTCATTATCAAATTTTTAAGACCGTCCCTGTACCGCAAATTTGTATCTCATCAAACAGGCAGACTTACTGGATATGCGATTTCTGTTTTTATAATAGCCACTCATGATGTCGAATGAAAAAAAAAACAGCAAATAGAACAAGAAGTTGTGCAGTAAAATTCAATGTTCCAAATGACCCCTTTTCCAAATGAAGATCAATACCCCGCTGTCCTTTGGATGACTGCATATCTGGAACAATCAGAGTGCCATTAGGACAGTCACACCATGCTATATGGAGAGTAGGCGAGGACACTGAGTGTTTTCCTCCATCATCTTTGTCGTATTGTTTTTTTCTATTCTATTTTTTCTAACCCAGTAACTTCTCTGACCATTTCGGTGTGGAATTCAGCAAGACGAAGAACAAACTTACGAACATGTTTCCGCGGGTCTATATTGCTATATTGGTTTAGCCGTTGTCGTTTGTGTAATTATCCTGATTTTTTTTTGCTTAACTACGAATATTGCTACGTGATGGAACTGGACAAGATCTGTTCAGATGGTTGCTTCTTGTTGGTTTGTAGCACACATGATGTTGATCACTTTGGTTATTTTATTAACTGTTTAACTTCATTTGCATTGAACTACAAGTCAGCATCATGGTGGTGCAGATTGGTCTTGCTGAAATTGCTATACAGTTGCTCGTTGCAACATTGTATCTGCAGATTGGTTGTATAAAGATGGTTTGTTTGAGTTGGAGATTTGTCGTCTCTCGACGTCTGGACTGGACTCACCTTTTAGATATCACCTTGCTATATTGCTCTGTATATAATTTTATTTGGACAGATAACCTTATGGGTCGATTGATTGGATATTTATACGAAACCAGGTGGTGGAAGGCCTTTGAATTAAATAAGATAAGTAGAAATTGTATATGCTTTTCGGAAAATCAGATGTAAAGAAGATTATAAGTTGGTATACCCACACTCATTTATAAATCTTTTTTTAAATTTAATTATGTTTGTTTTGAAAATAAAAAAACATAACGAAACAAAATGAGATAATTGACGGCAGAATGATCATTCTTTTTACACTTGCTGTCTCTATATGATATCTTAATAGAAAGATAGAGAGAGCAACGTTAAAAATATGATCTCAGTTTTAGAACTGAGTTTTTTTTTTAACAAAAAAAGTCACTTAAAGTATGTAATGTAAGATGGGAGATTTCAGGCTATGAATAACGGCGTAAGCCATATGATGTGATAGAATACACTATCATTCACCACTCGATTTTTCGGAACGGCTTTTCGTGTACCTGCCATATAACGGTTTTGGAAAAGCTTATTTTTCTCGAAAACGGTTCCACCGATTTTCTTCGAAAAAATAACATATGGTGTTTCTCTGATTGTCTTTTGTTGAATCGCAAAAAAAAAAAATTATTATTATTTTTTAACGGGTTAATCGATTTCAACCAAAAATTTTTTTAGAATGATCTAAATGATTTGATATAACTTCAATACCAAAAATTTTCAAAAGTGCTTAGTTTTAAATTTAATTAATTTTTTTAATTTGTTTTTTTGCAAATTCAATATTTGGAAAACGGCCCGAAAATTTTATTTTTTATAAATAAAATGCAAACTTTTATGGACTTAAAGTTGGTGTTCTTGAAATTAGTAAAAACATTTTTTTTATAAAAATGATTAATTTTTAATTTAATTTTTAAAAGAAGCATTTGTATTAAAAAAAATATTTTTTTTATTTTTGAGGTAACTTGCTACATGAGCAAATTCGTGCGACCGAGTCGTACACTTTATTTTTTAAATCTCCTAAAACAAAATCTCGCAAGCTTAAAATCCCGATTTTCATAAGCTCGCAATCACAAAATTTTTTTTAAATCTCGCACTTATCGCACACAAAAATCTCGCAACTTTCCACGAAAATCCCGCAAACTAAAATCTTACTAAATGCTCGCCCATACCAATCTAACTGTTTTTACGTCGTAAAACAACACTCCTTTTTTAAGCGCGAGATTTTAGTTTTTTTAATTGGTAGATTCTAAGACACCCAGGGTTTTTCATTGAAAGATTATATGAAAAACGGGTTTATGTAATTGCGTGATTTCGAAAGCGAGATTTTCAATTGCGAGATTTCGTAACCAACACCTTTTGATACCACCCGTCATGATACCATTGTGTTAAATGAAATTGTTGTGAAAAATATTTTGTTTAATTTTGGAAATAGAGAAAAAGTGAGGTATGTATGTATGTGTATGGCCAACCCCCTTGCCTGGGTTCACTGTATAGAATTTTGGGTTGGTGCGAGATTGGGTTTATGCAACAAAAGTTATTTGCATATAGCCAAACTCGTACCCAACCCAAATCCTGTAGTAAGCCAGTTCAGAAAGGTTGCAGTGTGGCAGCATTAACCTCATAACAACCTCACTTTTTATACGCCGGCCGTAAACATTAAATAATTTGTTCTTGTTGATTTTATTCATCACCAAATTGGGCCTATTTCATTTTTTAAACTGATATGAAGCCAAATTCCAAATTTTGTGTTATATCTATTTCGGTTTTGAAAGCGCAATAAAGCCAACTCGGTTTTATTTCTATATCGGCGTTTTTTTTCACCGTAAAAGGCTCATTATATTCCGATTTCGAAAGCTATATTCATCAGTGGAGGATAATAACGACCGCATAGAACTGAATGTCTTGAAAACTCGATGCTGTCATGGTTTTTCTGTCGTTATCCATTAACCCTTTTTAGAGTGCAAATAAAACAAACAAAATGCGTATACATTAGTTGAAGTTCATTCTTTAAAAAAGTGTTTTTCATTATATATTGAACTAGTTTACAAAAGTATCTTTGATGCATACACTGCAGCTGATGCATCCTTACTTCAAAACTTAAAATTTATAGAACCTAGCAATAAAAAAAAGAAACCCAGTTAATTTGAATGAACCAAGTAACAACTCAATAATAACCTCCTCCTCTTTTGAAACTCCAAATTGAATTTACGAGCACCTCATAATGTCCATCGTAAAACAAATTGCACTAAACCACATTCCCCATGCATCATCCTTAACTTCAAAATCCAATCCAATACGTATACATCCTTTACCGCACATCTCTGTAACATCAGACATAGATTAGTCTGCCAACACAAATCAGCTTCGGCACAACGTACTTTTACTTCTTTGTTCCTCATCCGCTCATATAGAATAGGTAAAACCTAACTCGCATGTTACATGCACACTGCCTATGCACAGAACATTGTTAACTCATCTATACAACACAACGAATCCATTGAACTCCTCCATAAAAATCTTAATTACAATAATTTTGACCTGTTCAGAGTGCACACCGACATAGAAGAACTTAACATCTCACTCACTCGATAGATGCAATAAGATGACCAATTACCCTGACGACCGACCGATGGACGAGGATGACTTCGTCTAACTTAACCGATCGAAGATGCTGATGCTCGCGCAAGCTCGTCCTCGTTTGTTTCGCACGAATTTCCATTTAAAAGAACAAATCAAAGGGCTGTAGTTGTATATAGCTTTAGCTCTGCGGCTCCGCAGTCTTTGGCCACAATAGATCCCAATCCCACGGTCAGATACCCCGAACGAACAACAATAGAATGAACTTCGTTACGTGCATTGCCAAATAGAAGATCGTGTATCTGCACTTGAGCCTGGCTTCATTGGTCTATGATTATCTGCATCTTCAATACGCGCACTGATCGGCGTACAATTTACAGTGGTGGTTGAAAATGAAGCAGCGCGTTGAAATCAAGAGGATCCATGATGAAGCCACGCCATAGAGAGCGTGAAGAATCATTTTGAAGGTCCGTCATCGCATTGTGCTGAGCCGTAGAATATATTCTTATTCTTCTTTCAGCTAACACCGGAGAAAGATTGAAAAATCTATACCTTCAAATGATCGTGATGGTAATTTACCCACCCGACCAAGACTTTTGTTACGTCATAATATTTCGTCTTCGGAAATTAGATAAATGGCCATAGAAAAAGATTGTTAAGAATGAGATTCTTCTATAGATAAATGCTTATTGTCGGGACGTGGTGAAGTTTAGAAGATAATCCGTGCTTGTTGTGATTTATATGCGAAGATCAAACTTACGCAAGTAAGTATATGAAACGAGGGAGAGAGAGAGAGGGATGATAATTTCAAATCGTGCAAAATTTAGCCAAGGATTTCAAAGAACCGAGAAATTCTTTTAGATTTACTTTTGGAAGATTGAAATGGGTTGTGGTTGTGGGGTAAATGGAGATCGAACGTTGTTGCGGTTGTTTCCTTAAATGGTTTGACTTCGAGAAGAATGACTTTGGTAAAAAAAAAATTTTCGATCTTCATTTTTATGACGAAATTGGGAACCATTTCAGTCGAGGCGTCGACAATTCATATGGACTAGCTTTAAGGGGCAACAGAACAGGGTTAATAATTTTTTTTTTTCATTCGATCGTATTTCTTTGTTTTGGTAGTCAAATTCCCTAAGGATAATATGGAAGTAAGAGACAAAGGTCTTACATAATATTTGACGATAAAGTCATCATCAGCCAACGTTGTGGCGGTAGTGACGGCAACACACATTGGTTGTATTTTATATATAGGAAACGACTTTCACTTCATGGTTTGGATTAAATGGGTGCCAGTAGCCACCGCAGATACGTCAAAAAGTCAACAATACAGTTTCTACGTCCTCTGTCAATAGCTTGCGGCTCAGATAAAAGGTTTATCTGCACATTTTTTGTATGGCAAATCCATGAGCTCTATGGTTTAAATTAAAACAAAAAACTAATTGGGGTCACTGCTGAAGCAGGATTAGATGTGGATTAATGTCGGAACGATTAGTTGGTCATTGTTTTGTGAAAAGTAAAGCAATTTGACTGCAAGGAAAGATTTTATTTTTTAAAAGCAATCAACTGTAAAACAATGGAAGGTGGCAATTTACATAATCATTTTAAAATATGTATATACCTATAGGAGGCACACATTGAAGTTAACTTTTGAATTTACTTGTTTTAATTTTTTTTTTTTAATCTTTGTTACTTTAAGATCTGCCATTTTTTTTAAGATGTGCCAATCGGCTGTACAAAAAATTGTCCAAAAACAAAACGCCTAAAAACACCCAAAAATTAAAATGAATTACACAAAACTCAAAATACCCCAAAATATTACACGAAAACCGATTTGGGCGATTCATCATATAGTTTTAGCAATTTTTCATTTTTGTTTTTTTTTCGTGATTTTTCAAAGTAAAAAATCGGCAAAAAAAAAACCTCAAAATACAATTGGGGGCGAATGATTTTTCATTTGTTTAATTATGATAATTTGTATAACCATAAACGACACGACCGTTATTAAATCAAGAAAATAACTGGGTGGTAGAGGCGGCAGCAGGTGACGGTCCCCTCTGCCATCGACGCGCCGCAGCTGCGATCAATACTCTGCTTAATTAAGTTAGTAAAATTGTTATCATTACAAATGCCAATTTTTTGTTATGGTCTCATTTTTGCCGTTTTTTTTTTTTTTTTTCGTTTTTGAAAACATTTGTTTGGGTTTTCTTGCATTTGTTAAGTTCGCCCAAAAATGTTAGATGATTCTTTATTTACCTAAATTTTTATTGGCAAAAATATTTTCGGTGATCTTTCATAAAAAAATACTGTTTTGGCGATTCGTATCTATTTTTCTTGAGCGATCTGTCATTATGAAAAATAACCCAAATAATAGTATAAAACGAGAGATTCCTCATTTTTCATTTTTGGGCTTTGTTTTGTTTTTGGGCGATATTTCGCACAGCCATGTCAATTGTTACCGACTGTGTAAAACCGGCATCGAAAATAACTGAGGGCGTAAAAGAGTGTAGCCAATATAATTTTGTTACTTGTTTTATTACTTAGTTTCTGAATTTTAGTTTTAGATATTTTTGTTTCAATAATCAATTATAAAAACTGAAAATTTATTAAAAAATAAAAAAATTATCTTAGAGAAAATACATACGGGATTTGTATTCTCTCAAAAAATATAGAAGATATTCAAATTCAACGGACTTCCCCAAGAAAGGAAAGGGTAATTGAACATACAGTTCTTTTTCTTCACTAGCTGACTTTCGACAACGATCATTTGGACTACTTATATATTGAATTTTTAATCGTTTCAGCAAGAATTTCGGGCAATAAGTTCTCGCATATTCTTATAGAAATCCATTGGAAAACCAATTCAGGAGCCGTCGAATAGAGTAATCTTGCCGAAGGGCGGCGCGGCGACTGCAAAGATAATATAAGGAAACGTAACCTTCAATCCTTCAAAAAATTATAAAGAATCCTAGTGGCAATATTAAAAATTAACTTTACTAAAAATAAAAAATGAGTGTGCAAACGTTTCGCTTAAAAGAAGTGGCATTCGCGAAGTTTTCGACGAAGTTTGTGGAAGAGATGAAAGCAAATAGAGAGAGAGAGAGAGAAAACAAGTGAAAGTCGATATTTTAGAGTGCTCTAGTTATTTTTCGCTTTATTTAAAAAATCTTAGTTAAAAAAAAACAAAATTAAACATAAAATCATTTTTAAAAATTAACTTTATAAGAAAAGTGCAATATCTCATAAAAACAAAACATTTTAAAAGGTAATTTAAGTCACTAAAATATACCAGAGGTTGGCCATTTTCCTGTGTACAAAAGAAATACATATACAGGGTGAGTCATGAGCAATGCGACAAAATGCTAGGGCGTGTAGGTTGCGTTGATACAAGAAAAAAATCGTATAGGAGGGGGGGGTCTATTCCCCTCCGTTTAGCCGGGAGGGGCAATTTTCGAAAAAACTGACTTAAAATGGGAAAAAATTATTTAAAATCAACGGCTTCATTCACAATGCTGTGCGATACGTTTTTGAAAAGCCAATAACTTTTTCTTTCATTCTGTGTTTAAATAAATCTATTCTAAGAAAAAGTTTTTGAAATATTAATTTTCAAAGTCAAAATTTTGAAAAAAAAAATTTCAAATTCATTTCTTTCAAAATTTTACGTAATTAAGTGCTAATTTTAATTTCAAAATTCAATGCTGTTATTAATTTTAAGTCTAAATAAGAAAACCGGATGCAAAAATTTTATGTCATTCTCAAGAAATTAAAAAAAAACCAAAACCACCTTTTTCTAAGAAAAACATTTATTTTTATTGTAACGAAGCAATTTATTTATTTATTTAGCATTAATCTTAGTTTTTTTTACTTTTTTTTTAATTGGAGTTTTATGAGAACGTAATAAAATTAAATAGTATTGGATCGGGCACTGTGATCGGGCCCCGGTTTTTGAATTCCATTATTAATGGAGAATCATACCTGCAATTCCTACGAGACCTTTTACCCGATTTATTAGACAGCGTTCCATTGGTTATAGCAGATACTTTAATCTACCAACAAGATGGTGCTCCAGCACACTACAGCTTACAGGTGAGAAACTGGCTGGATGATCATTTTAGTGACCGTTGGATCGGAAGAAGGGGCCCCACGGAATGGCCGCCTAGGTCATCAGATTTAACTCCCCTAGATTTCTATGCATGGGGATTTATGAAGAACTATGTTTACGAAGTGGAAATAGTATCATTGGAACAACTGAAGGAACGAATTGAAGTCGCTGGAGTCAAATTGCAGGAAAATTTGTCAAGCATAAACTTATGTGAAGCCATTACAAGGAGATATAATCTATGCCTTCTAAACAATGGAGATCATATCGAGAATTTTTTATAAGTACTTCCAATAAAAAAACATAGTAAAAATAAAAGGAATAAAAAAAACTAAAAAAACTAAGATTAATGCTTCTTAAATTGCTTCGTTACAATAAAAATAAATGTTTTTCTTAGAAAAAGGTGGTTTTGGTTTTTTTTTTAATTTCTTGAGAACGACATAAAATTTTGCATCCGGTTTTCTTATTTAGACTTAAAATTAATAACAACATTGAATTTTGAAATTAAAATTAGCACTTAATTACGTAAAATTTTGAAAAAAATGAATTTGAAATTTTTTTTTCAATTTTTTTTTTCAAAATTTTGACTTTGAAAATTAATATTTCAAAAACTATTTCTTAGAATAGATTTATTTAAACACAGAATGAAAGATAAAGTTATTGGCTTTTCAAAAACGTATCGCACAGCATTGTGAATGAAGCCGTTGATTTTAAATAATTTTTTTCCCATTTTAAGTCAGTTTTTTCGAAAATTGCCCCTCCCGGCTAAACGGAGGGGAATAGACCCCCCCTCCTATATGATTTTTTTCTTGTCTCAACGCAGCCTACACGCCCTAGCATTTTGTCGCATTGCTCATGACTCACCCTGTATATGAACCCAAAGAGAAAATCGGGGGAAATATCTCCAAATCAATCACCAAGCTGCAAAAAAAATTCAACATCCAAAGTTTGTTTACTACCCAAGAAGAATATCTCAATGGCACCAACATCTTCTTCAGCAAATGAATTAAAATCAATTGTCGATAGTTGCCTGGTTGAACATTTAAAAAACATAGCGACAAAGGATGACGTCTTAGCTGTCTCTGCTGAAATACAGCTCTTACGGTCGCAAAATGAGCACCTAACGCAACGTTTAGCTGTCGTTGAGAACTATTGCGAAACACTTGAAAGACAGTTGGAAATTTTACACCAAAAATCAAATGAAAATACGGTTGTATTACATCTACCTCCAGATGAGAAAGCAGACATGAATAGTCTAGCAAAATAAATTTGTCTTAAACTTCTCAATCTGAATGAAAATGCAGATCTATCTTTTGATAAAGCACAAGAATTTGTTAATCGTCACAACAACAAAACCACTATGGTACTTAATTTCAATAACAAACACAGCACAAAAAATAATAGAAGCCGCACCGAAACTTAAGAACACCGGGATTGTGGTACATCGAGAGCAATCCTTTCTTTTTCGGAAAAAAAGAAGAACTCTTTTCGAAATTAAAAACAAACTCTTGGAAATCAACCCGAATGTGAAAATCATGATCAGGGGATCTAAACTTCAAATATCGGACTTTTCATTTTCACATAACTCACTACGAGGATTGACAATAACAAAAAGTGATGAGTTATTATTTGTCAAAACTACTTTTGGTGAGGATGCAATGTGCTTTTTTGACATAAACGTCAGAGGGAACAACAACATCTCTCATGTACCAAGTGAGCCATCTGTGAGTCACTTTGTAAACAAACAACCTGGTTCGGGTCCCAACTATAACCAGAATCATCTTTCAACATAGGATAGAGTTGCCGTCTGCCATAAATTTAATTTCAATTTAAACATTTTCTGCTATAATATTACAGGTCTAAAAAATAAGTTGCTTATGCCAGAATTTTTTAAATTAGTTTTAAGTTATGATGTTTTTATATTATTAGAGACGTTTGTGGAAGAAGGTAAAGAGTTACAATATTTAAAATATTTTGAAGGTTTTAATTTGAAATGGATACCGGCTATTAGAAATAGTAGACTTGGTCGAGCCAGCGGTGGCATCCTGTGTGGGATAAAAAACAACATTTCCAAAAATCTATCTTTTAAAACTAATGGAAGCAAAATTGTATTAGATTTTATCATAAACGCGAAACACTTTATTATAGTACCTATTTATCTTAATTTTAATGGATGGAGTTCTGATTTTGAGGAACTTCAAAATTTGCTCTTAAGTCAAAATAATGAAAATATTTTAATAATTGGGGACTTAAACAGTCGAATAGGTGACTTCCAGAACTCTCCTTTTATAAGCTGTGAACATTTTTTAGCCAAAAGAAGCTCTTTAGATGAGTGCATTAATGCAAACGGAAAAGGTTTGATGGATTTGATAGTGGACTTTGGGTTTTTCGTTTTAAATGGTTGTTCAAGGAGTGATAGTATCGGTAATTTTACATTTATATCGGCTCAGGGATGTTCTGTTATTGACTTTAGTCTTGCAAAGGGGGAGTGGCTTCAAGTTGTCAATAATTTTGAAGTACTTCCGGCTAATTATTCAACGCATTTACCTATCTTTTTGTCGTGTGTTTTTAAAACTCATATCCGACCTCAAACTGAAAATGTCAACAACAGGATTCGATGGGTTGAACAAAAATCAGATATTTATAGAAGAAATCTAAATAAGCATGCAGTGAACTTCTCAAATCAAGCTATAGGTACAGTAAACGAAACAACAAATTTAGTTCTACAAACTATAAGACGATCTGCAGTCACCCGCTCAAACAATGATCGTTATACTTTTAAATGTAGTTGGTATGATGAGCAATGTAGAAAAAGTAGAGAAAGATCTTTTCGGTTGCTTAAACTTTTCAGAAATACAAATAATGAAGCCTTTAAATCACTGTATCTGCAAGCAAATAATGCTTTCAAAGAATTATGCAAGCAAAAAAAGGAACTTTTTCTAAGAAAATCTGCATTGAATCTTCTTGAATGCAGAGATTCAAAAGTTTTTTGGAATAATGTTCGAATCTTAGGAGACCGTAATAAGTCGACAGTAACATATATTAGTGTTGATATCCTAGCATCGCACTTTGAAAAACTTTTGTTACAAGATCCTTTCCAAACGTCTATAAGCTTTGCTCTTCCATTAATATATATTGAGGAATTGGATGCTCCTTTCTCAATGTTAGAACTTCTTGCTGCGCTCAAAAAATTGAAAAACAATAAAGCTTCCGGGACAGATGGCATTCCATCTGAGTTCTATAAGAATGCGACTTCCCAGTTTTTGGAACACATTTTGATTCTGTTCAATAAAATGTTCGATGAGGAAAGTTACCCAGATATTTTTAGGTCTTCAATGATATCTGCGATTCTTAAAAAGGGTGACCCTAATCTTCCCGAAAATTATAGAGGAATTTCTGTTCTCAGTTCTTTTCGAAAACTATTTACCCAAATTCTTTTCTTCAGGCTTGTTAACTGGGTGGAACGAAATAACAAAATAAGCTGCTTTCAGGCTGGATTCCGAGCTAATCTCTCGACAATCGACCAGATCTTTACTCTAACTAGTGTAGCTAGACGTTTTATAGAAAAAAAATCGAATCTGTATGCATTTTTTGTAGATTTTAAGGCAGCTTTTGATACCGTTAATAGGAGATCGCTATTATTTAAGCTCGCAGCTATAGGAGTATCGACTAAATTTATAAGAACTTATGACCAGCTTCTTACAAATATGACTGCATGTGTATCTAACGGTAGTAACCAGTCAAAACAGTTTAGATCTGATGCCGGTGTCCCACAGGGCTGCATTTTAAGCCCTCTTATATTTTCGCTTTTTATAAATGATATTGAAGATCATATCCCTGGCGGTGTTACTTATGGTGATCTACAAATCAAAGTTTTGCTTTATGCGGATGACCTTGTTGTTTTAACTGATAACGCGGTAACACTTCAGCTCCAAATAAACAAGCTAAAACAGTACTGTGATATCTGGGACCTCAAAATAAATACATCTAAGTCTAAAATAATGGTTTTTAGATCTCAGAACCGTAGTGCTCGAAATGACCGTACGTGGACCCTCAGTGGCTCCAATTTAGAAGTTGTGACTGAGTACAAATACTTAGGATATCTAATAACACACAATTTGAATCTGAGAGCGCACATAAAAGATAAACTAGCTGTAGCAAAGGCAGCAATTAATTGTATGTGGTCAAATTTCTTCAACAACAAAAGTATAGACCCGGCTTCAAAATTCAGGGTGTTTGATGCAACCGTTAAAAGCTGCTTTTGCTATGGTAATGAAGTTTATGGGTACAAGCAACTGGAAGAAATTGAATCTATCCAAAGATTTTTTTTCAAAAGGATCTTTAGGCTCCCATATAACACACCAAATTATGCGATACACGTCGAATCGGGATTGCCTCCAATGTATATTAGGAACCTTAAAGCTAACGCAGACTATATCATCAAAGTCATGCAAAGGCCGAACACCAATCTGCAGAAAAGAATTCTTTTAGTGTCATTAAGATGTCGATATACTCCTTTTAAAGATTGGTATGAATTGTCCTCGACACAAAACTATCCTCTGACTTTCTGTGTGGAAGATCTAGATTCGTGGAGAACTGCATTCTATGATTGCATTTCTACTCTCGATGAGCAAATATTTCTGGCTTTTAACGATAGGGCGAGGGAGTCTGTGTCGAGAACAATGTATAGCAAACTTAATCTCTGTTTGGGGGAAGCCAATTACTTTAGAGATGAGTTTACTGTTTGGGAGATGAGTTTGATTTTTAAAGCTCGCACAGAATTGCTAGAGCTCAACTATAGGCCTCACAGAAATGATATTAGTCCCCACTGCACATTGTGTAATCTAAATCAAATTGAAAACATCTTCCACTTTTTGGCAATTTGTCCCATCTTACAAGAAATTCGGCGACTATACTTCAACAAGAGTTATCTATCGCTAGAGGAATGTTTAAGTGTTCTGAACGGAGAGAGTGGTTGGAAGCTGCTTATTCGGTTTATCTCACATTCGGTTGAGTATAGAAATACATATGTGAATCTATTTTAGGTACATACCTATGAAGATAGAATCTGATTTAATTTTGTTTTAGCTAAACTAAAAGCCTGATTTTTGAGGATAAAACTTAATCTAATTTTGTTTTAGCTAAACTAAAAGCCTGTTTCAATTTAATTTCGTTTTAGCTAAACCAAAAGCCCGCGATACCAGTTGATATTTTAAGTCTTTAACTGCTTCCATATTCTGTTTTGTTTTAGGTAAACCTAATTTATTAAATGTAAAATAAAGCCAAACTTTTGTCTTAAAAATATGAATCAATATTATTATTTACTTTATTAATTTCGTTTTCGCTAAACTAAAAGCATATAAATTTAAGTCCTTTTTTGTTCTAGATTATGTTTAATTTATTTTTTTTTTTCTGCTTCTTAATTTCAATTTTTTTGTCATAAATCTTTTTGTATACATTTTCTCTCAGATTATATAGATATATATTTAATTAACCGGCAGAAGGCTTAGGGCCATGCTTGTATATCTTTTTAACTTTAAGTTTGTATTCTTCTGAAAAAAAAAACAATAAAGATAATAATAATAATAATAATAATAATGAAAGCAAATAATAGTTTAAAATTCGCGCGAATTTTAAACTATTATTTGCTTTCATCTCTTCCACAAACTTCGTCGAAAACCACTTCTTTTAGCGAAACGTTTGCACACTCATTTTTTATTTTTAGTAAAGTTAATTTACCTCGAAGGTCTTCTTGCGTCGAATGGTCATGTGGAGCACTGACCTTCGGAATTCTCACTAACTCACTAACTATACTTTATTGAACTTTATTGAATAAAATAAAATTTATTATTGAACTTTATTGAATAAAATAAAATGAAAACATCATGATGAATATGTTTGTTATATATGTATTAATTCATCTAACGGTACATTTTCAAGGAAAGCAGGGAACCTATATCTGAATGTCTTTATAAATTATTAAAAGCGAAATAAGGCCGACTCGGCGTTATTTCACTTCAGCAAAGTGAAATAACGCCGAACATGGAAATTCGGCGTTATTTCGCTTTCATAAAGCGAAATAAGGCCAAATTTCGGAATTCGGCGTTATTTCGCTCGGCGTTATTTCACGTCACGCACCGTGAAGAAATAAACTGGAAGAATTACAATCACTCATATTCAACTTTTGTACGCCTCTTTTCTATAGAATACCACCAAGGGCCAAGCCCCCAATTATATTTTTATATTTATATAGTTTATATACTTGAATATTAATTTGCGTATAGATTGAACTTTCCCTTAAGCGAACCTTACACGTCCAGTCATCGTATACACATATAATCTATCATTAGACAAAATCAAAAGTGTTTTGATATTTCGTCAAACAGATGCACGCATACAATCTTGTTTTCACAATCACTATTGAAGTCAAATGACTGACCGTGTGAGGGTCGCTTTTAAGCACGCTTAATCATTTCGCTCAATCATTTCGTTCATATCTTCGTCGAAACAAGACGGGCCAATTTTAATTAGTGAACAAAATTTTCGGTTTCTTTCTTTTGCATTGGACATGATTCAAAATGGCTTTAGACACATCAATCTGTTTGATCAAACATCATGCAAAATCAAAAATGGTTTGATTTTTGTCAGTCGAATTTCAGAGAATGTATATTACCCATATTCTATTTGATGCCACTATCTACTCACGGTATTCCTATCGTTAAAGACCGTCGCCGTCCACTTTCACCATTAAACTTGCTTGCAATAAATTGCAGTAAGGTTGATAGATGACAATTATAATCATAACTTTTGCTCCTTGTAAGTTGGTTATCAAAATAAAAATTAATTTTTTTGCGATAATTTTAAACAACACTTATTGTTGCTTAAATGCCGATAGTACAGCTTTGGGTTTTGGGCACCAATCTTTTCTAAAAATTCTATTCATGAGTATAAAAAAACAACAGTTTCTTGAATCTTTCTCCTACCTATACGTTTAACTTACAAATCCACTATCAATTATACCCTAAATACATCATGACATTAAATTGAGTTGCAACATGCTATAGTGACAACTTAATGATTAAGTTTTTTTTCTTTTTTCGAAAATGCTGAGATAAGGTAAAATACTTTTTTACTTCATTTTAAATAAGCGTTCTATTTTTAAGGGCCGTTTGCTAATACGATACTTAAGCAACTATGTTCTACATAAATCCTTAAGTGACAGTTTATGCAAAGTAGAACATAGTTGCTTAAGAATCGTATGAGCGAACGGCCCTTTAAAATATCAAGTTTCCGTAATTTGTCTTTTAAGAAAAAAAACCTAAACAAAAAATCTTTTACAAAATATTAAAATGAATCCATCAATCAGCCATTTAAATATTCCACCAAAAACCTTACATAAACTTTATAAATAACGTCGATCTATTTAGTGATTCTGTCTGTGACAACCAAACCATAACAACCGATAGCCATAACATTAAATCAACAAGTTCTTAGACAATCTCTGGCCAAAGTTTTTTTCCAGAAACCCAAAAAAAAAAGGGATAATGTATCAAGTTGCATGTTGTTGGTCCCGATTTCTAGTAACCCACTACAAATCAATATTTAGCTTCATAAATTACATCCAAATCTAACTGCGAGGAATCGAAAAAGATACTTGAAATTCTCCACAAATATAAAAATAAACAAAACGACTTTACCAAACAGGAAACCATTAAAGGAAGTTGCTTCCTTTTTGTTTTGATTAGCATGATAGCAATTCACTGAGACCACCCGTCATTAGAGTCATTCTCAGTGGCTTACTATCGTGCCACCCTCGCTGCATATTCCTATGTTTTCATAATAAATGGGCGATGTCTATCGCTAGCCTTGACTTTCGGTTGACCTGAAAACATAGAGTCAAACTCAGCGTTGTCCAATTTAATTGCCATAACTAACTACAGCCCATTCACAAACCTACATACATGTATATGTCCTTATGAAATGACATATTAGCCTAATCGATTTATTCAGCTGGAATTTCTTGGTGCGCGTCGATGTCGGAGGTCTGTTGACACAATTCTGGTTGGTGACTTATTGGAAGTTCGTTTAATCGCCTTCCCTGCCAATAAAAATAATTAGAACCAGCACAAGGTAACAAGTCTGAGCAATGTCCAGCTGAGAGCAAACAAGCTTCAAGGACAAGTCTTTCGAAGTTAAATTGCCTTTTGTATATTGGTATAAAGTATTAAGCTTTTGTGTTCGATATGAGTGACTCAATAATTACGAAATAAAAATTAATTCAAACCAATTTTGTTGGGATTAAGAAACCTATATTTTGGTAGTTTGACAAAAAAAAATTCTTGCAGAAAGTAGTCCAGAGGATTGAGCTTGAGTTTTACCGCACTACTTATGTTTCTTTACTAAAGACAGACTGTAGACCAGAGTGTTGGACTGTGCTCCCGATAAGACTGCAAAAGCAAAAAAATATTTTGTTGCGGTGTTGTGTGACCAATTGCCTCCTGAGACATGGAAGTGTTGTCGCACGATTTGAAATTCGGTTTGTTAGTCGAGTTTGTCTAATGGGAAAACCATGTTACCATTGAATATTCAAAATGAAACAAGAACTTCTCCCTCGAAGTCTAAAGGACAATAATGGTTGTAGGAAGTGCAACGTGCAGTCCATTATGGATGCCGTCAACTATGATATAGCAGAACACCTGTGTTGTGTCAACAAATCTATATTTATTTTTTTCTTGTGAAATGTTCAGTTTGAATTCGGATGAATCATGGAGTTATATTAAAAAAAGTTAAAATAAAGTTCATAGGGCTACGTGTTGCTGTTGCTGATTATCAAGAGACACAATACTCTGCATACCCAGCGGGGCAGAAGCACTGATTCAGGACAGGGATAGTTAAAATCTGAGAGTGAGGGTAGGGATAGTTGGAAAGTTAAAACTAAAATTATAAATACAAACGTATATGTACGAGCTGGAAGAGATAATGAATATAATGTATAGAAGGTGACTAAACATCATGAGCAATTAAGACATATTGGAAGATGTTCTACTACGGAATAGAACAAAGTATAAGAATGAAATTGGTATCATCCTTTTGGACTTGGAAGGCTATAGTGACGGTTTGATGTTTCTGAAGCTAGTGATGGTGTGTAATATCATTAGTGCTTATGTTTCCCGAATTCAATGAAAGCAACCGGTGAAAACTCATTTTGTTAAGGTTTTCATAATCTTTGTATTAACATCCGCAAAAAATGAACTTAGCCTTTTGAAGGAATCAGTTGGTTCAATCTCGATAGAGCAAAATGCTTTTCTCTCAAACATTAAATGTTTTGTGCCAAATCATTAACAGACTGAAAAAGGTTACATAAAAATGCTCAGTATGAGGAAAAGCATCAAGTCGAACAGCAATGAACAAATGTCTTAATAATTGAAGATAATTTCTGTTTCGGGTTAATCAACCAAAGATGAAATCAAGAGCATAAAGGTGTCTCCCATGAAGTGCAAAGATAAGTTGCAAGAAACATTGTTTTAAAAACGTTGCTGAAAAGTTTCGGAAATGTTTCATGTCACCTAAAAGAACGTTTCTTTTGTCGTGAAAGCTTTAATATAGATATATGGACGACCAACTCAAAACAGATCTAAAATGCGTGAACGCTGCGAAGGGAAACCGGTATCGCTTAATCACGAAAAAAACTCAATACTTATGTTGCTCATTTTCTGATCTATACCACAGTCCTATTCGGGTGAACAGTTAAATTACATATGATTAATATAGCGAAGCATATTGTACAATCGCGATAGTAAAATGTGAATAAAATTGCGGCAGAACTGAATTCAACTGATCTGGGTCATCCTCGAAACCATACAAGCTTATTTTTGTGGTCCCTGGAGCGATGAAAGTAAGATTTCAAGCCGTTGAGAAACACTAAAATTCGTTAAATTGTTAAATTACATATTAAATAGTGTAATAATGTTGGAGTATTTTAATAACGATTGGTTTTATAATTTTCTTGATGAAATGATGGCAGAAAGGCTTTACAATTTTATAAGTGTATAAATATATATATAGTTTTATGAATTGGCTTCTAATTCCATGCCAGACAAAAAATCTCACAAAGATCAGTACCCATAGTACGTTTTACGAATATCCTTATAAATACCGCGATATCGTTATGCTGCGATTTTTTATAAAGTTATACTGCGATAACAACTGTTTTTGTTAAACGATATCAAATAATAAATTTTTATCATAACCAATTCTAGCACTTTTTTTTATATTAATATACATATATTTAGATACCGAAGAAAAAGATATAATATCTTCTTAATAACAAAAAGGTTACAGTTCGACAATATATAAAAGCCAATTAACGTGAATCTTCATCCGAGTTTGAATTCCACTACCTTTCTTTACTGACCATATACCAATCACTTACTCACACATACCTATACAAAAAAAAAAGTTCAAATATATTGCAATAAATTAATAACCACGAATCAGGAGGCAATAATTTAAGTCCTCGATGCCTGGTGGCGTGAAAATTTCAATTTATTTTCTATATACCTATTTTTTTCTTTTTCAATTTGTGACTTTAGAATGCTTTACGCTGCCCGAACAGCAGCACTCAGATACTCCCCCTGTTTTACATCCCGAGCCCCCGTTTGCTTTTTATAGGAAGAATTTCTTTATCGTGCTCACGAATCATGGTCTCCCCGAACTGGCAATGGTTACAAAATAGAAATTGTCTTCGACTTGGGAACTCACAGCTTACGGCAGCACTTAATCATGTTCCTGTAATAGAATTGAAGGCACATTGGTTCTCACCCAACCAGCAGATCAGGTAAGGGAACCCTTTATTTTTTTATTTTTTTTTTTTTTATTTTGGGAAGCAAGAGTGCAAGGAAAAATTACTTCTGGAAGCTATATGATCTTGTGTGTACCTTCCAATACGTTATCTTCGTCATGGAAATGATTTTGCTTGTTAGCTATTGTTCCTGAAGAATAACTTGCGCCTGATCCTTGCAAACACAACCAAAGTAAAGATCACAGGGAAGAAATAGAAAATTTGTGATTACACTAACGGCCCTGAAGCTAGACAGCGATACAGCGATACTGAGTGCAACGACTGCGCGTGCACTAGATATATTCCAAGTGCAGTCAACTATTGACTGCGCACGTCTAATCAATCAACAGATGGACAATCGGATCATCAGTGTCTCCAGGCGGTCACAGCTCTGAAATTAATTCCCGGTTCTGGATAAGTTTGTTAGATTATGTGATTGGTTCAACTCCAAGTAACCAGTTCAGACTCGGTGAAGTATGATTTATGGGTGAGTGAAGTCTGCAAAGTCATCGTCGTCATCAAAGGAGTTTTGAAATGAATGAAATCGTGTCTTGCCAATTTATGTGAGAATTGACAACTAGGAAGAGAATTTTCTTAATTGGGTTCTGATGTAAAGGATTGCTTTGGGCGCATAATCGTTATGAATTTTTTTTTTTTTTTTTTTAATTTAGCATCGAGCACGTTTTAAATGAATTGAAAAAAATATTACAATGATTAAGCAATTCATGTGATTTTATGCTGAAAATTGTAATTGAAATATAAAAAAAAAACTCTCACCTCTTTGTACTGCAACTTGTTTGTGAACAAAACCATCAAGGATTAAATTTCGTTCTAGATCTGAAACTTTTACCCATCAGGAGTACCTATTAACGATAAAAACAACAACAACACTTGTTCACATCCGTATCTTTATAGCGCCTTATACACTTTTTTATTACTTTTCTTTTTTCTTCAACACTCTTTATTATGTAGGTACTCTTTCTAACGATTTTCACTTAAATCAATCACGGAACGTTAAATGAGCACATGATGGAATTGTTCGTGGAAAAAAACACTCACTTTCACCCATGCTAACCCTTTTGTGTACTTATTTACATACGTGTATATAGACGAACTTGCCTTTTTATATTTCGTCGAAAAAAGGACGAACTGGGTGGTCGTATCGATAATTCACTAGAAAATTGTTTTTTCCTCCTTTTCTATCGTGTTTTTAATTGAAACAACCTGTAAACTTTGGATTAGGTTTCCTTTAAAGCGGAATTGTTCAAATGTTGTATTCATTTTCGAAGGAGAACACGATAATAACAACCTCAAAACATTTGTATTTGCATGTCAAACGAGTTTATTCTTATTCGAGTTTGAATGAATATTCGATTGCAATTAACTAAATGGGACATTTGTTGACATTCTATTGCCGACGGACATTCTTCTAAGGAACCTTTTTATTAACTAAGGCATCCTTGGGTTGGAGTTCTTGACAAGGTTTCGGCGGTTTTCTGAAAATTAAAAAAAAAAGATAGTTTTGTTAAATGTTCTTAATGTAAGATGTATGTATATTAAGTGTTAAGTCTAAAAATATCGGCTCAAGAAAAGAACTTCCAAACCAGCACAAAAATTATGAAAAATAATTTAATTAATCTCGAGGTTTTAACAGGTCAACCATAGTAGTCGCGAGTAAACAGAAGATAAAGTCATAATTCTATACGTCAAGTTTCCTTAAGTGCCGTCAATTCATTGCGTCACCCAATATTAGTCGAATCGAATGCCAACCCAAATTTTACATGTCCTTAGCCGACTGTCAAAATATATCGAATGATAATTTCACCGGTTCAGTGAAATAATGACCGCGGAGGTCTTAATTCCTAGTTTAAAAGGAAACGACTGCCTTCCCAAAATTGTAATTAAATCCTCCGGTGTTGTTTTCCAACAGTTCAGATTGGTAAGGGCGACATGCCCCACTGCCTGGCCCACTATAAGATTTGAGGTGTGTGCGAGTTTGGGTGGGTGAAATTAACGCGAGTCTTATAATGATTTTTAGTGGATGGTCTTATTGCCGCTTTGAAAAGGAATTATTGCCCAAGGGTGTTATTTCCTTTTTAATGGGAATTAAGACCCAAAGACCTTAATTCGAAAAAAAATCGAGACCAGCAGCCTTATATGGTTTAAGTTTTTCAATCGCTTATACCGAACTTCATATTGAGATCAGGTGGACGAAAAGGTGGAGTAAAATAAGGTTCACGGAATAAAGGCCCGTGGGTTGTAATTCCCACTTTGAAAGGAAACCACGCCCAAAGGCATTAATTTCTTCCCAAAATGGCAATAAAATCCGTTGGTGTTATTTCCCAACAGTTGAGGTTGGTAAGGGAGGCATGCTGCCCCCCTGCAACCCCCCTACCAGGGACACTATAGGATTTGGGGTGGGTGCGAGTTTGGGTGGGTGCAAGTAGGTACTGCGGGTCTTAATGCTGGAATTTATGCCCGCGTTATTTTCTGTTATAGCGGGAATTAAGCACCACGGTCCTTATTTCCGCGGACCTTATTTCAATCCACCGGACGAAAATGTTCGTTATTATTGTCAAAGTTAAATGTAATAAAATGACTATCACCTGAATATTAGCTACCACGCTAATAATAAAAACTCCACCTACACGCTACCAATCACCCTTACAGGGTGATTGGTAGCGTGTAGGTGGAGTTAAGACAAGTTCCCCCCGTTTAGGAGGGAGGGACAATTTTCTAAAACATTGACTTAAATCAGAAAAAAAATTATTTAAAAACAACGATGAATGATACGAAGCCTTGTTGTATTTTTTTGGAAAGCCAGAAAACTACTCTTTTATATAATTTTTAAATAAAGTTGTTTAAGTGAACAGTTTTAAAAAAATTTATTTTCAAACTCAAAATTTTGAAAAAAAAAACTAAAAAAAAATTGTTTAAACTAAATTGTCTAAACTCAAAAACTAATATACATTTTGGCATCCGGTTTTCTGTTTTTGACTAAAAATTAATAAGAGCATTGAATTTTGAAAATAAAAATAATAGTTAATTACATAAAATTTTGAAAAAAAATAGTTTAAAATTTTTTTTTTTAGTTTTGTTTTCAAAATTTTGAGTTTGAAAATTAACTTTTTTAAAACTGTTCACTTAAACAACTTAATTTCAAAATTAAATAAAAGAATAGTTTTCTGGCTTTCCAAAAAAATATAACAAGGCTTTGTATCATTCACCTTTGTTTTTAAATAATTTTTTTCTGATTGAAGTCAATGTTTTAGAAAATTGCCCCTCCCGCCTAAACGGGGGGAAATAGACCCCCCCTCTCATACGATTTTTTTCTTGCCTTAACTCCACCTACACGCTCAAGCTTTTTTGTGCACCTTATACCAATCACCCTGTATAGGAGTCTAGAAAAATATTCTTTCCAAATCCTCAGTACTGATATTTTTATCATATCCCTTTCTCATATCCCAATATCACCGAAAGTTTTTTTTAATTTTTGACTTAGGTATAAAAATAACGGTAGTTACTATATGTATAAACTTCACCTATAATTCAATTTTTCTCGAAAAAAATACGATCAATCTCGATAAAATCTTTTATCCGAAAACTTTTTACAGAATCAGGTTATTAACGGTACCTGCCATAGAACCGTTTTATATTACTCCAACTGGGCGGATGTGCAAATATGTGAATAGCCGGTTGTTCACCGAGCCTTAGCCATTGGGACGGATTTTTTTAAAACTTAGTTTGTAGTACTTTTTGGTGATTGCCAAGAGGACAAATTTAAGATTTTGTTTTAGCCCAGCTGCAACGGCACTACTGTTGTTGTCGATGAGTATATGTCATGCTGGAATAAGCGAAAAACTTAATCTCAGTTAAAAAAATCTCTTTTTTCTGAGCTAATCGCAGCCTTTTTTTATAAACATGAAACGATTTTGCAAGATTGAACTAGATCAGAAAAATTAGATTTCGCATACGATGAGTTCAACCTTTTACTCACTTTTTTCATAAGAAAGTTATCAGAAAATGTGAGTAAACGCTTGAGCTCATCTTTTTGCATATGACCCAATGTTTCTTCTGACCCTCTTAACTTGTCGTGGGCCAGTCAAAATTAGACACACAAAAAGAACTGAGATAACATTAATTCCCTATAAGATGGTACCTACTGGTCCTAAATACGTCATTACAAATTCCGATTCCGATTGAAAAAAAAAAACAGAAAAGACTGTGTGCTATATGTTATGAGCAACAGTGCAATTTCAAAAACGATTCAGACCCTACAAAAAATAAACACAACTAATTAGTTTCGAATTCCTTGGAACCAAAAAGTTGTTTTTTCGGACTTAAGTCGCTTTTCCCGAAAAACGTTAGTCAGAAAAGGTAGTTTTTTTCTTTCAGATCAACTTTTCTTGAATCTCTATTATTGGTAGCAAAATTCACACGTATAGGTATTTCCACAAACAGATTTAATTCGCTCTTCTGTCAGACGAGCCTTTTAATTGTGGAATATTTATTTTCATATAAGGATTTCCGAAGTAGGAATATAGAAAAACAAATACAAATGTATGCAGAAGAATTTTGTTCGATTCGGTTTGAGTGATTTTCGTTACAGGGATTTGGGGAAATAATAATTACTCGATATGCTCATTTAGCGACATCTACTTCGGTGAGTTTGACCATCTTGATTCCTCTATGTTTATAAACTCAATGAACGCATCTATAGAATATTTACAATACAATCACAAAAAAAAAAAAACAACTTTGCTGTTTCAAGTTCCATGGGAAGGAAATATAAAGTCAACTTTTCCTACCAAATATTTAAAAATCCAAGGAACCAACGCAACGCTTCAATACGGCATGATTACAAATTTGAGAATCAAATTATTGCAAGAGTATGTTGGGAAATGCACTTCATAACGATATATTTTTTTTTTAAATATTCGCTGTTAAACTTTATTTAGGATAAATAAGTAATAATTATGAGAATAAAGCTGTTGAGTTTGAGTAGTTAAAGTGCTCCAACTAAAGATCTAGCACGTTACACCATTTCAATCCCACACTATACAACTAACATTGAACGAGTTCTTTCTAAAACCATACCCGCAACAATTTCTCCTTTACCTTCTTCATCCACCTCTCAACTTGCCTATAGACACGAACAAACTTATGTTACGTAGAAAAGTGAAAGACCTTGCATTCAACAAAAACTCCCAACTTCTATATAACTTCAACTTGTTTTCATCATCATCTCCACCCACAAACTGGATTTGCTTCCTGAATCAGCCAATATATACCCTCAGCTAATTCAGACAACGCACCTACCTTTAGTATGTTTCAGCAGCATAGACGCTTATTCTGCTTCAGGAAAGAATTTTCCCTGCAGCTATTTACCGTCGAAGACCTTCTTATACTCGTATACGTTATGCGTACTGAATAGTTGAATGCCTCTGTTCCATGGGTATAACCTTTCGTTCTGTTCTGTCTTCCTAGAATTAAAATCCATCGACGGACGACGAGGACAGACGTTTTATGTGCCCCCTAGAACATGTTCAGAATACCAAATTGTTGTTTCACGTCTGCTGCTGGTGTGACGCGGTGGCGGCGGGACAGGGTTCGTTTCGAGTAAACCAAAATATTACATTTACCAAGAACACCCCTCAGGAAATAATGTCATTGCTGAAGTGCGTTGTGCCACAATCCAAGTGAATGTTGACTATGAAATAGCTTCTTCGATGTTTGTTAAGAAAATCCCATCAATATTTTACGCGATGCGATGCTCAAACGAAGCCTGAAAGCAGCATTTTTCATTTTTCGCATATTGGGCGGTAAACAGGAGTGGACCAAAACTTAGGCTGTTGTGCGTAGGTTGGGCAAGCGCATACCCATAGCTTGGCCTGTTAATGTGTTTAGAATTTATGATTTCCTCAAATATTACCTCACAAATGAATGAATAGCGGTCGATGCATGCTGTGGAATAGTTTCCACAGCGTTATGGATGTTGTTCCGTCAGATCGTTCACGGACATGAATATAAATATGAGTTCTAATGTTGAAATCGAAGAAAAACCGTAATCATTAGTTGCAGGAATTATGTGCATTAATTTAGAGGGCGCTCCATCGTGTGATTTCTACGTCTATACACGTAGAAAGTCATGAAAGTCACCGCACAGTCCTAGTGAGGTTATAGCAGTTGGAGCTTTATGTGCTGCTTACCAATTTGGGTGGAATGAACTGTTGAATTTCATCGGCGAATGAAAATGAAAACGCAAGTAGGTAGAAATATGGAGGATGGCAACATCGATAATAACGACGATGGCGACTTCGTTCACAAAGGTTGCTCCAGCAATGATTTGAAACCTGGCTTAAGATTGAACATCGTCGTCTTCACTCGTCGTAATGAGGCTTGAATGGTGATTATCGATTTTTTTGCTCGTCGATGTGCTCGAACGTTCCTTATTGTGAATTGGCCCGATAAGTAGTTGGGAGAGTAATAATATGGCCTTGTGTATAAGCACTTATTATAACATTGGCGGTGGACACATTCAATTCGAGACGGAAATATGATGGATACGGATTCTCATTTTAAACTGCACAATGCAAAGACTAAACTTAAGATCGACTGATCAAGATAATTATTGCGAACCTGAAAGAATTCTTGGTGGGATTTGGCAAGATAAATTTTAAGTAGGTAAATAAATTGTCTTGAAATCGATTGTTCGGAAATCAAGCTGGAAATGTTTCTAGAATTTTAAGGCGCCAGCATATTGAAGTTTGTTAAAATAAAAAAAATGTTGGCGGCTGTGTTGTGAAAAATACCCAACTTTTAGTTGTTGCAAGAGGAGGGAGGAACTGCTCAGATACTATAGTGTTAACACCCGACGTTCGATGTTGCATGACAGAGTATTACCTTGCTTGAATCCTTTATTGAAATCAATGGTCTTGGTGAGGTTGTTTTCGACCTTAACGACTGTTGCCCAGCGTTATCCTGTACAACTGAAAATGAATTTGTTTCGGGGTTACCAAACAGGTGTCTATAGACTTTATCTTTTAGTGTTAAATACGTGTAATAATTTCGCCATTAAAATTTAAATGAAAACGATAGTAAAGGGTTTTCCAATAAGAGGTGTTATTTTGATACTCAAAGAAAAATGGCATTTTTTGAGATAAATTATCGGATTTTTGTTTCATTATAAAGAGGAAGGTATGCCGTTAATAATGGAACACAACATCAGTCAAATGGCCGCCACGACCACGCTTACAGGACCATATCCTTTTCATGAAATTTTCCATAACCAAATGGCAAAGTGGCTGCCCTATGTCCTCGATAGCCTCACGAATTCCATCTTTAAGGTCTTGAACCGACGCTGGACTGTTCGCGTAGACCTTATCTTTCACGTGGCCCCAAAGGAAGAAGTCGCAAGGTGTTAAATCACAAGACCTCGGTGGCCAATTGTGATCACCTCTTCGAGAGATAACACGGTCCGGAAACTTTTCCCGTAAAAGATCGATGGTTTCATTGCTTGTGTGGCACGTAGCGCCGTCTTGTTGAAAGTAAACGTTGACCAGATGCGTTGTTGAAGCGTGTATCGTTCCATTTTTATTAATGGCGTAGTTTGTTTTGTAAAGTAAAAATAGTTTGATAACAATTTCCACCAAAATATTTTAATAGTAAATAATTAATTAAAAAAATCATATCACTGCTACGCAGATTCCCCGCTAGTAGTTGATGCCGCCCCTAGTTATGTTGGAACACGCGTGAAGTTGGCTACTGGCGGTGTCCATATGTAATACGTCAATGGATTTAAGATACTCATACAAATTGTCCTTAATATGTGCATGCAAGATAGTTTTATGTATCGAGGAGGTGGGATGACATAAGGTCCGCGGACTAATGTCCATGAACATTATGGCTGCTTTAAATATGCACAAGGTCCATGGACATTAAGACCAATAGGAATAAGACAAAAGGTCCAAGGACAAAACAGTCATACGGTCTATGAACCTTGAAATGCTTAACGAAGCACCCAGTCAAAATCAGGTCAATATTGTTTGGCAAAATTCATTTGGAATTTCTTTGTTTCACCTTAATTGGCAATTTATGTTTTGTTTTTTATTCATTTTGTTTTTAATTCATTTTGTTTTTTCATCAATTCGCAAACAGAATTTCGATTAATTTGTTTTGTAGTTTGTTCTTTGGCTCCTTTTTGTTTAGCTTTCAATTGTTTTAGAATTACATTTTTTCGCGCGAAATTTTAAGGCATATAATTTAATGAAGCGAAACAATTCCAAAACAATTGAATGTCAAATCAAATAAAAGGCACGACTGCTGGGTCGCACAAACTTGCTCTTGTGTCAAGTTACCAAGAGCTTAAAAGAACCTGCCACGATATCATTTTATATGAAATTATTTCTTAAATGTTTTCAAATAATTGAATAAGAAATAATTAAAAAAAAAATAATAAAAACAAATAACTTTAAACATCACTTTATAACATAAGAGAGTTTTCCGAAAAAATCGTGGTATGCCAGTAATTATTAAATATGACAAAATATTTAACATTTTTGTTTTTCAAAATCGTAGGACCAGTTTTCGAAAAAATCGACTTTTTTTAAACAACTTTTTAAAATATTTTTTTGAAAATTTTGGAGAATGACAATTTTAGCTAATTAATAATTTTAATCCGAAAAAATTAATTTCAAAAATGATTCATGAATTGGTTTTCAAAATATTCAATTTTCAAAAAAAAAAATTGTTTAGTTAATTCAATTTTTTGTAAGAAACCTCATTAAAAAAATAGGTACGCCATTATTGTTTGGCTATCTAGATCTTCTAAGAAATAAAATTTTGTAAACATCCACTCAGTCGTTAACGAGAAAGTAAAAATTTAAAAAAAAACGTTATATGACAGGTACTGTTAAAAATGTTCCTAAAGAAATATGGTTCATGCGATCTGAAAGGCTTTTAGTTTCGTATCACTTATGTTAAATTTTATCAAAATCGTTAGAGCTGTTTTCGAGGAAAACGAGTTTTTTCATAACCGTTATATGGCAGGTACCGTTTGTTTTAGGCCTAGAACAAAAATTAAAAAAAAAAACCCTGACTGTCACCCTAAAAATCTTGTATACCGAGTTTAAGGGATATCAACCGTTCAACCGTTTAGACTGCAGGTGCGAATTACAGACAGACAAACTGACAGACACACAGACAGAATTGCCAGACCTACTTTTTTCAATTTGCAAGGGGCAGCGATCACCATATTTACCCCACTTTAAACGCCAACATTTCAATACAGACATTGTGTCCATGGACCTTATGACTCTTTCCTGTTCGGTCATAATGTCCATGGACATTGTGTCTACTTAATGCGGCCATAATGTCCATGGACATTATGTCCACGGACCTTATGTCTTCCCACCTATCGTGCGATCTGTGGTAAATATTTCAAAGAAAATTACCGAATTTATATATAGTTAGGCTTGCCAGGCCCAAAGTTTCCCTTTAGTCGGGTCACAACTTCATGGAAACCCATTAAGCAATACGAAGAGCCGAAGACGAGCTTACCTGGAAAACTCGGACGAGGAAGACACCCCAATAACAATTCCCCGCTATGTTTCCCTATTCTTTTTCTTCCTATTTAACTTTCTTTTGTGTATCTATTATGATTTGACGGATTTTAAGATTATGGGTACGAAATCCCGACTCTCAAAATACCGACTCTTAAAATCCTGACACTCAAAATACCGAATATTTTACTATGTTTGGTACTGAAAATCAAAAAGAAATCAAATTATAAAAAAAACGCTTTGACTCGAAAATGTAAATGAAAAATCGCCTATAAGATTCTCTTCTCAAATTCTCTTAAATTAATTTTTTTATTATGGAGATATTTAAAAAGCGTTGAAATTATAATAAAAGTGCTGAAAGTCAGGATTTTTAAATTCGATCTTTTCGGGATGTTAACCAGTCGGGATTTCAAGAGTCGAGATTTCAAGAGTCGGGACTTTTCTAGTCGAAACTTTTGTCGTTAAAAATAGTCGGGATTTTGATACGAACCTCATAAGACCCGGAACTTATATTTAAATCCATCTCAATTCTAATAAAATAATAAAAATACAAATTCATAGATAAAGCTCATTAATTTGTATTGATATCTTAAAAAATGTCAATCAAAATCTTAAATAACCGCCAATCTTATATAATAACAACTATAAGTATGACCGTCCATACAATAATATAAGGTTACCCAGCACATCGGCAAAATTTACATTCGGCGAAGAATGACGGTCATCGATATCAAATAATCATCTATACAAGTCAAAGAAATGTTAAGGAAACACTTGGAATCGGCTTATAAAGAATCCACTCTAACCGAAGTTATAGGTACCTGTGCGCTGTGCGTATTTGTGCGAGTATTCCTTTCAATGTCAGATTTGTCTCTAATGGAACTCTAGATACACCCTAGATAAGCGATTAGTGTGCAATTAATTGCAAGTTTCTCATGTGAATGCATGTAAAATGTGCAAGTGTGTTTATATGTATAATTGGGGAACCAGAACTCAAGAACTCTCGCCTATAAGCTGGTGAAGGTGATGCTGCGCTGCGTGACTTGTTGTGTAATAAATAACAAGAGATACGCGAACTTGCTTTCCCTGGGTAATGATATAACATGGGATATGAGGAACCAAGTTTATTGCCATTCGCACATTTATCGTATAAACCACAACAACAACAACAACTACTACAAAAAGTGATAGTGTTGTGCTGAATGTTTGGATTTTAATAACATTTTGGAATTTGGGTTTAATCGTAAAAACGATGAAGTAAATATAAAGTAAAAACGATCTGGAGTAAAAATTGTGATGGAACACCATTTATTTGACTGTCAAATTTTTCTATTGGCAAAAATGTTAATTATAAGTATTTAGAATGGATTCACTCATGCTTATCATATAAGATAATCATAACTTTCAATACGGCGGTATTAAAATTTAAGACGCAGTTATTTTATTTTTATTTCTATTACGTTTCCCAACATTAAGGTTATTATTTATCATAACATATTTATTTGATACGCATTTGACAGAGGTAATCACGACATACTGTGTAAAAACCTTAGCTTATATTTTCGTTTTAGTAGTAGATCCTGTTCGTCTTATTCAAAGCTATTTAAAACACACAGTCAGAGAGTAAAAGTTGGTCGTAGTTGGTCTTACTAGCTGGTGTGCCGCATGGTTCAGTGTTGGGTCCTACGTTATTTTGCATGTTCAATAATGATATCCCCCATTTGTGGCAAAATGTTGTTTATTTCATCTTTATGCAGATGATGTTCAAATATATATTTCTCGACCATTTGATTTGCTTAAGGACCTTATTTGCAGACTAAATGAAGATCTTTTAGATACCTACAATTGGACCTTAGGCAATGGCTTGACTCTAAATCCTGTCAAATCGCAAATTATTGCGGTATCCAAAAATAAATTTGATATTGCAAACCTTTCGCCAGTTTTTGTTTCTGGTTTCTAACTTACGTTTGTTGACACTGTCATCAATCTTTGCTATAAAATAAATAAAGTGCACAACTTGGTCGCACGAACTTGTTCTTGTGGTGCACGACTGGGTCGCACTTGTGGCAAAGTATGCAGAATTTTGTCGAATAAATATAAGTTTACCAAAAAAAAATATTCCAAAATCATTAGAAGGGTTTTAAATAAATCGATGTTTACTTAATATTTTTTTATAAAAAAGTTTTTTACAAATTTGAAGAACGTCAATTTCAAGTGCTTAACAATTTGCATTTTATGCACAAAAAATTTTAAAAATTGTAAAGTCGTTTTCCAAATATTGAATTTACAAAAAAATAAATTAAAAAATTAATCAAAACTAAAATTAAGATTTTTTGCAAAATTTTATTCTTTAAAAAAAAATTGATTTTAAATCGATTAACCCGTTCATGAGAAAGCTCAAGAAAAAACAACGGTTCTATGGGAGATACCCATAATAGGATTGCCAAATTTTTTTTTTGCGATTTAACAGAAATCAGACAGAAACCATCAGTAATTTTTTTCAAGAAGTTTGTTGGAGCCGTTTTCGAGAAAATTAAGCTTTTCCAAAACCGTTATTTTTGACCAAAAAAATATTTAAATTTCTCCTCTAAGGAATGGTCTACAAACCCTATATACCAAATTTGAAGTACCTAAATCGGTTAGCCGTTTAGGCTGTAGGTGCTGATATATACAAACTGACAGACAGACAGAATCTCCAGACCCACTTTTTTCGACTTCGCTATCATCGTAATGTCATGTTTGATTGTTATCTCAATTCTTTTTTTTTTCGAATGCATAACTTGCCATATACATAGGTACATATGTAGAACTACTTAAAATCTCAAGTAAAAATAAAAAAAAAATAAAGTTACGTTTAAGTGCTGGTTAGCGTTATGGATTGACTAACTAACCGACTCTTAAGTCAAAACCATTGAAACTGGTTAATCGGTGTCCTGTTGTATATGGTTGAGAAGACTGGACTATCGGATGAGATAAACACACGCCGCTCTCATTTACGATGAGCGCTTTAGATTTCTTTTAGTGGTGGATCAAAATTTTTCTTATAAGAACAGAATAGGAAAATTGAAATTCACCACTAAAATTTCGTAGGATCCCTTTCCAAAATCAGCTTAATGGTTCTGTTGCTAACAAAAAACACACACACGTAATGTACAGCAACATAAGTAACATCGTCTTCAACTGTTAAATTGGCTGTGCCAGTTAGGCCAAATGGACACCAGAAACTTGTGGCTGATATCAGATTAAAAGGAAAAACACCAAGGGCAAATACAATAGGCAAATCACGAATAAAGGAATCATTCTGAGAAATCAAAGACTTCATTACTTATAGAAATTCTTATTAGCGAATATTTTTTAAGGTCTTATTTGATCAGTAAGTGCTTCGTTCTTATATTGGTGGGTTTTTCCAATTTTCAGATAATAAGTGTCTTAAGTCTAAAAAAAATTGTTTTTCTTAAAATATAGTTAATTTTCACGTCAGCTGTAGCAATGCTGCCGGTTGTTGCTCTAAATGCTTCAATATAGAAGTTTTCATATTTCTACAAATTTCTGTCAAAACAAAATGTGAACTCTAATCACGAGCAAAAATTAGATGGAAATCCCATCTGCTAGTGGTTTTCTGTCAATAATTGCAAGTCTCTTCCTTTGTTGGTATTATGTAGTTAGAAGTACGATCAACAAAGCCTGGGGTGGAATCGGCTAAAGTTATTTCTGATAAGTGACAGTCAAAATCTACACTTTCTGTCTGCGTAAGGTGATCATTACAGTGATAGCTAAAAACCAATCACCAAAATATTGTGATAGTCATCTTTTGACGTTTTATTTTTATTTTTGTGGCAATGTGAATAGAGTTACCACTCGCATACAAAACATTATAAAATTTTCAACGTTTTTTCAATTTTAGTCACCAAATCATAAATAAATAAAATAAATGGTTAAATTTAGAATTATTGCATTTATTCACTAAAAAAACAACAATTTCAATGAATTTACTTGAAAATATGACTACGGCAACAATGTTTTTCACAAATGTCACTGACAAATTGAACAAAGTTGAATTGAGTTGAATTGGTGGATGTGATCACCTTATGTTGGTATAAGTTTGAATCAAATCTATTCTTATCAACATTAATCTTAACTTACATAATCTATTATGCCATTCAACTATGTATATTAGTTTGATCATAATGTAAAATGGAATTGAAACTAAGTATTGAAATGATTGCTATACACAACATGAGTACAAAAGTCGTAATTAAACCTCATCTAAATTAGGTTGTGTGTTTTTCATTTTTCGATCCCTAACACCTTAAGCAGAAGGAACAATCAATTTGATCACAAGTGATGATCAAAAATGTGACAATCAACTATCATCTTACGCGATTCCACCCCTGGTTTGATTCCTGTTTATGAAAACGTTTAGTGTCAATAGTATTGTTGCTAGGTCGCGTCTCGTAATTTATTAAAGTTGTTTTGCCTTTATCTGGCACATTCTCCTGACTTGAATAAACCTTGGGGATAGCGGCGGCTCTGAAAGGCTCGGCTATAATTTGTTATCTTGTAAAACAAAAGCAATATTGCAGAGAAAAACCATACGTACCTATAGATAGTAATTTTTAATGCCATCTTTTTTGTAAGATTACTATACCATCTTAAATGCCTTTTTAAGTGCTCTACCTCAACCATAAGTCTTCCCAACTTTCGATTCATCAATCAATCGTCGTTAACAACATCCTGCTGAGCCAAATTCCTTGCTTTAATTTTTTTGTTAGCCCAAACAACAGCATGGTACATGGAAGTAATCCTCTTAAGTCCATATACATGTGTAAACATATACCTAGATACAAAAAAAAAACTGTGATGGATATCAATAACGAGCATTGTCAATAATCCATCAGACCAATATGCACATAACCTTGGTTTCAATTTATACGAACAAAATTGAAAAGATATACACGCAGAAGCGTGGTTAATGGTCTCTTACTTCGGTACTCGTATCTTACCTATTCCAGTCAATGATTTATGAATAAAAAAAAAATTTAATAACAATATGCCAATCGTATGTACAAAGCCCACAAAGCCACACAGATAAACAAACCTATAAAAATTTGCATCGCAAAGATACACAAACAAAATGTTTAAATAAAAAAAAAAAAGATGGACTTCATGGTCATTTCATCATAATGCCACTCAATTCCAAGATCTAGAGTTTTGTTCATCTCGGCAATATAAACTCAGACAATGACTGCCGCATCAGAAGATCCTCAAGTGCACCACTGGGTGGGTTGGGTACTGTTTGCTTTACGCGTTGACGTTTTTAAGTCTCTCCTTATCCCAAGGAACGCGATCTCGAAACAATCGCTTCAAGAGGTACTTAAAACAAAGAGCTTACGTCAAGTCGACCATCATGCCATACCTAAGTCTCTTTCCGAACCTTTTTTATAAATTTCTTTGTACAACATTGCCAGATCTTGAAGATTATTCTTTGAAAATGTTTTAAAAAATAATTGCGAAACGATGAGTTTTCTGTCGACTGACTTCTTTAATTAAGGACTTCAAGATACAAAATAATGAAAATTTGATGAGTCTCTCATTTTTAAACAGTGTTATTTCATGACAGCAGAGACATCGCTCTTCATGTAGCTGAATGACTGAAATATTGAGATTAGTTATTTAAGATTAACTGTCTAAAGAAGAAACTGTCGGGTAACTTAGTTAAAAGGGCTGACAATATCATTGATCTTATTCCAGTCCAACTTGTAATAAATAAATACGTCTGTAGATCTATTATGGAATCCAAGAGAGATCCTGGAATGCCAGAGAGTTCTTCTAAGTCTTGGAAGAAATATATTTGTATATTCGTTAGTGGCAGAGAGATAGTAAGTGGCAGAGTGATTATACATTCTTGTCTCCACAACCTCTGATCAAGTGGTATATGGTATAAGCTTGCGAGAAAGGGTGATACTTTTTTTATGTTGTTTGGGTTAGCAGCATATCAACTTTTTTATTTATTGGTACAACGCTGCTGTCTACTGACCACCTAGCAGTATGTCTTAGAGGTTTAATTTAACTCAAATCCCAAAAATTGTTTGAATTTCCGCTTGGTTAAGAACATGGTGATATAAGCTTGTGGTATTGGCTTCAACCTATTTTGTAGATGTCGTCAATCTGCGAAGCTTTGGTGGCGTAGCCGTTATAAGATAAGTTGGTTTGTTCCAGAGTGTCGGTAAAAAATATCTATATTCATTTTGGATTCCTATTGTCGGATTAGACTCAGTTCCTTCATCAATAAACATGGAAACATTGGTAAGCTGGTCCCTCTGTTTGTGTTATCTGAGCCTGAGCCAGACTCTTACAAACGTATCAAGATCTTCATTCAGCGTATAGTAACACAAGGGTCGCAGTCTGTTCAGCTCTGGTTATATGTGACCATTGGTTATTTCAGTTGTCAACCATAGATTTTGTATGTATTTCTATGGTTACCAGCAAATGGTTAAATTAAACCAGAACTGAAAAGACTGTGGTTGTGGATGTTTGACAAAATTTTTGTTAAAAAAAAAATACTAAAATGGCAACAATACTGATTGTATTAACAATAAGACAACAAAATTATTATACATGGAAAATTCACGGCAAGAAGGGTAAGAAACCTTGCCTAGGGACAACGACAAAAGCGACAGAGGAAAAAGAATGATGATTGATTGATGATTTGCAGATGTCCACAAGATGAACTCGTGGGTTGCGCGGAGGACGTTCGAATGAATTTGCATATCCGTTCGTCTACGTTAGTTACGTATCTCCTTTTGTGTAGAGTAGATACAAGTATTGCAACTTCGAGTAAAGGTATTCTTTGTACAATGAACTGTTGTAACAAGTAAACTTCACATAAGTACGTTTAAGAATGTGTCTTTTTGTTTTGTTTTTCTTTTTTAGTATAATATGCCAGAAACCATACAGACGTTATGGAATCATAAAGAAGAATATAGAAGAAATTTGTTTTTGTCTTTAGTTTTTATTAAAAATTGACTGTTTTAAGAGAATGTTTATAGTATTCACTAGGCTAGCATTTGGTAGAGGAATAGTTTCTTGTGGTATGTAAGTACGAAATCCACTGCTCATTTCAGAAGTTGCGAATAGTTACAATTTCTTTAAAAAATCTTTAACAACATTTTACATGGTTTTATTTCTATTTCGAATAGGTAATAATAATAATTCAAAGCACAAACTCTCAGTAACTAAATGCAATACAATATCTTTCATATCTACGCTCCCCTTTTGCCTAAAGATATCTATTTTTTTACGACATATTTCATCACATTTTCTCATAATTGCAACTATGTATATATCGGAATCAGTAGCTTGGGTATTTTGTTAAATATGGTTAATTATATACTTACCTCCAAAATTCAAAATAAAACCTTTTTTTTAACAATATATAATAATAATAACGTTTAGCGTGACAGTCATGACAAGAGCCATAAGGACTAGTGACTTACCCCGACAATCATTTCTATTAAAAAACAAAACAAATTGAACTCTAATTTCAAAGTCCTATTCAATTACCACAACGTCACGGGGGACAACGTCATCATGGGATAGGGACAAAATCCCGACTGCCAAAATCCCGACTGGACAGATTGAAAAATCCCAACTTCTAAAATCCTGACTGGCAAAATCCCGACTGCCAAAATCCCGACTGCCAAAACCCCGACGGCAAAAATCCCGGCTGACAAAATCCGAATGGTTCGAATAAAAAATCCCGATTTTCAGCACTTTTAGCACGTTTTCGTACTTAATTTTTTGCTTTTACACTAATTATTTGAAATAGGAGTTGAAAAGGAAGAAAATAAGAAGCGAAACAAGGCACCCAAGTACTGTTGAATTTGGAAACTTTGGAAACTTTGAACCTGCGAGCGGGCCACCCAGGTGCTGTGGAATATGAAAACATTGGACTCAGGCGCCTACCAGACGACTGGACAAACCCTAAGCGGAGCAACGTAGTTGAGTGAGCGGGACTGACTAAAGAAAGGGAGTTAAAATCCCTTGAACCCGCCAAGCGGCGAAGCGGGCCACCCAGGTGCTTTGGAATACGGAAACATTGAACTCAGGTGCCTCCCAGACGACTGTACACACCCTAAGCGGAGCAATGAAGTTGCTTGAGAGGGACTGACTACCAGAAAGGACTTTGACGAAAAAATATTGAATACCATAAATGCTACCCCAGATAACAGGTTAAATACATGAAAAATAACCGATAAAAACGATACCTACATAAAATTATGAAACTTTTTTGCAATAAATTTTTATTGAAAAATTGAGTTTTAAATTGCTTTTACCAAAAAAAAGTATTTAATCAGTCGGGATTTCGCTAGTCCGGATTTTGGCAGTCCAAATTTTAGCAGTCGGGATTCTCAGTCGGAATTTTGTCCAGTCGGGATTTTGGCAGTCGGTATTTTATCACCCAACCCCGTAATTATAACGGGAATCTCTTATTTTTGGATAAACATTTACTACGCACAAAGATTAAAGGAAATGCAGCAACTCCCAGCCATCTAAATAGTCTCACCCAATGAAAATTAGACTTTGAAATTTTGAAAAATATCGCGACCAAACCCTCAATTTTATTAGATATATCATGCAGTTAAAAACAAAATAAGATATTTGAACAGAGGGTTTGTTTATTACTTTACATCTCTTTTTTTTTTCATAAGCCTATCCTATATGATCAGTTATCATCTGCGTACCAACATCTGTAACAATATCACCAAATACGCGACGAGCACCCTTAATAGCACTGCGACCCCAACCAGAACTCCGACGTAAATACTCAATATCTGGAACACTTGTAGTAAACTGAATCAATGATATAATGATAACAAATACAGAAAATATAAATTTCAATATCATTTTGATTTATAATATATTGATTAAGAGTCTGAACCAAGAAACTAATATGATATATGAATTCTAGAAAAATTACTTAGCTTATATATATACCGAAGTTTTGTATTTTTCTTTTCAAATAAATTATTAAAAAATAAAAAGTACAACTGAGTCGTACAAACATGCTTCTGTACTCAGCTATGGACATTAAATTTAAAATGTAATTGAACAGTTTTAAAAAGCTTAACTAAATTCCATTATAAAATATATGCATCATCAAATGAATGTTTAGGCAGTAACATCAGACAGACTATTATCAATTAACTGTCGATTTTAAACTGATAAATTTTAAATACTCTGTCAAGCCTCAAATAATTGTTGTTCCCCTTCAAACGGTGAAAATTTTTCGACTAGTAATCGTACATTAAGTTTTGTGCAATTCGGAAAAAAAAATTAACGTCAGATATACCGGTAATATAAAAGAAAATTTTTAATTTCATCTAAGGAATTACTAAAAAGTAATCTGCCTCCAAATTTAGAAGGAAACTCATTAATCCACTTAGGTTGGAGTTACGTGAAGCGACAGATGCACAACCGAATATCCGCAGAGACAAACCAAACGGATGCCATGAAAAAATTCATCTTAGTGAGTTTCTCCATCACCGTAATGTTTAATTAAAACCAATACTTGACCTCTAGAGCAATTAAAAGTAAGTATATTCTTTATTAGTGTGGCGTTAATTAGCAGCTGTTGAAATTAGCTCTGGAAAATTAACTTAAATATACAAAGTATACATACTTTAATTTAAGATTTGATATGCTATACCACGTGAAGTATAAAACAAATATTATTTTAATTTGAATATGTAAGAAAAGAAAATTGGTAGCAAAATATTTAGCTATTTCGTGCAAGAACTTCTTAGTTTAAAGTTTTCTTATCAACTATTCATAATATTCAACGATCATAAATAAAATCACTATAATGTAACAGAATTACATTACGCACATATATAATTAAGAGGCCAAGAACATAATATACCGAATGTGTATATATGGTTTGTGTATCTCGTTTTCGTTTCATGTATTTACATTTAACTTGCGTTACTATGGCTTCTAGTATGGGACAATTTTCACACATAAGAATGTTTTCTTACGCGCAAAGTTTTTAATCGAAATGGCAACAATTTATTTTTACTACTGGCTACAAAATCATCACCTTTGATATTGTCTACCCCTTGCATGATCTCTTGATATTGCCATTTCTTTTTACGAATTTGATTTAATGTAAGCAAACGTGGACAGCGGTATAAAACAAGCTAACAAACTAACTAAATTTCTTATTCACTCACGAATTCACTTATTTACACACGCACTCACTAACTCCCTCACTCACTCCCTCACTCGCACTCACTCGCACTCACTCACTACTCACTACTCACGCATTCGTTCACTCACTCACTCACTCACTCACTCACTCACTCAGTCACTCACCCATTCACTAAGTTAGTCACTCACTATAACAAACTTACTCAGTATACTCACTCACTCTCTCACTCATACCCTAAATAAGTCATTTACGTATTCACTAAATAAAACATTAATGCCCAGTTGAACGATCGTGGTTGAAGTTTTTAAACCACCGATTTAGACAGATCAGCTATGTAAATAAGTGGTTTAAAATTTTGAATCACGTTGAACCACGATTGTACAACTGGCCCTAACCGATTCAATCTAGTTAACTCACTGAATATTTTTAAAAGTACTTCGAAGATGCGTTTAAATTGTATTTCTTTATTTAAACTATGTAACAACAACAGCCGAGTTAATGATATACTATTCCATTAGATTAGATAACCCTACAATTTAACAAAAGGCAATCACACAAAAACAAATCACACCAGCAACTGCACTTCGATTACTTTATCGACTAACGATTACCCACACATTTTTCTTGTTTTGGCCTAGACTAGTGACCGAAGCCCGACGGCCATTATCTATTGTCTTTCCTGATGGAAGTCAATAGTTCGTCGATTCCATGCGAGGAAGATCACATGTGCTCAATTAAGTCCCCATAAAGTTCGATACCTTGAGCTGTATAAAAGTATCTTATCCTAGTATAGATACTTTATCATTATTTGACCTTTAGCTCGGCCATCCTCAGTGAGTAACGTGAAAGAAAAACTAAGTGCTCTATGGCGTATCAATTATTTTTTTTCAGTTTACTATACATACATAGATGGTGAACTCCACGTATTGATGGGATTAACCCACAGACCTGTAAATGGAATCTATTTGAAAAGACCGTTGCAGTTTAAGTATGTTGCTACAAACTATACAATCTTCTGATTTGTATGTCAAATCTATATTTGAACTTTTAATTGAGTTTTTCATAAGATATTTATGTTAAAGGAGTCAATGGCCTGCACAAATCGATAAGTCAATCGATAACTTATTATTCAACAGTGTCCTGAAAAAATACATTCATCCAAAATTATGTTGTTTTTTATTTATAAAATTTTACTTAAGCTCGAAAAGTTGTTATAAATAAGAAAATATGTAGGAAGATATAGGAAGTTTTAGTGGAGCTATCTCGTTTTTTTTTTTTTTTTTGTAACGATGTCGATAACGCGCACGCAAACACGTTTCAGGATACTCGCCGGCTTATTGTTATTGAAGTCAATTTTCGTTTTTATTTAACTCTACCCAGTAGGTTAACGTGAAATCAGGATCTGATAGTGAAGAAATAATAATTAAAGCAAGCCCCGAATATAATATATCTTTTGATTAACATAATTCGAAGGACTTTCTATTCATTTTTGCTGGTGTATTTTTATTTAATTTGTTTCAATATACCGATTGGCTTATATATAAATTAATAGCTTTTTAGCTTTTGCATTTGTTTGTTAGTTTATTTAAGTTCGTGATAAAGTATGAAATAATTTTGAAGTACCTAACCTTTATAGTTTCAGAAGATCAATTATTATTTTAATTTTTCTTTTTGAATTTGGAACGTGTTTTTATTCATGTTTGTGCCTTTATAGTTTCTAGGGCAGAGTATTTTTCGACATCGAAGAATGATAGAAGAGCTAAATTCATTTTCATTTTTGTGGCAATGTGACTAGAGTTACCACACGCATACAAAACATTATAAAATTTTCAACTTTTTTTCAATTTTAGTCACCAAATCATCAAAAAGAATATTTCTTTTACCATATGAGTATACAACAATCGAAAATAAATGGTTAAATTTAGAATTATTGCATTTATTCACTAAAAAATTAACAATTTCAATGAATGTATTTGAAAATATGACTACGGCAATAATGTTTTTCACAAATGTCACTGACAAATTGAACAAAGTTGAATCGAGTTGAATTGATGGATGTGATCACCTTACGCAGAAGGAAAAATCAATTTGATCACAAGTGATGATCAAAAATGTGACAATCAACTATCATCTTACGCGATTCCACCCCTGTACTATTTTTCAAAATGTTTTATAACAGTAATTAAGGTAATTAAGTTTAACAGAGTTCTTATAGAATATTAAATTTTGTCAAGACCGATGAAGTTGTTTCAAAGATAATACCTTTAAAAAATTTTATAAAAAACATCATCCCAGAAAAATTAGACATAAATGATTTGGCCCGGAGCTAAATTTTGTGCGAATTTCAGTTTTTTGCAAATTTCTCGGAAACTATGAACTTTTGCAAAAAAAAATTAATGGTAAAAAATTTAATAAAATGCACGACTGGGTCGCACGAACTTGCTCTTGTTGCAAACTACGGTTCTAGAAAAATTTTGATTTATGAAAGTATGTATCATCTTATTTTACTTTTTATATTGTTTAGCTAAAACCTTAAATGCCATCTTGTGTTGAATACCAAATATAAAAGAAATCGCTTTAGCCGTTATGAAGTTCAATTTATAAGAGATTAGTGGGCTTTAGGTCAAAAACACAGTTGTTGGTAAATTATGTGCGACGTTTCGAGCATGTTTTATAGATTGTTTGTTTTAAAAGAGTAAGATGCGAGGAAACTTGTATTCTTTATCCTTAAAATTTGTAAGTTTAAATACCAACATCTTTGTTTAATAGGTGCTAACTTATGTACTTTATTTGTTTATCCTGTACAATCAAGGCCTGATGATGAGTATAAACATGCTCGAAACGTCGCACATAATTTAACAACAACTGTGTTTTAGACCTAAAGCCCACTAATCTGTTATAAATTGATGAATATAGAGGTCACGAAAAAATAAAATTTGTTATGAAGTTCCGGCCATTTTTTTTTTTTTTAACCGTTAACATCAAATATCCCCTATGTGCACTTTCAGCCAAAATCCTGAAATTCAGAAGAAAATCGGTCCAACCGTATAGGATGTTAGGAGTCGTATCTTCCAGATAGACAGACAGACGGGCAGACCGACGCATTAATTAAAAAATACAACAATTTTTTGTCCAGTCAAAACTTATAAAGTGATGTAATAACAAAAGAAAAAATTTCATCTGCTCTTAATATTTTCTTCTGATAAATCATTCTTTAATTAATTGAGAAAAAGCGTTTTTCCAAATGGGGCTTAATGCAAACCTTTCAGAATGTAGCCGTTTTTTAGTAGATGAAAATTGGGTAGGAAATATGTTGCAAATTTTGTCTCTGCAAACTGGCCAAAAAGGGTTTTCGCAATTTTACAGTGAAATCATTATGCTTAGTTATCTTGTTAGCGACACGAGCTGTATTAAAATAATAATTGGTGATTGAAATTCAACGGACATATGAGCAACTTCACAGATGTACCCTAGTGTTTTTGATAACTTCTTGAGAAATATACATAACCAGAAGTGGGAAGGAATTTTACTTTTCAGCAAAATCACCAGCTTTGGCAGATTTTTATCGTAATTTTAGCTAATTTTTGTCTAATTTTCCTGGGCTACTTCTCAGAAAACAAACAAAAATTCAAATCTTATTCTGTTGTAAATATTTGCAATATAAAAATTTGTATAATTCCTATATCAAATGTTAAACTTATATAAACAAGTTGCTCTTAGTATTTTTGGCTATCTATATACAACCATGTTTGAATGAGTTTAAATAAATTATATTTATACAACCAAATCACCATCATAAGAAACCTATATGTATAACCAAATGGCTACATAATGCTGCCGTCATAATATGCATTTATTGACGTTTGACAAGTAGGGGCTGTTGCCACGCAAGATTAATGGTTTTCAATTGAAAATCAGAGTTTCTCTCGTCGCGTTGCGCCGACGACCGACGACGTTGTTAACTCAGTAAAATAACCGACGCAACGCATCGTTCGTTTTGATTTCACTACCAAATCGGAAATTGTTATTCCCGAATTGGTTAGCCTCGTTCCCGATTGATTACTGCAGCTTGCAAGGCAAATCAATTCGTTCGAATTTCAAACCAAAGCCAAAGCCATCATCATCATCAACTGCGAAGCTAAGGAAACGTCATCGAATCGGTCGTAAGTCTTAACCATAGCATTCACATTGATCGGCCTTCCCTGCGAAAGAAGTTGGTTAACTCTTTTTGATTAGAGATGTATCTAGATGGTGAAAGATATGGATCTGAGCGCCCACATTATTTATGCGCAATGAATGCTGGCGCTTTCGTCTGTGCGTCTCTCATCTCAATGCAAATCAAATTGTATGTATTTCTCGAGAACTCTGTTGCAAGACTTGCAAGTTCACAAAATGTTTATTGGGTCGGACGAGCAGACGTGGTTTTCATTAATTTGTTGCTTTGGATGGAATGGCAAAAGTACGCAACTGTTTATATTATGTGCCAGGCAAGCTGTGATTTATACTTCAACAAATATTGATTTTAAATAAAAAAAAATAATGCTTAGCTAGCGGCTATCGATTGGGAGGGACAAATCGAATGCATGTTTTACCATTTGAACAAAAAATAAATCTGACATATCTTTTATTTTGGGATAGGTTGATACAAATTGGAACGCTCAAAGCGAAACCGCTTCTGACTGTGGCCAAACCTTAAAAAGAATTCCCACTAAGCAATTCATATTTAGGTAAAAGATATTCAATCTAAGACTATGAATTCTAAGTTTTTTGTAGGAGGAGATGCTTCATTATTGCAACATGTAATTAAGAATGAAATTGAATTTCTTATGGAAGTGATTTATTTGGTTGGGTTAGTGTTTAAAGCTTCAAAAGAACGAAATAGGGAGTAACCTTTTCACTGCAAATATGTATGGTCTCAAAAAAGAGGTAAGGCTATGCCCGACATTCGGGTTTCAAATTATAACTTGAGAGCAACTGGAAATAAATACTCATCCACTTTCACTAGACATTGACTTTGAATTAAGATAGTCCAAGAAAAACTTCTACCTTCCGTCAAAACATATTGTAAACTAATTTTTCGAAGCCTAAGTTTCAAAGTAAAATCATGAGTAAATTTGACAATATTTTTATACATGTATATTGATTTCACTATGCGTATAGTTTTTCAAAAAAAAAATATTCTGGCCTCTGCAGACTTTTGCTTGCAATTTTATGGACCGAGACAAATTTTTGACTGAAGTTGAAAACGATGAAATTTGTACAGCAGTGTCAATAAAGCTGAATCAGGAGGCACAAGTCATCCGTAAAACTGTTTAACACAGTTAATGTTAAACATCTGGAGAGTTTACTTTCATGAGCCCCATGGGGATGAAGTCCCAGATTCCGCCTATTAACATTAGGTTGCGATCTAGATGAAGACCAAGAATTCCAAGTATACGAATACAAAAAATTAAGAGCCATTACTTCCAAGCGGAATAAGCGGATGATAAAAGAGCTGCTCCGTCAAAATGCATTTTACGAAGATATTTATTTCTTTAAGATTTAGCTTGAGAAGGTAACACTCAAATCAAAGGCAAATGCATGACATACTGTCTTTAACAAATCTACACGCAACTGTCTTATAATTACTGACGACATCGACGTGATATAAGAAGCGAGCAGTTAGTGGAACCGATGCCTTCAAAACTTAAAGTCGGAAGCAAACAGTGTTATTGTTGACCAGAAAAAGGCAAAGTATTCTCTCATTAAAAAAAAATTGAATCCCATCAGCAAGAAAGTGAGTTTTAAATATTAAAACATCGAAGTGGGTCGACAAACGTCAATAACGCAGAAATTTAACTTAGATTTAGTTAAGCTAAACGCTGTTTCTCCTAGCTAAGTAAGCAATTGAGTAATAAATAAAACCCGATCGAGAAGAACTATGAAGAGCAGTACAAACAATATGCATCATCTTCTTCATGCTATATGGACCCTATCAAGTTACCATATATTTCTCATCGGAAAATGGCATAAGTTTTTGAAGATAATGGTTGCCAAATGCTTTTAAATTATAAATAAACAAAATGAAGATCAATGGTATACCATTTTTAAAGATATCCAAAATCAAAATTCGAAAAACAAAAAACCTACCTGTATTTTAAAAATGTTAAAAATTAAAACCAAATCGTTTTACCAGTGAGGTAAAGAAACTATAGTGAAATGGCTTAAAGAGAGTTATTGTTTCATTTTTGATAGTCACTATAGGGTAAAACCGGGCGCACCTAACTTCAATCCCCAGTAACTTTATCTCGGACAACATTTTTTACTTCAAGTAACAATATTTATTTAATGTATGCAAAATAAAACATAAATAAATTAAATTGAAACAACAATTCAACTTTTTTGACAGAAAAAAAAATATCAAAAAAAAGCATACAAAAAAAATATGGCAATAGCGCACCCCTGAGACAATATGGCGCGACGTTTTTTCTGGTACATAAATTATAGTAGGTACATAAATTGTGATTTCTCGCCACAAAGGAAACAATTCATTCCTCTATTTGCATAAATGTTGTTATACTGTAATCTTTCCCAAAAACGGCTCAAATATTTTTTCCGAAATATTCGGGACTAGATGGATTTCAAAGTTTCTTTACCTTTAATGCATTCAATGAGTTTAAGCAGCTTATTTTTCTTCTGTTTTGAGACTTAGGCTTTTTACTTTAAAAAAAATTGAAAAGTAGTCGTATCGACATCAGATCATGATTTGGTGCTTTATAACCGAAGACCTAAGTTTTCGCATCGGATTCAATTTTGTTAGAGTATTAGAAGTGTGGTATTCCAGAGGTGCGAACTTACCCTAGTCATCATTTGAATTTTCGGTCTGCGTATATTATAATTTAGTTTTAATTTAAATTTTATTTATCCAATCTACGATTTATAATAATAAAGAGACCTTACCTATTACTAAAAATTTAAAATGATTAAAAATTTAAAAAAAAACACATTCTCTAATTTAACTCAATTTATTACGGACTTGTTACCCTCCCTATATTCATATTTATTGAACTCATGAAGGATTTTTTAAAATAATAAATACAATGTGTAATTTTATTTGAACAAATTATTTTGGATTATAGTAAATTAGTTTGTTAAAAGAAATAAGTATTCTTTTTTGTTGACTTGAAGAATAAAAAACTCAATAAAAATTAAAATATAATGTTAAAGGTTTTGTGGTCTTAACTCCAAGTTTTGCGTTTCGCCCTAGTTTGATGGTGGGCTCATCAGCTAGATGACATCAAACCTTCCAATTCTGTTCATCAAACCGAAGAATAAACGTCCAGAAATTAATATTTCCTGTAATTGAATTGTTTTCTAAATTGTATGTCATCTGTCACTGTCACACCAAATATTGATAAGTTGTGTATTTTAATAATTTCGTGGTTCATCATCTGTAGATGATTTTTTTTTTTTTTTTTTAAATCTGAATTTTTCTGACAGCCCTTAATTTTTAGTAACTCCAAACTGTAAGCTTCGTTGTTTGTTCCTCACTGTCAAGAGTTTACAGCACGAAAGACGCGGTCACCTTTTAAATTACCCTACTGATAATTAATCTCAATTCTTTTTAGACTAATTACACAATTTGAAACGAGCTATAAGTATTGCAAACACAAATTTTATATATATTAAAACTTTCTCCTCAAAGAGATTTCCATTAATTCCAAATGTTGACCAATGAAATAATCTTCGAGCATTCAAGAGTCGAATCATGTTTCTTGTCACAATGAAAAACGGAATTTTGGTCAAATGGAGACTAATAAATCTTCTTAACAACACCCATTCCCTTACATGAAGATACATTTTTATTTTCTTGTTTCAATCACAGTTATAGTCTTTATAGTCAAACTTACATCACACTTTCCAAGTCCCGGGCCTGGCTGTTGCCTTCAAGAGTTATGAAACCATTTTCCAAAATAACCATCAATTCTCGAAAAAAAAACATTGTTCAAGAAAAAACCTTAACTAAGTCTAAAATAAATCCAATCTTAGCCAGCAGCATAACGAATTGCTAGACATTAGTGGCCCAGCATGCACTACACACTCATGAATTAAATATTTGCCCATAAGAGAGCGTCATGTCGCCCTGGCCAAAACGGAGATTGAGATTTTTTGTATACCGCCGCATTTACTGTATTATGGCCGTTATGGACCACATCAGAGCAAACGTAACTCTTCAATCATTCAATTCACAGATACATTATGGTATTTTTGTGAAACGATTTCGCGCTTTTAGATTTGGCATACTTAAGTGTCACAACTACAGTACGTTAACATCAAAGAAATAGACGCCACCATCCTCATTATTTTTCGGTGCATCGATAACCAATTATATTATTAATTCCACAAATAAATGGGAACTGTCATCCGCGTTGGTGGAGTTTAGGTTCCATCAGAGTTCCTGGAAACCTTTGTATAGGTACATGGAGCATTAAGTGTTTGTTTGTATTAGTTTTGTTTGAGTACGATCCAAAGAATCGCTATAAAATGAATGTCAATTGACAGTTCAATTTGTTTCGTTTTACAGGGCTTAGATTCAAGAAATTAAATCTGAGGAGAAAGAACAACATTTTTAAGTCTGCCATTTAAATTTTGAAATAGGTGAATTTACACATTTGATAAGCAATGAAAACGATACCGAGACAGTCTATGGCCCTTATTGCGAGCGTTTAACTTTCGATGGAATAAAAGTCGAAAGCATATCGATAAATTTTCGTTTTGGTATTGTCTAGCTTGATCGACAGAGATATCTATTACTGTGAATAACTAAAACTCTTATTGTGAATAAACCTTATATTTTGGCATTTGGGGTAGTGCCAGTGATAGTACATGTAGGAAAAAAATACTTTTTAGTCTTAAATTGAGTCAAGAAGTATTTCCAATTAATAGATAAACTAAAACAGAAAACTTTAGGAATATCGGAAATCATCTAAAAACTGTGTAACACTGGCTGAATTTTCTTATGATGCAATTATAACGCAGTCCTGTCACATGTAATGCTTAAAAATAAGCGTTGACTATCTATACTACACTTACTATCAGCTACAAGCCACCTTGTTTGCTGTGTGTCTGTGAAATGACACGAAGAAATCTTCTTTCTCCTTTGTTCTCTTGTAATATTTTATCGTTGGGAATTTTGTTGGGACATTTCTTACAAACGTATGGGCTTTTTTGTTTTGCAGTTTTATCACTGTCATATGTTTCAGTAATTCCTATATTTTGGCATTTGACAGATAGCAAACAAATTTTCATCAGTAAATCGAAGGAACAGTTTTTTCTTACAAAAAATAAACGTTTTAATACTTGTTTTCTTCAAAAAAAATTATTTCATGTTATTTGTTATTAATTTACATTTTTTCTTTGTTTGAAATAGTTATAGGAGTAATACTATAATGTTAGGTAAATAAAGATTATCTTGATGTGTTTCAGTGATTGTTAACCCAACCCAAATGTTGTATTTTATTTTCCTTTATTTATTATTATATTGCTCTGTGTTAAAACAATTGTTATTTTAGAACCAATAATACCATATTTAAAAGAAAATCAACATACATTTTGTGAGAAAATTAAACTCGTTGGAAGCAGTCGATCAGAAAAATGTCAACGACAAAGATCGATAGCTTATACGAAATTTTTCGTTCACAATTGAGATTCGCAATACCAAATTAAATTTTCGATGTTCGACTACCGACAAAAGTCGTTTATCGATACAAAAACGACACTCACAATAAGGCCCTATTACGGACGTATTCGTCAGAGAATTTCCGTTTAATACATATGTATGTACCTTGCTATCGCTAGATCTGAGTAAAATAGTTTGGAGTATTTTTTAGATGGAAAATGCCGGCTTAAAGATAAATCCAATTTCAACACTTCATTTACTTATATACCGAATGTTGTTTTCGGTTTTGCAAAACAAATTTGTTTGCAAAAAAGAATGAGATTCTTGTTTAAAACAAAAGTAGTTTTTCTTTTTTCGTTCAGATCAGTGCTCTGAAGACGAATAGAGTTTTGATCGTTGTCTGTTCTGATCATTCGTTTTCTGAACTAAGCATTGTTTGAGAGTTCAGATTAATTTCTGAAACACACTTGAACATATTAATTCAAATCAAATTTCATTAAATTTGCATCGATCGAGCAATTGAATTCAAACAAGAAAATCAAACTAAGTTTTTTTACAGTTAAAGTAAAAAAATCTCCTTTAAAGTCAAACGTAGATCGCTACGTTGAAGCCAATTTAATTTAAAATATTAATATTGAGGTTACGAATTTTCATTCGCTAACTCGTCTGTGATAAATGATACTCAAGTTTAACTTGAAGTAATTGAAAATACCTGAGCAAAATTACCATTATTTTAAAATAAACATTTAATTTGTTCCCCAAACTTAATCATCTATATCACTTACATTTGAGATTATTATGTCAATTCATGAAATACGTGCGTATCCAACAGTAAAGTACTTCCTTACTCTATCAATCCAATAGATAAGGGGACTGCAATACCTGAATTTGGATTCCTATATTTTGCGACACAAAACACAAACTACGAACCCGATATACGAATGTATTCTTTCTGCTTATTATTTATTAATTATTATTTAACCACGCGTTGTCCTTGAAAAAGGATATTTATGAATTTGTCAACTAGCATTGATTGCACCCCGCTAATAACTAGAATTCTTTAAATTTTAACTGAAACATAAAATGTAAAATAAAAATACCGACTGTTTACATTTTAAACACAAATTTCAACGAAACGAAACACGCTCATGCAAATACAAAAAGCACCCTTAAGGCACAAAGTCTTGACCACTTCTGAGCATTTTCTAAAAAAAACAGCAACGAACGAGCACGAACAAGTCACTCAGCCGAGACGGACGGAACTACTACAGTTTACGGCCGGCCGTTTCTATTTTATTTGAATATTCTAATATTGGAAAATTGTCGGTCAGTGGTTATGGAAGAAGGAGGTCGGTCGGTACAACCCGTTGAACACCCTCTCCCAAGACAAAAATAAGGGAGGAGGTAAGTACACTTTTTATGTCTGGGACATTAGCACTTTGCGTTCTCCGACAGTGTTTTTTTTTTTTTTTTAATCTGTTTTATTTCTAACTCCACCATAACTAACGTAATTCACCACGGTATTACTTGGTCAGCAAGCAACGGACTACTCAGCCAAACTCGCCAAACTTTAATGCCATATTCTGATTTAGAAAAGGCAAGCAGTATTGAAGTTGCGAGACTTAAGGAAATTTATTCCAGGACGAAAAGGTCGACAATTTGTGTGCATGCATGTATGGAAATAGCAAACCTATACAAAAGGATTCGAGAAAAAAATCAATTTTATTCTTAGATCGTTTTTCATAAGGAAAAGTACAAAACAGGAACGTTGTTTTTTTTGTTTTTATTTTTGTTGTGGAGGTTTTCATAACGCAGTTTGAAAATAGGCTCGCTAGCAGAGCTATATCTACAAATCCTCGTCGTCATATATGATAAATACATCCTGTTAGCCACTGACAGCAAGCTCTACTTTCGATGCTGTTTTTTGTAAGAAAATTGGTTATTCAAGCTGGTTAAAATGAGTTAAGGTGTCCTTGTGCCAAGGGATGTACTTATATACGATTGCAGTTTAAGGAAAAGGTTAAAAGACAAAAGCGTGGAGATTTTACTGTGATAAATTCTTCGCGCTAGCTTATCTTATGGACAGAGTTGCCTTGTATATGGAATAAAACATAATTTTGTTGCTTGAACATTATGTCTTATTGAGGGATCGGAACCTGTAAAAAATCGGGAAAATTTAATTTGATGAAATGATTTCGATTCAAAGGTTGAAAATTATTTAAAAATGTTTGATGTTTTTGTTTTTCATTTTGGAGAATAAAAGCTGGCCATACACAATGGAGCCATTTGGCTTGGAGCCATTAGGATCGAGGCCAAAAGCTACGGTCTTTGTCGAGCCAATTTATTTAAATAGCAATAATTGTATAAAAATCAGTTCATATGAATAATCAAAAACATTCGAGCCATTTCGACATATTTCACAACATAAAAATTACAAATTACATCGAATTTTCGATCCATTTGAACTGTCATTTTCGGCTCCGCCTCGTTGGACTTTCAGCTTTCCGGAAATCCAACCGAGCCAGCGGAGCCTCTTGAAAGTAAATTTAGCTTGGCTCCGAGCCGTTTGGCTCGATGGCTTTATCGTGAATGGCCATTTTAAGAGAATTATAAATATTATCCATCCAGAAGAATCGGTTATTTTGTTTTAAATAATCTATTACTACTACATTAGGTGGTGTATCGGCACTTATCTTATATGCATTGCTTTGACTGGCCATCCACTGTTAGGTGCTTATCAGATCCCTTATTTAGTTTAAAGTGGCACAATTTTTTATCGTGTCCAGTTTCACGAACTTATCATTCGTAAAATGAAAAAAACACTTCTACATTCTCCCACCGCCTACATGACTTGGTCTCATAAGTAAAATGCTTCCCGAGTTAAAAATTGGTAAGTGGAAAAATGAAAAATGAAGAAAATAGAGAATGTATACCAACAAACTGGCTTATTAAAATATTCTTGAACCGATTTTCTATTGGATTTCTATAAACAATCACTTCATCAACTCATCCATGAAAACATAAAAAAAAAGTTAGCGGGAGTCTCGGAGTCAGAACATAATAATTCTTCTGGATGACTTTTAGTTCACAAAAATTGTAGTTTTTTTCCTATAGTATGAAACATGTTTTTGGGCTTTTCCATTATATTTATCTTTAATATAATGGATTATTTAAGTTTTTTATTCTCAAACTAAACAATGTCTTGTCACATTTACATTCTGAAAAAATAATGCACAAGAAGATATTTGACGTTGTATCTAGAGTCACGCATGCATTGTAGAAAATTATAGAATAGAAAAAAATATTATTGCCTTTGAAGTCGGAACCAAAATTTAAAAAAAGTATTTGTTTTATTTCGTTTAACTTTTTCTATATTTTTCTTACAACGCAAGCTATTGAAATTGTAAACAATTTTTCGTTTCTTGCTTAGAGATAAAGAAAACAAGATTCATTTATACATCTGAACATATGTGTTTTTGAATCAGTTTTCCCGGTTTGTTTACAGTGACAGTTTCACATTTTAGGTTCAGTCGAAGTCGAAAATCGTCATATATATGATATTAATGGCCTTTTTTAAAGTAGAAGGCTAACATTAGCATATTAAAATTATGTTTATTTTATATATATATCATTTTATGTTTAACCACCGACTTAAAATTCCTGTAGAAAATCTTAATAATTTCTAAACATTACTATAGCTAGTTCCTGAAATTTACTACCATCTTTGATCTTTTAGTATTGTCATGAGTGCTATGAAGTTTGTTAAAAATATTCTCATTGGAGTGATATTATAGAAAAGGTGATAGCGCTATTTTAAGGAAAATAATTATCCTAATCGCACAATAACAGGTCATGATAGTACTATATACAATACCACAATGACAAAAATACAAGCCTTAACTGACGTTTTAACATCGACATATCATGAAAAATAATTAAACATTTTTTATAAAGAATACTTGGTATAATAATCACTATGCCTCATTCAATTTACTGTTCGTTCTACGCATCTGCGTATCATTTGACAAAAACGCATGTCAAAAACGACGATTTCAGGTTTTGCCCTACCTTGCTTATTTTGTTCGAATAATTTCAACCTGCAGTCTACGTCTAATTGGCATGCGATACTTGAAAAATGACAGTGTATTTAACCAAAAACTTTGCTGGAAATATAGACGATAAATTCTCTCCAGACCAAACACCATAAATATTCGATGATTTTCACTCTTTAAAATTAATTTTTATTCCAAACAGTCAGTGGCGCATTATATTCAAAACGATTGTCTCTAATAGTTTCCAGATTCTCGCACTATATAAACAGAAATTTCCTCTCCCGAATTATAATAATATTAATTTAGCTGATGGCAACCCTTTTTATTTTATTCTGTCCCTTGTTTATATTCATTCAAAAAGTAACCATACTCTCGAGCCACTTCGGTACCCCGATATGGATATTCTTTTTACTTGTTTTTTTTTTACCACCCTCTTGAATGGTCACCGTAGCTACGGAAGTACCCAAAGTAGCCACAACAAACTATTAAGTGTTATACACACGCATCCTTTTGCTAAATTTTTATACACGTCAAGCAAAGTGTAAGGAACCCTCATCCTTGGGACAGGTTAGTCAGTTACATGGCAGGTGATTTGTGTCTGATGGAGTGTCGGGATTATATCTAGACAAGCTGCGACGACAACAGTGACAATCGGTTGTAAATATTATCAATAAATATCCTTTAAAAAAAAAAACAGATGCTCCTTGTAAGGACAACAACTAAATACAAAATGTTTAAAATTAAACTTGTTGAGTTGGCACAATTTTTCTTATTACTGCTTGAAGGACGATATCTGGTATTTTTTATGACTCTTTTGTGAGCAATACAGTACTAACAATTGAGGTCATTCGATTTGTAATTGGGGTGGTTTTTTTTTTATTTTATTATATTTCCTTGTTTTTATCGTTCTTCCTTAGAAACTCGGTAGGGTCGTGTCAATATTGAAAAAGTTCATTAGACACGAATAAACATTCCTTATTTGTTCTGACGATGTAGTATAAGAATTTATTTTTATAATTTTAGGTTAATATTTACAGTGCAAATGGAATCCAAGAATGTGTACTTAATTTTATGTGGGTCAGTTTTTTTTTATCGCAAAAGGGATGAGGTGTTTGAATCAACGTAATGGGTGTTAGTTTTTGAGTTGCCGAAATTTTTGTTGGACAAACATTGATTGCATGTTCTAGCAATAAGTGTTGACTTGGAGTTGAGATTTGATACGTGGTGTGTATAATGGAGTTAAGCACGAATCAGCGATATATCAAATATGTACATATATTATGTCAAAAAGTAAAAAACAAGAGTAGGTATAAGAAAAGATTTAAGAACTTATACATGTGGATGAACATTGAAATGGGAAGAAGAAAGCTGTTTGATGGAAAATGTTAGATGTATTTCGAGATTCCATCTAATATTTCCACTCAATTACTTTATTCAAACATGAGCTGCATTATCCTTGATTTTAATTTAAAAGAATCAGTAATTTTTGTTATATAGCCAAGTAATAAGCATGCGATTTATAGTACATATAAAAATAAATTAGTTTTTGAGTTGGTAACCGAAATAAAAGTAGATGAGTCGATAGTAGGGATGAAGGTCATGAGTTATGAAATAAACGCAAGTCTTGCAGTTCATGGTCGCGGCTTTTGTAAGTTACAGTAGCTTAAAAATATTTTTTTTTTTTTTTTTAATGAGATAATTGATATGACCGATCAAACATAGTTTTATTATAATAAGTGCTCTCAGTTAAAAGCAAAAATGCTGGTCCAAGACGTTTCAAGTGTGTCAATGCGACGTTTTAAAAATTGACAAAGAATAAAATTTATAAAAATAAATCGATTTTCGAATAATTAATATAACCGAAATTGTTCTTCACCAAAATATTGAGAATACCTCTCTGAGTACAGATAAGTAAGTCCAAGACCATTTGAGGGCGGCCAACGGCTTGCCAAACATTTTCGAAAATCTTAAAAAATCAGTTTTTGAAATAATGGGTATAACCGAAATTGAGCTTCACCGAATTATTGAGAATACCTCCCCAAATACAACTAAGTCCAAGATGATTTGAGTGCGTCCAAACTCTACCAAACCATTTTATTGAATTTTTCAAAAATACCAATAGACTGCATACAGCATACCAATAGACTAGAAAGCTCTTTGTTAAATCGTCTTCTCCACACAGGAGACCCGTTAGCCCGGCTATAACGGGTACCCCCCATATAACGGTTTAAGTTTATCCCAATGTTCACTAAATCGGCTCTAACGATTTTGATGAAACTTGGTATACGTGATATTTTTAGTAGTCTTAATATAATTCCCGGTTTTTGGCTAAAAATGCACATAACGGAGATTTGGTGTTAACGATTTTTCACTAATGTGGTTATAAATTGATAACGGCTGAACCGATTTCATTTAAATTTTGGAACAGTACTTAATGAAAACAGGGCCGGCCCGAGCTAAACTAGCGCCCTGCGCAAGCTACACTATTTGCGCCCCTCATTTGCAGTTATTGGTGAAAGAAGTCATTTCCTCATCACCCAAGTGGTACCCTTTGCAATGCGTTTTTTTTAACGAGGTATCCCCAGTAGGCCTATTCCTCGATAATACTTATATCTAATAAAAGTAAATAGGATTGTTACAAAAACTATATAAAACCAAATATATCACAAGAACAAAAAAAAACTAAAGAATACAAAAATAATTGTAAACTATAGCAATAGTAAGCAAAAACATATCACAAAAATATAGGAACTGAAATATTTTGTTAAGTACAAAATATTAAAAACATATTCAAAAACATAACAATATAAAAATAAATAAAAAAACTAAGAAAATAACAAATATGTACATATTTATATATTTACATTATTAGTGTTAATAATTAATTCTTATGGACAAATCTGATAATAATTGAAACCTGCTCAATGCGACTAGTATCAGTTGTTGAGTCAACAATAATTGAAAAATACTTCGCTTTTTTTACCATGGAAATTATTTTATTTTTAACTGTTAGTGAAATAAGACTTATAATTTCATTTTGAATGTTTTTACTTAAATATTTATTTTGCGTTTCTTGGCTTTTTATTCTTCTTAAATGTTCTCCTAACACTGAATCAAGTGATGCCCCTTCTTCAATGAGCTGTAAGAAGTTTCCATTGTCCAGCTCATACAATTGATCCGAAGATCCACGAAAAGCTAACGATTGAGTTCCAAGAAATTTAACTAAAACAAACAGTCTGTGAATTACTGCTCTCCAATGCTTAGTTTCAGCACTCATTAAAATATCTAATTGTGAATCCATTGTTTGATTCAATTTCAACCTCTTTTCGAAATCTCTCCAGGATTTGAAGTTTTCCATATGAAATAAACCATTCTCGTGGCTCTTTAAAACTGAGCATAAATGAGACCAATTGGAATATGCTGTGCTTGATAAAGCATGAGAATGTTTATCTTTTTGTGTGAATCTTCTACCGTTATTTTTGGGAAAACTGAAATTACTAACCTGGAAAGGACCCCTACTAACGATTCCTACAATTTGTTCACCGTTTAAGTTGGACCAATTGCTTGGATCCTTGTAAAAAGCCTCTGAGCTTGCTAAAACGTCTGCCTCTGAGCTAATCACTACTTCTTCTATAGCCGCAACTGGTTCAAAACCAGTATTAAAACCATCTAAAATGGGTGCACTTGTAGGATGGCTTTCACTTACCCCGTCACCATTATCAACACTCTTTTTTAAAAATTTGCAAAGCTGACCTGTTTCCTTTTTATTGTCGGCGTCAACAATTTTTCGCCGTTTTCTATTTTCTGCTCCCGATGGCTTTTTTTTCTCCATTTTAATCAAACTAATAAAAACAAAATGCACTTCGGGAGACAGTTAGCACTTTCACAGTTACACTTTTGCAGTTACACTTTCACAGTTTCACTTTTTTTTTATTCTACATACCTACCACTATTTTTGTTTACCTTTTTTTAAATATATGTACCTATGTAGGAAAAACACTTTTTCTAAATTCTTTAAAGTTTGTTCAAACTATGTAAGAACAACTTTAGATTAACACTGCACGGATTGTTTCAATATCACTTTTTATTAATTTATACAAAAAGATTTAAGTTTCGATTCTTCTAAATAATAATTTATCGGCCTTTCTAAAAAATGTAAGCACGACTGGTCTCTGCGCGTAGCAAGTTTTATTCTCGTTTACCTACCCAGATTCCCTTTCCTTTATTTTGAGTTTTTGAGTTTGACCACAATAAGAACACTGCCAACATAGACAAATAAAGTCATTAGATTTGTCAAAAATCCTGTTTTTTAATGAAAACAATGCCTGGCAAGAACAAAACAATAGAGAAAAGGAGACACTGAAACTGAAAACAAAAGATTCACTCATCAACGACAAACTTTTTTTTTTATTTCACCCCTTTGTCTCAACAGACGATAGAACAAAGCTACACTTGCACTCATCAAGAGAAGTCAGTGCCAAACCAAATCGTAAAAAAACACTCAACAGGAAGAGTTTAATTCATAGGCGCAAGTTTCAATTTTGCGCGCTGTTAAGTTATTGAGTATCACTATTTCACCCAAAAATAGCTGTTTGAGTGATGTTGTTGAAATCGTTTTCATATGAAAGAATTGACATCGCGCGCACGTTAGGATTTTGCGCGCTGTTAACTGTATGTATCTGCTGTGGAAGAATTTTTTATCATGTTAGATAGCATAGGGGAGGGTTGTGAAAATAAAATAAATGCCTTCACTTATGCAAACGATGAATGTGGTGAGTGAGAATAACGTCGGCAGTTTGAAAAAGAGAATAATTTGTGTCTGTTTGTTCTGTTGTTGGAGCTGGAGGCATACAGAATCGTGCACTTTGCAAAAAAGTTATGTTACTGTGGGTATGGGTGGGTATGGGTAGAAAGGCAGGTATATCGACTTATTATTGTGTTGGGATGGTTAGTATTTCTGTATTTAAATTCAAAATTAGCAGTTATAATATGATGGATATCAAAATTGTTGTGCGGTATTAAACAAAAAATTAAAATTAAAAAGTAGGTAGGTATAAGTAGGTAGGTATGTGTTGGTTGTTAGATAGTGGCTTTTTCAATGCTTGCTCACTGCGCCCATTGGGTTAAGCGCCCTGCGCATTTGCACCTCTTGCACGTATAGCTGGTCCGGCCCTGAATGAAAACATTCAACATAAGATGGCATTTAAGTTTTTTGACTAAACAGCCATTTAATGATAGCTACCATACAACTTTATTTCATATTTAGGTCACTTTTCCACCTTTCAACATAATTCAGTAAATTAAATTTTCCCAACCCCATAGTTTGCTACAAGAGCAAGTTTGTGCGACCCAGTCGTGCATATTATTTAAATCGCAAAAAAAATCCGCTCTCGCCTGAGTCGTACATTTTATTTTTATATTTGTATTTAGTCAATTTAAAATAAAATGCACGACTTGGTCGCACGAACTTGCTCTTGTAGAAAACTATGGGACTACAAAAATTTTAATTTATTAAATTCTGAAGAAAGTTCGAAAAAATTCAATAATGACCTAAACGTGAGATCAATATGTATGGTAGCTATCGGATGTTAAGCAATGTCATCTTGTGTTAAATGTTAAATTTGAAAACTGCACCGAATTTCAAAAGAATCGGATCAGTCAGTATCAAGTTATGGTCAAATTTGTAAAAAAACCGTTAACAACAAATCTCCGTTATGTGCATTTTTAGATTAAAACCTGAAATGCAATTAAGAGCACTCCAAATATAACGTTGACAAAGTTTTATCAAAATCGTTAGAGCTGTTTTCGAGAAAAATTTAAAAAAACTAAAACCGTTAAATGAGAGGTACCTGGTTATAGCCAAAAAGTACTACACACCGTTTAGGCTGTAGCTCGGTGAACATACAACCGAACATCCGCACATACGCACATCCGCACAGACAGACCGACGGACGGCATGACGAAACCTACTGTTTGATTAAAACCTCGATTTTTTTTTACACGAAACCAATACCAATAGCCAGTAAAAAAGTAACAACACTAATAGATATACTATACTACACCCTTTAATTAGAAAATGTTCGACTTCTTGTAGAGTTCTAGATCAAAAGGTTTTCTAAACAACAGCTTTACAAGAAGCTGCGATATAAATCAACAATCAACTATTTAATTGCATATATCCAATTAGGGATGACCGGTTAAGTGATCATTTACAGTTGGATTATCGTTTTTAGGTATGAAATTCTACTTTCAACTTATCCTAATAGATACAAGGAATATGAATTATTTATAACTTTTATTTTATCAAAGCCGCTAAGTTGCTATACCAAAGCGCAATGAAATAGCTTTACCAAATGTGGAATTAAATGCCTGAATGCGTTTATCCATTTTTTGTGTGGGTGGATGGATTGAATAGAGGAACAGTAGAGCTATAAGTATTTATTGACTACATCAAGCGAATGAATTACTTAAGATGCCATTAACTAAATGACGCTCTGTAGAGAAGTGTATATCTATAATGGCACTTGTATCGTCTATCATGTCAACTCAATGACCAACTGTACATTTTGCATTTAATTTCAGTGATGATGATGGTTCGAATACATCAAAATGGTCGTTAATTTCATAACGATCTCCAATTGGTACGGTAGTCCACGAACAGACGATGCATTATTTGACTTAAAGAAAGGTAATTTGTATCTGAATTTCATAATAAGGTTCAACTTGTTGTTGATGTTCTATAGGTAGATCTTCTTGGAGCGATGGTTGTTTCCATTTACAACATGCAACATAACAATAAATTTGAACTATGGGGTTGAAGAAAGAAAAAAAGCTTTGGCACAAAACTCTTCTAGAAGAACGGTCTTTTCCATTTAAGGAGGTTGAAAAGTCTTAAAAGTCCAATGATAAATTGCAATCTTCTCTGACTGCTTAAATTAATGGATTCTTATATTAACTTGTATAGAACTACTTGTTTCGAGCTTTATTCTTACAAACAGTTATAAGTTGTTATAAATTTTCTTTTATCGAAACGGAAGTGCATGCATGTAAAATTTTCAGTAAAATTTTTCTGAGTATGCATTTCATAAGGTTAAACATATCCCTCTAAATAAATTTTCTTTATAAAGACTCCCAATAAGGCAAACACTTCCAAGGAATTTACGTGTCACAAATCAAAAACAAATTACAAACTCACATTAAGCCAAGTAACTAACAATAGAAGTGTCATTCACAAATAATTATTGCCGTGAAAACATACAATATATACATGGGATCGGCGCGGGTTCGTTAAATGCAAAAGAATTTTAAACTCCCATTACTTCAGGAACTTTGAGAATTCTTTTGAAAAAGTTCTCAAACTATCTTTATAAATGTATACATTTATACCTTCTCTTGTATCTTATTGTCACTTAGAATAAAGACTTGGTAAGAATTTGTTTAGTTGCATTCATTGTATGGGATGCACGACACAATATTGTTGGAAGTCTGAGTATAGTTGGGGATTCCACGAAGTTCGTGGAGTTAATTTATCTTCTTTGCTGACATTGCGGTGTTTGAATTCTTTTTATGAAAAGTTAGGTGCAAAACTATGGGAAATAACTTCATTTTGGATTTTTGTGATTTATGGGAGCAGGTGTTCTATAGTGCGACCGTAAGTGGAAACTATGTTGACTTTAATTATTTCGTTAAGTTATAAAAATATTAACTTCAGTCAATTGTAGTAAACTATTATCATGTCTTGACGGTTGCATTCCAAGTTTGCGGAATCCATGTATCCTTTTGAGCTTCTGAAATTCCAAAGATTGTTAGAATTTCAAGCAAATGAAGCATACGACGTGTTTTGTGTATATATTGTAGTTTTTAACGTTGTGATGGGTATGGACGTGTATGCTCCTTTAAAATCTGGGAGGGATCATAAATCACCTATCTCATATCGCGTTTAGCAAAAATATATACTAATCGAAAGGATTAGCGCTTACATTTATGCAAAACTAATGGTCCGACAAATTTCTCCCATGTAGGTTTGTTTAGAAAATGGCCACCTCCGGTCAATTTTTTTACTGTTTTTTACAATGCGCGCACGAAAACAAATATATAAATAAAAGGCACGACTGGGTCGGACAAACATGCTCTTGTGTAAGATTAATAACCTTTGGCTTAGGATACTAAGCAAGAAACTATAATAAATAATCGGAAGTAAAAATAGTTTCTATAGCGTTTTTATGGCAGGTACCGTTAATAAGGTGATTTTGAAAAAAAAATTCTAAAGAAAAACTCCGTCATCGGCAACAATTCAGTCACAGAAAATTTTATCAAAATCAATCGTATTTTTTTTCGAAAAAAATTGCATTTTCTGTAGCGTTTATATCACAGGTACTGTTAATAAGGAGATTTTGAAAAAACATTTCTAACGAAAAACTTCGTTATTGGCAAAAAATCAGTCACACAAAATTTTACCAAATTTGAAAAAAATCGGCTCAACTGTTTACCTATAATGACAGCATTACAGTCAAAGTTCAGTTCTCTGTAAACAAAGAGAAGAGCACTATTTTTGTTATTTAAAAATACTTCTCTTGAGTCTTGATGATGTGCATTGACAATCTATATGAAATCATTTTGCAGACATTGATACGAAACGAATATGTACATGCAAAAGAATATAAAAAATCCATCAGTACCACCAGCTCCAATTATTGTCACAGTTCCAGAATGCCCTAATAAGCAAAACACTATTGAATATAACGTTTTGTCATTAAGCTGTGTCATATCTTCATATGGCAAACTAAAAGTAAAAAAGTTTAATTTAAAAGTAAAATTTAAGAAATGAGAGAAGTTCTATACTTACGCAACTTGCAAAGGCAGAACAACCCACATATATCTGTTTCCATTGTAATACAGATAGCACCAAACAACAAGAGGTTTCAAAACGTATACAAAACTCGTAAGCAACATTGTACAAAAAAATCACTAAACACCAAACGTTCATAAAATATGACCTCTTAACAAACAAGAAATTCGTTTTGGAATCTTTTATACAATCTCAAATTTTAAAGAATAAATATAAATTAACAATTAAATACTAAGTATTATTTTTCCATAATATTTACTGTCTTCAATATATTTGAATAGATTTTTCAAAACATTTTCCAGATCTTTGCGATAAATTATAAAAAAAAAAATTAGCTTTATCCAGCTAACGAAAGATGTAAGGTAGGTACGAATTGCATCAAGTGCTTTTAGAGGATCCTTTTTGAAAAACCATGAAAACCGAATTTCGCCAATGATTAAAATAAACAAGATTGTTAAGTTGAACACCATTTTGATTATTGTAATTCGATTAAATGCATCAGATGGCCATAAACCAAGAAATCTTAAAATCCATTTGGGAATATAAAAAAATGAAGCAAGTGAATCCGAACGGGAAAAATTAAATAAATTGGAACCCATTTGTATTTCTTATCTTGAGTTAAATTTTCTCACTGCATCGTGAAATCATTCATATAGAAGAATATGGTTAAAATGGTTGCAACAATGTTTCATATGGTTGCAACATTTATTAGTTGGATTATTTAAATATGAATCATTAATGAGAGACAAGAAATTTATTGATGCGTAAGGGGTTGATGTGAATTATTATTTAATATTAAATATTTTATTAATACAATACAAACGAAATTAAGTAAGTTAATAATAAATTATACTAAAATTTTCCTTAACACGTTGACTGCCATGTGAATGTGACCCACGCTAAAGTTTCACAGGAGCCAATGTGACCCACCGATGGTGCACACTCAATATATTTTTGTAAAGATGTATTTTATGTGGCCTGCTGGTGAAGTGTTTGCATTGCATATTTTCCTGACCGCCACCAGCTTTGCTCTTTGTCTTCGAATGTTGTATGGCAGGTCTTTCGTTATACGAATATTCGTAGCTTTATAAGTTTCGAAGTGTTACGGAGTATTGCCCAAACGTCTTGTCTTAGTACGTGGGTATCGACTAAAAATACTATACGCAGTTTCGACGTCCGTGTTCTTTGTGCCCAGGAGTTTAGTGTACACAGCTTTTGCTTTTTAATTCAAGTCAGTCTTTTGTTCATTAGGCAAGTGGATGATGAAATTTGTTTTCTAACGGCTTGTTTCGAGTTTCCAGTTGTTTAAATTTATGATTTAACTCTTCATGCTGTAATTTTATTCCAAATATTTCAACGGCAAGAAACTGCAAATTAGCTTTCGACGCAAGTTACTTGACTTGTTCTTTGTTTTTTTCATCAAATATTCGTTTAAACGTAGACATACTCATGCCGGTAATCCTATCCGATGGCATTTTAGTTAAACCAAAGTAACGTTTGTTTTTTATTCATTAAGTTAGGTTATCCTCGGTGGTAAAACTTAGATTTGAATTTTTGTGTCTTAGTTTCTATACAACTTACTCAGATTTTTATTTCTGTATTTAGTAGTAACTTTATAAATCATGACTTTCATGACTGATGTGTGTTTTAAAACAATTTTACTAAACACACAAAAACTTGAAAACATATATAGAAAAAAATAATCCCTTACGCCAACGCAGGCTTTATCTGCCTAAATACAACGAACCAACACAACATTAGGCAGATAAATCTTGGCACATGTCAGCACAGCATAACGATAAAGAGTTTTCAAAAGCAAACTGGTTTTTGGAGAAGAAATAGTGTTCACACTACCCCTGTTCAAAATAAGTCCCCCTCGACCCTAATGTAAAAGTTTTTTTCATTTTACTTCATTTTTTTATAATATGATGATATAGATGATAGAGAATACTCAATAAATAAATTTTTCAAAATGTTTGAAGGAAGAATTAATCAATCATCAGAACTTGATAGACAAAGAGCTAGCGAAAAAAATACTTACGTCATTTGATAACGAAAATAATTAGCCCTATGACGATGTTCACATTGGACGCACTCGTCCGACGCATTTTTATGTACGTCCAATCCGCCGTGTTCAACCACAAAGTAGTGTGAATACAAAAGGATTCACGAAACCACACGAAACAAAAAAACAAAATATGTGAAATGAACCTAGATGTTTACAATATTCTTTATAGGCTCATGCTTAATTGCAATTTCCAATCAAAAGTGACCAAATTTTTCGAAAACTTTCAAGATTTTGGTGCAAAACGCGAAAAAAATAAAAAAAATACAAATGTCAGAGAATTTTAAAAAATCTAAAAATCCGGACGCAAAATCCCGTCTCTTTTTAACAACGAAGTGGGAATTTTTTTCGCTCCAAACTAATAATGTGATCTTGTATAGGAACAAAATACAAGCGTATTTTACTATTGGGTTGGGGGTTTATCTCCCCTCATTTCGCCGGCAGGGGCAATTTTCTAAAAAATGAAATTTATTTTATGTTTACAAAATTGCACCTATACTGGCTAAACGGGGGGAGATAGACCCCTTTTCGTTGTAGTAAAATATGCTTGTATTTTGTTCCTATACAAGATCCCATTATTAGTTTGGAGCGAACAAAATTACCACGTTTAATAAGATCCCATTATTAGTTTGTAACGAAAAAATTTTCCCATACAAGCCCCACAATTTTTAACACCTTTAAGGGTGCGTGGATGGCCACATCCACCACTAGAGGCTTGGCAGACTCAGTCGTTCAGCAACCGTGGAAGAGTGCACATCGTTGGCGGCTTTCACAGTGTAAATTTCAAATAGAGACGCGAGTGCGTATAGTAGTGAGTTAGATCTACCAAAACCAAGTGGCAAGTTAGCCTAGGTGGTAGAGGAGCAGATTCCAGAGTGGAAGGTCGTGGGTTCGATTCTCACCCCGGGCAAGGCCTTTTTTTAAATAATTTCTGGCAGGAGGTTTCAAAGAGAAGGAAACAACAGCAGCAACAACAAGAAGAGCAGATGGGAAAACCAACGGGGACATCGAAAGATGGTCCCCCAACAACAAGGAAGACAGTTGGAGGAACATCAGGTGATGTGTCATCCGACAGTCAAATAGCGGGGCCATCAGGCCAAGCTCAAAGTGCAACTGTAGCAGGGCAGTCCAAAGCCCAAAAAGCAACAACAACAGCAGCAGCAGCAGCAGGACCAGTTAAGCCCAAAGTGGCAACAACAACAACAACAGCAACGACAACTACAACAACATCGTCATCGGCACGTGCCGAGCTCGATACCAGCAGCATAGCAACTGCAAAGACGTCGAGTCCTATTAAAGGGAAAAAGCCAGGACCGGCATGTGTCGATGAGCAAGATCCTCTGAAGAGAAGGCGCTACATTAGGTACAAACCGAACCTGGTAGTAAAGAAGCGTACCTCTGATGTAGAAGCAGCCAAGAAAACAGAAGGGCGTGGGCGCTCAGCCAAGGCTTCGGCTCAGGCCAAAATACAGAGGCAGCTAGATAGCTCCTCCAACGATGACGACAATAGCGAAAGCAATGACAACGAAGAAGGCGACGACGAAGCTGAGACGGATGACAGGCACGTCGAAGAGGCTGATGGAGCGATCGCCGCCGACAAGCCAAACGATCAGGACGCCAGGCTAACAGGCGAGGAAAACGCCGCTGACGCAGATGCTGATAACATCTCATACATGTCAGTAGAAGGAGAAGGACGTTACGTCAGTGGCGAGATAGTCGAGCTGTCTGACGAGGAAGAGGACCAGCAAATCGAGGCGTTAACGGAGCAGATCTCTTCGCTCATAGAGCTGGTTGAAGCGCTCAAGAAGAAGCAGGAGGCAAGACGGGAGAAGGAGCGCATAGCTGCTCTTGAACAGCGCACCCGCCAACAAGCGCTCCAAGAGCAAGCTTCGCAACATCAGGAGCCTCCTCAGGAACAAAAACCACTCCCAGACCAGCAGCAGCCTCAGAAGCAGCAGTCAAAGAAGCAGACACAGAAACAGCTTCAAAAGCCACAACAACCGTCTCAGCAACCACAGCATCAGCCTCAGCAACAGCAAGCAAAACAAAAACAACAACAACAACAACCACTACAGCAACGACAACAGACACAGAAGCAGCAACAGCAGCAGAAACAACAGCAACAGCAACAACCGCAACAGCAACAACCACAGCAGTCACAACAGCAGCAGACCCAACAGCAGCCAATGCAACAGCAGCAGAGACAACAGCAGCAGTCACAACAACAGCAACAACAGCAACAGCCACAAGCAAAGAAAGGTAAGGTGCCACCTATTAATACTTATAAAATGCATTTAAAAGACACAATTGAAATATGTAGGTCGGTCATAGGCAACAATTTCATAATTAAGCGGCTTAACGCAGACAGGCATTCCATTCAGTGCTCATCTTTAGAGCACTACAAAAAAGTGAAAGACCTTCTGTCTCAAACTAGAACAGAATATTATAGTTTCACCCCGAAGGAAGACAAGCTTCAAACAGTCCTCCTGAAGGGTATCGAATCCTCTACGGATCCGCGGGCGCTCTTAGCTGAGCTCCGTCAAGTGGCGAGCGACGATCTCGAGTTTATCGGGGTCCGACCGTTCACCACAGTCAAAGCCAGACGGGAGAAACGGAATTTACCATTCTTCCTGGTTCAACTCTCGCCCCAAAGCAAATTGAGTGGTCTAAGGAATATAACAGTCCTGGATTACCAAGTTGTACGATGGGAAAAACTAAATAAGCAGAAAGACATGCTTCAATGCATGAACTGCCAAGGGTTCGGACACGTTGCAGTTAACTGTGGTATGGACCCAGTCTGCGTTAAATGTGGAGATACCCACAAAACAGTGGAGTGTAAACTCGGGCAAGATAGGGTCACAGACATGACCCAGTTAAAATGTGCGCTCTGCCGAGGCTCCGGGCACCCCGCAAACTATCGGGGATGTCCGAAGTTTCAGGAGATAAGGCAAAACAAAGCCCAAAAGAAAACAGTTGAGGTGAGACGCCCTGAAGTACGCCAGAAAACAACTCCCGTTAATCCCGCAATTTCTTACGCCCAAATCGCGTCTGGAAAGGGAAACACGGTACAGCCTCAACCACAGGTAGCCAAACAGGTCCAAGTGCCTACGGCTCCTGTGCCAGAGGCAGATCTGATGCAGGTGTTGCTGACCATTCATGGTCAGTTAACCGACGTGCAAAAACAGATCAGGGAGCAGGCGGCTAGGGTGGATTACCTCTACTCTATTCTGCCGGCAACGCGAAATGGTTAAAGGCGCGCTGCCTGAGCGACCCTTTAAGATCCTAGCTGTGAATGTAAATTCGCTGATTAGGACCGAACGTAGAGCAAATCTCTTTCATTTGCTGCAAGACCAAAGTCCTGATGTGTTTATGGCTAGCGAAACTAAGCTAAATCAGAAACACAAACTGACTAATAATAATTACAATATCGTGCGAAGGGATCGGCCTAACTCCTCTCAAGGGGGTGGGGTCGCAATCTTCATACGAAAGGGCATTAAATTTAAGGTTATATATAATAGTGAAGTGCGAAGATTTGGGCAGTTAGAAGCCTGCGTCATTTGCATTCCGCTCCTTCAGGGGAAAAGAATGTACGTGATCACGGCGTACGCACCCGAAGCACCTCAGCCTGCTAATTTTATCGCAGAACTCGAAAAACTTTTCGAATGCTTAAGACTGCACTTGGATGAAAATTATTATCTAATGGCAGGAGATTTGAACGCCAAACATGAAGATTGGGGAAATCAAATTCAAAATCCGAGAGGGTACCATTTATTTAATTGGATGGGTCGTCACAGTGTTGAGTGTAGGATCGATCTTTTTGCGACAGATAGACCTTCGTTTCCTAGGAGCGGTGGCTTTCTGGATCTTTTACTGCTTGACTCACGACTTGTTATAACTGACGCAACAAATCAACAGACAAGAAACTGTTTACGAACAATCGAATACGACAGCGATCACTGCGGACTTGCCACCGTAATACAGCTTCCGAGCGAACTTGTGGAATTGGATGAGTATGTGCCTGTGCACTCTTACAATTTCAGTAAGACGCGCTGGCCACGCTTCTCCAACGCCTTGGCAAGAGAAATACGTTCCGAGGATATTTCTCCACCAAATGACAGAAACCTGACGAACCTCGAGATCGACGGGTTTCTGACTCAAATGGATACGAAAATTTAAGGAACAAGACCCAAACGGTTTATACAAGAACGCGACAATCGACGCACTACACCGACAAAAAAGTGGACTGCTGACTAGGTTGAAACTTCTTTATAGACGTTTCACGGACACACGTGATCTGGAGATTAGGACATTGAAGTCGTCGATCAAAAACATTAACGTTCTGATTAGACAAAACTATAGATTATCTATTAATTTATATTGGGATAACAGAATTCGGGCTGTTAATTCTAGCGACCCTAGTATGTTTCCCCAAATAAATAAGATATTTAGAAGAAATGATCAAAACGATCTTCCATGTCTTAAACTCCAGAGGACAACAGATAACGAAGACGTACTAACGATTGCGGGAATTGATCCGGAAGGTGCCGTTTTCGATGACAATTTTTATATGATAGAAGATCCTCAGGAAAAGGTAGAAGCTGTAGGGGCTGCTTTCCAGCAAGTGTATAAGGTGAATGCTAGCATTCGTCCGAATCATGACCTGGAGAACAGAGCCTTGCTGCACAATTTCTATCTTGGAAATAAGATAACGCAATGGCGATCTGAGAATACTGGTTTCACCGGGTTCAATGACGAAAATTTGGCAAACGCCACCATCGCCGAGCAAAATGGACCCAGTTCATTGTTAATTTCGAAGGTAGAACTTCATTTAATTTTTCAAACATTAAAGAAAAAGAAATCTGCGGGGGTCGATGGTATACACAACATTGTGTTACGACATCTCCCTGAGGAAGCCATAGACATTTATACCACACTGTTTAACAACGCATTGAATAATGCATATTATCCAGTGAGTTGGAAGACAGCTGTGGTCCATCCTCTCCCCAAAAAGGGAAAGGACAGCTCCAATCCGGCAAATCTTCGGTCGATAAGTCTTCTTCCAAGTATCATCAAGGTATTCGAAAAGATTCTCAATAGAGCTCTGTTCAAGTGGGCTGAGGACAAGAATATTATTCCAGACAATCAGTTTGGCTTTAAGGCGGGACATGACACTATTCATGCCGCGTCTAAGTTAGTTTCTGATGTTCAATGGAACAAAGCGAAAAATCAATGCACGGGTGCCGTTCTTGTTGATTTAGAGAAGGCTTTCGACACCGTATGGTTAGAGGGTCTTTATCTGAAATTAACTAGATTTGGCATAAGTAAACCACTGTTATATATGCTTCATGACATGCTCAATGATAGAAAGTTTGTTGTCAAAAGTGGCAATGTAACTTCTACCACAACATTTGATATTAAAAACGGTCTACAGCAAGGAGCTGTGAACTCGCCGATTCTTTTTAGTATTTACACCAGCGATCTGATAGGTAGTCTCACTCATGCGATTGCGTATGCCGATGACCTTGTAGCGTACAGGACGGGTCCAAAAGTTGAAGTCATCAGAATTCTCTTGCAGCGTGACTTCGACAAGATTCAGCGATATTGTGATGACTGGAAGTTAAAAATTAACTTTCAGAAATCAGAAACTATCCTGTTTAGAACCCCTTTGTCTAGGGCTTCTAGGGATACAAGAAAGAACTGGAGAAATCTAGTGATCGTTGGACCAAGTGGACATCCACTGGCGAGTAAAGATGTAGTAAAGTACCTTGGTATCTGGCTAGATCAGTATCTATATTTCAATCGACATATAGATGCTGCTCTGGCCAGAGCTAGGGGAGCGTTTGCTCTGACAAGACGGTTGTTTTATAGCAGCTGCCTTGAAAACAGAGTGAAGGTGATTTGCTACATGGCCCTCATCCGGCCGATGATTGCCTATGGGTGCCCTGTGTGGTTTAACGTTGCCCCATCTCAAATGGAAAAGATTCGGGTGTTTGAGAGGCAGTGTCTTAGGACCTGTCTTGGATTACACAGAACACCAGAGTCGGAGTACAAACATTATTATGCCAACGAGGTCTTATACAACGGGGCCAATATAAACAGGATAGATAACTTTTTAATTAAGCTGATTCGGGGTCACATTGCAAGAGCGATGACCTCAGCCAATGGACTTATTTTCGGGGCTTATTACCCCAATGAAGAATATAGTGAGAGCGTTTGTCTTAACGGTTTCATCCCGCCCGAGACATTCCTCTATTTAGACAGTCGGGGGCTGATACAGGATAGATTGGCGGTTCCGTTAATCTACCACGTCGGCCGTAGAACTGTGGATCGGCGAATCCTGTATGGTCGAGACGTCGGCTCTGGGAACGGAGCAGAGCGTCTGCGGTTCAGTAGAGCTGTGCCCCTTCGGGACAAAAGGGACTTTTGTAAGCAAGTTCAAAAATACTGGTGGTTGGGTGACCACCTTGATATTGATGGTTAGTCATAGTTGTTGCCTTGGCCGACCTGCGTATTTTTAAGTATTAATAGGTTTATTTTATGTAGGACAGTGGTGGCACCAAAAAAATATAAAAAAATTAAATGGCATTTGTTGGTGTGTATGTGCATTTGGCGCTTTTAAATATATATATATAAATATATATATATAAATATATATATATATTTATAAGCGTGTGCATATACGCATTGGCTGCTGCGCAAAAAAAAAAAAAAAAAAAAAAAAAAAAAAAAAAAAAAAAAAAAAAAAAAAAAAAAATGCTGCTGGTGGCTGTTCTAGTTTTAAGTTATTTTAAGTATTTTTAAGTAGTTTTAAGTTATTTACGTATATTTACGTATATTTTTATTCTATTTAGGTTAATTTAGTTTTATTTAGGTAAAGGGTAGTTTTAAGTTTTTATATAAAATAAATGATGTCTTGGAAAACGAGTTTTAAAAAAATTTTCTCGTTTAGTTTTAAGTAATTTTGAATTTTAATTTAAGTAGTTTTTACGCCCAAAGGCATTTTTAATATATAGTTATAGTATAATTTAGAGCGCCCGTATGGGGCCAGTAAGTTAGTTAAGTTATTCTGTAAGCTAGTTTTTAAGGTTTTTGTCTAGCATTTAAGTTAGTTATAAGTTGAATTGAAAATAAAAACATGAATTAAAAAAAAAAAAAAAAAAAAAAAAAAAAAAGGTTTGGCAGACTTCCGGATTATTTATCACATGTGCTGGGATATGATAATACGACTAATTATTTTCGTTATCAAATGTCGTAAGTATTAGAATATAAACAATATTACATACTCAAAAGGAGTTTATAAAAAAAAAACTATACCTATTTCAAACATCCGAAACTTGTCCTTCCCAACCACAAAAGTCGAATTGAATCATGCTTGAATTTTATGGTTCTTTTGGTTCAATAGATCCCAATCGATTTCACGAAATTGTTCTGTTTATTTGTTCATGGTCATGTGCTGAAAGTCTTAATTTTTCAACTCTATTATCATAGCATTAGTCTCTTTTCATTAACGTATTTATGAACATTTAGAGTTTGAGTTGGCTTTAAAACAGAAATCAAGCATATATTATCAGTAAAATTCTTTAGCTGATTTTAATATGCCATTCTTTTCTAGTTAACTTAATGTCTAATTAAATAAATGACCTTCTTTCTCGAATGAAAACATCGATAAAAAAAAAACTAAAGGCCATTGAATTTTATTTTTTCCTGAGAACACCTCGTCTAATCATCCCCTAAATAATAAATCGAGTCCATTAATCTAACCTTGACAAATAATTGTGACTAATTCTTGAAATGATTGTGCTAATTTTTGCCTGTCGAATAGTAATTTACCTTGGGAAGTTTGTTTCGTCCTATTAAACATTATAACTGAAACAATTTGTCATTTTTGACTCCATTTTACACATTTCTTATTGCTTTTTTTATATAAGGATAAACCTTCAAAAATTGTGATAAAGTATATTAATTATGCAGATCAATTTATCAGATTTGTTGTTGAAATATTTTGAACCCAAATTCATACAAAAATAAAGGACACGACTGGGTCGCACAAACAGTCCAGTTTAAACAAAAATTTGTTTTTTATATTTTGAAATATTTTTTGTTTCCAAAACATTTTTTTGAAAACAAATGTATGGAATAAAAAAAGATTTATATGAAAGACGTCAGCGTCGGTAAAATAAATCAAATACATGAAATTTTATCAAAATTGATAACATTTTTTCAAAAAGTTTAAAAATACCGTTTTTTCAAAAAAAAAACTTTTTCAAAAATTATTTTTCTTAAAATTTTGTTTGCAGTATTATTCAAGTAAAAGCAGTAAGCTTAGAAAATTAAATTTGGTCGAAATCGATGCAGCTGTTATATGGCAGGTACCGTTGTAAACTGATTTTGAAAAAAAAAATTAGATGACGGACATAACCATTGGCGAAAAATCACTCATATAAAATTTTATCGAAATTGTAGTATTTTATTCGAGGCAATTAGAATTATGTACTTGAAAAAACTTTTTCAAAAATTACTTTTTTTCATTGTTTGCAGGAGGTAGGTACCTGTTTTTTAAATTTAGCAGAAGTTTAAAAAAATTAAATTTGGTCAAAATATGTGCAGCTGTTCAAAATATACCCATAATTAAAAATAACGGTTACATGGCAGGTACCGTTAATAAGCTGATTCTGAAAAAAAAATGACGGAAATAACCATTGGCAAAAAATCATTCATATGAAATTTTATCGAAATTGATGGTACTTTTTTCGAGAAAATTAGAATTATGTAAGTTTTTCTAAAAAAAAGAACTTTTACAAAAGTTACTTTTTTTCAAATTTTTTATATCTACCTAAAATAAAAAAATGTCCGGCGATATTTCTCTAAGAATTATAGTTTGTACCAAGTTTGAAGAAAATCGTCCCAACCGTTAAGGCGGTAGGTGTCGATACATCCAGACAGACAGACAGACAGAATTGTCGGATCTACTTTTTTCATCGTAATGTCGTGTTTGATTGTTATCTCAAACCTTCTTTTTGTACGAATGCAAGTTAACTTCACACGCGCTGAACAACAAAAGCCAAAAGTGCAAACACCGCAACAACAGGTGCTAGCATTGACATATGATGACATCGGTCAGTGCACTCATCATCCGGTGCAATATTAAAAGAATGTCGTATTGCAAAATAATTCAGTGGAATTGCATGCGACGGAAAATGGTTCGGTGGACTTTGATGCGAAGTCATCAAATTTTGCAGACGACGGAAAGGTGTCTTTATAATTAAGTATTTTAAGTTAGTTTAGTCTTAATTCGATTATCAACAAATAAAGTAGAAAATAAAGAAGAAAAAAAGAAATATCTTTTTTTTAATGTAAATAAATAAAGATAAAAATAATTGGCGCCCAACGTGTTTAAGCTAAGTTAACGTGTTATAAGTCGACCTTAAGTAGCTCGCCACGCGTAATTACACAAACGTAAGACGACCTAAAATAGTTCGCCGCGAGTGGAACTTAGCAAAAACCCCAACGATTTTAGCTAAAGAAAAAGTGTTATAAGACGACCTTAAGCAGTTCGCTACGCGTTAATTCACGAACGTAAGCCGTCCTTAAATAGTTCGCCGCTAGTGAAACTTAGCTAGAAAAAATAAAAAGTGTTATAAGACGACCTTAAGCAGTTCGCTACGCGTTAATTCACGAACGTAAGCCGTCCTTAAATAGTTCGCCGATAGTGAAACTTAACTAGAAAAACCTAACGTTTTAACTAAAAAAGTGTTGTAAGTCGTCCTAAAATAGTTCGCCGCAAGTGAAAATTAAATAGTCAATCAATTGAAAGACTTAAACACGAGAAAGTGTAAGCGTGTTTTCCTTAGTAGTTAACACAAACCGGACCAAAAACCCTTACCAGCGTGGGATGAAAACTAACATTTTTATGTAAGAATTAAATTAAGAGTATTTAATTAAGTAATGTTTGATAAATAAATACAAAAATATAAATTTCTATTCATGAATAATTAAATAAGTAATTTTAACTTAATAGTGATCAAATAATTCATTTTATAAAAAAAATATATCCATGTAAGTTAATTGTTGATTTAAAAGTGAAAAAAAAAAATAATAATTTTGATTTAATTGTGATTAAATCACTTGTTTTGATTAAAAGTGATAACATTTTAATTTTAAATTTTTCATTTTTCCATACAATTATTGCAATTTTTTTTTTCTCTCTCTCTCTCTACACATACAATTACCATTTTATACATTTTTATTTAAAAAAAATTTATTTAAATATATAAAAAATAAACAGCTCTTTCAATATCCCAAATTATTTAATCCTTCCAAAATTCCCAAGACCGAGAAAGACAACAAATATAGAAAAAGAACCATGACGGAAAATCCGAATCCTAACCTTGATACTAATCCTTTACAAAATATTCAACTACCAAATTTCAACCTACCTCCTCCAAATCCAATCGGACCTCCCTTAAACCAAGGTGCAGCAGTTGCCACACCTGAACTTGAACAAGTCGTTTCACGTATTGTTTCAAGAGTCTGTAACGAACAATGCAAAAATATTGTCCAATCAATAATAAACCCTCATGCAAACTTTTACAAGGGCATAGAACAGAGTATTGATTTGGAATTTTTCGGAAATCTTAATGAACTCGACAAAGTACCTGATGTGGTACGAACACTAAGAGAATTCTCGGGAAACCCTGGTGAATACAGCTCTTGGCGAAAGAGCATCGAAAGAATTTTAAATATTTACAACCATCTTAAAGGCACACCAAAATACTTTGGTATCCTTAATACTATAAGAAATAAAATTGTAGGTAATGCAGATGCAGTTCTAGAATCGTACAATACGCCTTTAAATTGGGAGTGCATTTCCAAATGTCTCACTACCCACTACGCTGACAAACGCGATTTAGGTACTCTTGAGTACCAAATGACAACTCTTTCACAGAATAATAACAGCGTTGAGCAATATTATCAAATGGTATACCAACATTTGACATTGATATTAAACAAAATCTCTAGCATGGACATTTCTACAGATGCTATGCATTTGTTAACTGAAACCTATCGAGACAAAGCTCTCGATACGTTCATAAGAGGCCTAAGAGGTGATCTGCCTAGACTTTTAGGTATTAGAGAACCGGCAGACCTTCCCCAAGCTTTATACTTATGCCAAAAGCTTGAGAATCAAAGCTTCCGCGCACAGCATGCTAACTTTCCTAACAATCATAACAAAAAATCAATCACTGAACTTCATTCTCGCAAGCCAGCTCATATTTCACAGCAACAACAATTTTTCCCACATTTAGCACATGTTCCTCAACTACCCCCACAACGGTCCCATCATCAGCAATACCCCCAATACACTCAATATCCCCAACAATCTCAACAACGTTACCAATACCCTCAACAAAATCCCTTCCTACAACAAAGACAATACGTCCCACCTCGCCCAACTGCCCCTAAACCATTTCCTAGGCCAACACCAATGGATATTGACCAAAGCATACGTTCAAGAGGAGTAAATTATATTAATAGGCCAAAACCTCACAACCCATTATTCGGTAAAAGGCCAAACGAGACAAACATTCCATCCTCATCCATGCAAGCACACCCACCTAAAATCCAAAGAAATTTTCACGTTTCAACGTCACCAGCCATTTCTACTCCCTATACTGAACCAATAAACAATCCTAATTTTGAACACACTACTGAACCATATGATTACCCCTACCAATCCGAAACCAATGATTATAATTCACTTATCAATTCTATGAATACAATGCACGTTGGAGACGAATCATTAGAGGACTATATTGCAAGCCAAAACGACTGCAATGAACAACTTAACGATTATGCAGATATTCATTTTTTAGGCTAACGAGCTCGTCCTTGCCATACTTTGAATGTAAGACGAGCGACGGTAAAATCTTAAAATTTTTAGTCGATACAGGGTCAAATAAAAACTACATTCAGCCAAGCTTAGTAAAGAATCCAACACCCAATAACAATAACTTTTTTGCAAATTCAGTTGGCGGTAAAGTCGAAATAAGCCAACATACTATGATAAACCTTTTCGGCATAAATACCATTCAAATACAATTTTTCATTCTTCCTACACTCAAATCCTTCCACGGAATCCTGGGCAACGACAGCCTTAAAGACTTGTCAGCCGTCATTTTCACGAAAGATAGTTATATGCTTATTAAAAATAAACTTAAAATTCGACTAAAACAACAAATTTCTGAGTCAATAAACTCCGTTACCATAAGAGACAGTCACATGTCACAAAAACATAAAACCGAGCTTCATAAACTTACAGAATCATATTCTAATCTATTTGTCGAACCAGACGAAAAATTAACCTACACTACAACAGTGAAAGGTAGAATTAGAACAATAAATAATGAACCAGTCTACACAAGATCTTACCCGTATCCAATGTCTTTGAAAGACGAAGTTGAAAAACAAATAACACAACTTCTAAAAGATGGCATCATTAGACCTTCACGGTCCCCGTACAATGCACCAATATGGGTAGTACCAAAAAAAGTTGATGCATCTGGTGAAAAGAAATATCGATTAGTAATCGATTACAGAAAGCTCAATACTATTACAATCCCCGATCGCTATCCGATACCCGAAATAAATGAAGTTTTATCCCAACTCGGAAAGAACAAAATTTTTTCGGTACTAGATTTAAAAAGTGGTTTCCACCAAATTAAACTTCACGAAGAAGACATTGAGAAGACAGCCTTCTCTGTCAGCAATGGAAAGTACGAATTCGTTCGACTTCCATTCGGATTGAAAAACGCACCATCCATTTTTCAACGAGCTTTGGATGACATTCTTCGAGAACATATAGGCAAGATATGTTTCGTCTATATAGACGATATAGTTGTATTCAGCAAAGACGAAGAATCCCACTTTCAAAATCTATCAACAATTTTTAGAACACTTCAAGACGCAAATCTTAAAGTTCAAATGGACAAATGTGAGTTCTTGAAAGACAGCGTAGAATTCTTAGGATTCATTATATCTTCAAAAGGAATTAAGACAAACCCAACAAAAGTAGAAGCAATAGCCCAGTTCCCATACCCAAAAACACTCAAAGACCTACGATCTTTCCTAGGCCTATCAGGGTTTTACAGAAGATTTATTAAAGACTATGCCAAATTGGCAAAACCCCTGACAGTCCTTCTCAGAGGGGAAGATGGACGAACGTCCAAACAATCCTCCAGTAAAAAAATCATAAACCTTGACAACGAAGCCCTCGAAGCTTTTCAAAAAATTAAAAATTCCCTCATCTCCGAAGATGTTGTTCTCAAATTTCCAGACTTTAAAAAAGAGTTCCATCTCACAACAGATGCTTCTAACTATGCTATAGGAGCAGTACTAGAACAAGATGGCAAACCTATAACATTTATCTCCCGGACTCTTTCAAAATCAGAAGAAAACTTCGCAACAAATGAGAAAGAGATGCTGGCCATCATATGGTCACTCAATACACTCAGAAACTACCTTTACGGTTCAGCAATTGTTAAAATATTTACCGATCATCAGCCGTTGACATACGCGCTAAGCAATAAAAATACCAACAACAAACTTAAGCGTTGGAAAGCCATACTCGAAGAGTATAATTACGAACTGAAATATAAACCCGGTAAAACTAACGTTGTGGCTGATGCTCTATCAAGACCACCGTTAAATAGCAATGTAAACTCTTTAACTGTCACACAACATAGTGACGAAAGTTCAGGACAAAACCTCATTCAATTTTCAGATGAACCTGTTAATGTCTTCAAAAACCAGATCATTCTATTAGAAGGTAATGTAGCTTCATACGAATTCAAAATTACATTTCCCACATACCATCGACACACAATAACAGAACCTGATTTGTCTAATGAAAAAATTATTGACATCTTAAAACGTTATTTAAATCCATCCGTCATCAATGGTTTACAAACAAGTGAAAGAATTTTAGGCCAGATTCAAGAAATTTATCCCATTCATTTCAAACAATACAAAATAAGATTCACAAGGAAAATTGTCACAGACTTGGTTGATGAAGAACAGCAAGAGTCAGAAATCATCAAAGAACACAACCGTGCACATAGAAATAGTAAAGAAAATAAATTACAGATTTTAACCAAATTCTATTTCCCACATATGCGTCGTAAAGTCGAAAAAATAGTAAAAGTCTGTACAATATGTAAGGAACATAAATACGACAGACATCCTAGCAAACCTATGATCCAAGCAACCCCTATACCTACATATCCCGGACAAATATTACACATAGATATCTACTTCACAAGTAAACGAGTTATCCTGACAGCTATTGATAAGTTTTCGAAATACGCTTTAGTAAGGATCCTAAAATCAAGATCCGCTGAAGACATAAAACAACCTCTAAGAGAATTAATACTTTCTTTTGGTGTTCCGCAAACTTTAGTCGTAGATAACGAAAAATCCTTAAATTCAAATTCAGTTCTTTTTATGGTAGAAAACTTTTTCAACATAAAAGTTTTTAAAACACCTCCATACACGAGTGCCGCAAACGGACAAGTAGAACGTTTCCACTCTACACTTTCCGAAGTAATACGATGCTTAAAATCTCAAAATTCACACTTCACATTCCCAGAACTTCTTGATAAATCGATATTCGAATATAATAATTCCATACATTCCACTACAGGCAAAAAACCCATTGATATATTTTTCGCAAGAGATCTAGCAAATAATCCTGTTCAGCTTGAAAAAGAAAGAGAAAAAACAACACAAAAAATTAAAGAAAAACAAGACTCCGATTTAGAATACCATAATAAAAAGAAAACCCCTGTTAGAGACTTTTCCATTGGAGAAATTATTTATGTGAAAATTAACAAAAGATTAGGAAATAAACTATCACCCAAGTACAGAAAAGAAATTGTAAAAGAAAATAAAAATTCAACTATCTTAACAAAATCAGGAAGAACCATACATAAAAGCCTTATTAAAAACTAACTTCCCTCTCCCTTTAGGTTGTTGGTACACCTTTGTACCATGAATGCAAATGTTCAAATATTGGATTACACTAATTCCCAACTTATTAAAATAAGGACAGGAAACGCAAAAATACAAAATGGCAATTTCAAAATAATTCATATCATCGATATCGAAATTTACGAGGATTTCATCAAGCAACTAGAAATAATCGTTTCCACAACCATCAAACCTCATCATCCCTTATTTCCTATCCTTCCCTTTGAAATTGAGAGAATAAAAAATTATTTAAAAAGATTAAAAATTAATGTAAGATCAAAAAGATCATTAGACTTTATAGGAAGCGCATGGAAATGGATCGCTGGGAATCCAGACCATAGCGACTTTGAAATATTAACAAACAAAATGAATAATGTGTTAGTAAACAACAACAACCAAGTTGTAATCAATAGAGTTACTCTAGAAAAAATAAATGAAATTACAAATGTTACAAATAACATAATTAAGACTTTTAAAGAAAATATAGATATTGATATTGTCATGAAAATTAAATACAAACTAGAATTAATAAAAGAAGAAATAATAAATATAGCTTACGCAATACATTGGGCAAAGGCCAACATTGTAAACTCATATATCTTAAGTAATAATGAAATAAATATAACAGAAACAATTATGGATAACGAAAATATTCCATAGCTATATAAATATTGACGAAGCTCTTGAATTCGCAAATGTAAAAATAGCATCAAATAATAAAAATATTATCTATATTGTAACTTTACCTACAAGCGAAAGTAAATCTTGTAGCGTTTTCCTTTTAAAAACTATTAAAAAGAATAATATTGTTAATAAAATTCCTTATGAAAAAATACTACAATGTAACGAAAATATTTTTGGAATTACTAAAGAATGTAAGAAATATAACGAATTAGAAATTTGTAATAGAGATAGCATTACAGATATAAGTACTTCTAAATGTATTCCTAACCTACTCAAAAGCATGACACCATCCTGCAAAACAATTAATAACGATCATATCCCGTCCATAGAAGAAATTTCAACAGGTATACTTCTACTTAACCAATTCAATGGTACCGCAGTCATCAATAAAGAAAAGATAGAACTAAATGGAACCTTTATCATACGTCACGTGAACACTTCAATATCCATAGAAGACAAGGAAATAATCAACACAGAAACAATCCAGTATCAACCCATGCCAGCAATCCTACAACCAACATCATTGCTAAATGCAAACGAGGAATTTCTTTCACTGAAGAGGCTAAAGAATCTGTATTCCAACGGTACCTCAAAAATAGAGCAACTGGAAAAAGAGAATTTCATTCACATTACCACTAGCTCAATTGCAAGTATTTGCCTAATAACAATCACATCAATAATTGCCTACAAGATAGTTCGTAAATTAAGAGGCAAAATCAGAAAGAAGAAAGATGAATTCATAGCAGCACCAAAACCAGCTGACAGAGCAAAACCCATCATAATTGGAGTTGAAAATATTGCGAACCATTTAAAGCTGTCGAACGAGGACGTTCGAATCTAAGGATGGAGGAGTTAACTTCACACGCGCTGAACAACAAAAGCCAAAAGTGCAAACACCGCAACAACAGGTGCTAGCATTGACATATGATGACATCGGTCAGTGCACTCATCATCCGGTGCAATATTAAAAGAATGTCGTATTGCAAAATAATTCAGTGGAATTGCATGCGACGGAAAATGGTTCGGTGGACTTTGATGCGAAGTCATCAAATTTTGCAGACGACGGAAAGGTGTCTTTATAATTAAGTATTTTAAGTTAGTTTAGTCTTAATTCGATTATCAACAAATAAAGTAGAAAATAAAGAAGAAAAAAAGAAATATCTTTTTTTTAATGTAAATAAATAAAGATAAAAATAATTTGCATAACTTGCCTTATATTCGCCCTATAATCGCAAGTAAAAATGAGTAGATCATGATTAAAAAACGATATTAAAACGTTCCTATAAACGAAAACTTTTGTGAGCAAACTAAACAAGTTTCTGAAGAATAGCTCAGGTTCCTGCTCACGCACTCTACAACAACTTGATTGGTTATTACCATTGTATATAAATTTCTATAGTACAACCATGGAGCAGCGCCATCTAAATTCATTAGGTTTTGGTCTTATGCATTCAACAACCCAATTTCTTTCGTTTCGAGTTTTTTTTTTGTCGGGATTTTCACTAGCTTATGAATTAATTTTTTTTTTCAATTCATAATTCACCAACTAGCTTATGAGTTGAATATTTTTTAATTCACAATTCACCAACTAGTCTATAAACTATTTTTTTTCCAAATCATAGGTCAATAGTTAGCTTAAGGCTTAGTGTTTTTTTAATTCATAAATTCCCAACCCTGCGAATTTATGAACTGGTATTATACTGAACTGGTATCACTATTATTACTGGTTTTAGAAAACATACTGTCAATAATCCTCTCTATGTATAATAAAAGTCAGTATGGTTTGGTATTGTTGGGGAAAGCTTTTTGGTTCATTATTGTTGGTAAAAGCTTTTTGGTTCAATGTGTTTCGATACTGAACATGGATAAGTAGAGCAAAGAGGTAAGCATCGAAATGAGCTTTAAAATTACCGATCAAAACAGGTAAAAAATTATGCAGCAAAAACGGCTTTGTTCACTTTTAACTCATTTTTGTTTTGCAAATGATTATGTATTATGTAGAGATGGCGTTGCTAATGGTTTAAAGAAAAATATGCTTATCAGGGACAAGCACCAAAAAAAAATAAATTTACTGAAAATCCCAACCGGAAAGGTTAAATTTAAAATAAAAAAATTCAGCGGAAGTTAAGCACTTTTAAGGTCCAATCTTAATCCGTGTGTATTTCAGCAAACACTGCACCGACTTACACTGTTTACATGCTGTTAGATAGAGGAAATGTCAAACCAGGTCATGAAAACTATATTTCTGGAAAAATGCCCACAATTTGGCTAAAAAACGACACCAAAGTTGCACTTCCGCAACTCCAAAAAATTGGGCATAAAATAGTTATTTTAAATATTTGGTGACACCAATTATTCATAATTCATCTTTAATTCTGCCCATAGCAGTTTATACCTATAGACAATGTTGTCTACCATATTATTTTAATTCATTGCCATGTCAAGATTCCTCTCTTTTAACAGGAATAAAAAATTTACTTAAATTAAAACCCCTTAGAATCTTTACCAAAAATAGTTTATTTCCACCGTCGTTTCCGACGGGCTTTCAGCTAGTAGTTTTAATATTGATCATACAATGGTTTAGAGAATGATGTTAGTTAACAAGTTCAAAATGTCGACTGCTAAAAACGATAAAAAAATAAAGCTGCCTCTTCTTATTTAAAAAAAAATTGGAATGCATACATAGTATAGTTTTTATGATACCTGTCATCCGTTAAAACACTAATATGTTACACAGTTAAAAAGCCCCATTGTTTGAGAATTTTTAAAGCTTTGCATCCCTCAAGGAATATAATTTAAAAAATGTATTAGCTAATATTTCAAGCCCTTTGACTTAAAATTTGTTAACGTATATAAGGGGTCAATTGGTCAAATACCGTCCATTCAAGTCAAGTGCCCTACAGCAATCTAAAAACTGTGCGCCAAACTACCATTCCAGACTCCAGTTGGTCAATTATTATGCAATAAAATTCACATTAACAAATCATATTTATACGGCTAACATGAATTGTGGAATTGTATACTTAAACTTCTTGTTGAAAGTGAAAGAAATTTGGTTTCCTGCGACTGACTGCATTTTTGGTTATATTGTACCTTATATTTTGAGCAATTTATAACTAGAGATATATGTATAGTTATAGTTTTTTTTTTTCAAAAATGAAAAATACAAAAACTCGCGTCACGAAATTTATTTAGAAAATAGTAAAAATAAATTTGTATCTCTCAATATAAAACAGAAACATTAAACCCAAACAATGTGATACATTTTGTAGTTCATAGGTTTACAAGCCACAAATACAAAATTTAAGGAGGCAAGAGGTGGGCAAGTTGTATCACAGAAACACATAAGCACACACAAGTAAGGCGACGACTGACGACGCCTTGCCTTCTTGCAAAGCAGAAACATGTACACAAATTTAAAATAGCTTTAGACAGTAATGTGCTAAAGTTTTTTTTCATTTGAAAGAAAGTCTTAAATATATTTTATTCTTCATTTAATTTTGTTGTTAGTGAACGTCTTTCTCGCTTTCACTTAAGTAAAAATGAAACTCAAAATGTAGTCGGTAGATCATCACTCAAGCATTTCCTCGACTTGAGTGATAACTAAAAATTCCGCCCAAAGTGAAATGATTCTTGATACAGTATCCCAGAATACCATCGCAGACCTCATAGTCGACATTGTCCATTAAAAAATCTCCACCCAAACTATTTTCTTAACTGACAAATTTGTATTTCTCTTATAACATCGCTGCATCGGGACGATATTCGCAATGCACAAAAATGTTGTGTTTTCTTTTGTAGGCATATAGGCTGCGGCGAGTGGCGATGGCATTAGCAGCAGCATAGCTCTCTTGATCTGCATGGTTCAGGTTAAAAGGCATATCAGCGACGCCAGCGCCCTGAGGGGCTTTAATGAGGAAGTCATAAACCATTTAAAATTAACTCTGGCAGCTAGTAGAGCACATATTCAACTATGCAACTCCTCCTCGTAGATTTGTATATATGTACCTATACTCCTTTCATATAACCTTTTAGTTAAGCTACTTTTATAAAATTGCCTTTTTAAATAAACAGAAATACGCGCAAATATATACATATTATGTATTCTTATAGAGAAACGACGAAAAAGATTTTCGGGGCTACATTTCGTGCCTGGCTTGTTGCAGAGGATTAAGGGTCGTCGCACCTTTGGACCTCCTTTAAGTCCGCGCGTAACTAATAATAATAATAATAGGGCGTGTTTGGAACCGGCACCTTTTGATTAGGTTAATTTACTATGGATATGACACTGTGTTCTCCTTCGACTCCTTAAAAGATAATAGAGCACTGGGTTGGCTGATGCCATAGGTGAAATATCCTAGTTCCTAGTTAAAGTCTTAAAACAAACTGTAGTCTTTGGCAAACAAAAAATTTAGTATGTTGGCATGGTATTCAATGATGAGTTTTTTTTTGCTTTAATTAGAGATAGAGACCATTGTATATAAATTTCTATAGTACAACCATGGAGCAGCGCCATCTAAAGAAAGTTGTTAACTGCACATTTGGAGGTTCTTACATTTACTAAGTGTCTATTCTGTTACCCTAACAATAGTCGTTTACGAAACAAATTAATAATATATAATGTATTTTATTGGCTCTAAAATCCATATTTCCTTGACAAGAGTCGTAAACAAAACAAAAATAATATATGTTTACGACTGTTGTCAGGGTTACAGAATAGACAACTATTAAATGCACGAACCTAAAAATGTGTTAATCACACGTTTCTCAAGATGGCCAGGCGGTGATTATTCAGCATGAAAATACTATAGAAATGTATATACAATGTAGAGACCAAGCCGATGATATCTGATTTCTGGCAAACATCACTGGCTGGCATATCTTTCATATCTTTATAGACATAAAACAAAAATGGAATGACGCACACAGGTCTTATCTTAACTTTAAGCAATGTGGGTAGTTTTTTTTATCACTTAATGAATGAAAACCTGGTGCGTTTGGATTATTTTGTATGTATAGGATCGTTGAAAAATTACATCGAGCTAAGAAATTTCTAAAACTACATAAACAACGCGAAAATGAACTCATCTCATAAGAGCGGAAAACGACCGACTATAAGGAATTTGGCATTCACGTGAACAAGAAAGTGAACTCTGGAGCATAATTATGGCCCGTTGGTCTATATTTCTCACTATAAAATAAAGATACACTCACGGGCATTAATTCCTTTTCAAAGTGAAAGTAAGACCCTCCGCCAAAAAGTATTAAGACCTTTGGTACTTGCACCCAGAAAAACTTGCACCCACCCCAAATCCTATAGTGAACCAGGCAGAGGGGGGTTGCAATCTTACGAATCTCAACTAATGGGAAATAACACTCGCGGATTTAATTTCCATTTTGGGAAGGAAATAATGCCTATATGGGCGTTGTTTCTTTTCAAAGTCGGAGTTTAGACCCGCGGGCCTTAATTCCGCGGCCCTTATTTCACTCCACCTATACATAAATACTTGTGTATATATGCTGTGAAAATGTGACGGCAACATTCATGTGTGTACTTTTTAGATTGTATAAAATAATGGCACATACACCAACAGTCTGGCACGAATGATTTTATATAAGCAAAATAGGAGGGTCTCAAAAAACCTAATGCTGAGCAGAGTCAATATATTAATCATGTATGACTTAACTTAAACTTTTCGTACTCAAGAACAACTGTTCTGTTCAAATAATAATGTCCGGAATAGTGTTTTTTTATGTGCATCAGAAAAGAATTAGTTTTCTGTCTTTTTGTTCGGTTATGCTGCTTTCAAAATGTTAACCCAGTATAACGTCAATTGATTTTTGCTAGAATATACTACCTATATATAGGTATATTATATATATTTTATATATAGTATAGATCTTATAACATCTTCACATATGATCTCCATATTATTCACCAAAGAAAAACTAATAATTTTGAATCCGTCACCTTATCTTCTGGTAGATATTCAAATAATATAATAAAGAACCAAGGGCTATATGTCTATATGTTTCCTATAGCTAGCTTTCTTATTGCATACCAACTTTAATTGGGAATTCTTCGGTGATTTTGAATTACATTTGAACTAATTCGCAGTGTAGTGTGGGAATTGGTTAATTCAACCTAGCAAGGGTTAAGGGTTAGCTAGTTTTTTTTATAGTTTTTGCTAATTGTGTAAAATTTGGGTTTTCCCTTAGAAAGTTTTCTAAAAAAAATATGGAAGATAGTTTTCCACACTTAGGTAGTATATACTGTTTTAACAATTAAGATAACTTTAACGTACAATTTAACATATTTCACTTAAGACATACTTGTCAATTAATTGTTTTACTTTCTCCTCCCTCAATTATCTAAAGATGTTATTTTTTATTCTTGTCATAAAAGTTCCAAAAAATCATTAATAAAACCAGTTACGAGTTCTTAAACTGAAACTCTCTCTAATCTCACATGCATACGGGCTCTATATTTATATTTATGCATGTTTTACTCATTACAAGCAATATACCAGTTCTGATATCTTTTTTGCCATATCAAAATTTTCAGCTCTAGTTTAGGTTAATCCTAAAGTTGACCCTCATTGAAAACAAAGTACACATATTAAGAACAAAATTCTAGTGCATTTAGCAACAAAACGAAGACAAAACACATTTTTGTTACTCTCCACTTTTGTGTGTTCAATTTTTCCGGGACACAAAGCCTCGTGCAACTAACATCATTGGCGGTCATAACTTTTTATTTCTTCATTCAGATTCCGGTACTTAACCAGATATGCGAAGACACACTCTCATACTAAATACACTTGGCTGTGGTCATAACAGCCTTAGGACTATCTAAGTTGCTCATTTTTAGCCTTGGTTAGGGCACGAACACAGCTATACTATATAGATTTGCCTTAAAATGGGCATGAAATCCATAAAGATACTACATGATTCAAATTGCGCGCTGCTCACCACCTCCGCCCGGCACGACCTTTTTGGGTTCCCGTATAAGCTTTAGATTATGGCAGCTCACATTACTTAAGGATCAATGCAATTACAGGGTGTTTTGTTTTGTATTTTCATTGCAGGTATAGCTTATTCTGGAGATGCATATTTAAAACAGTATTGGCAAATTTTTATATGCCATCAGTTACATTAAATATATTACTAAGCATGATTATGACGGAATGTTTCAGAAAAAAACTTCTTATTTTAAAGAAGTGATAAAGTTAAATAGAATAGTCTCCATATTGGTACCACTGCTAGGATAATGAGATATGAGAACCTCCCCCAGACAATGTAATACTTAGTAAAAAAAAAAAAGCCTATTAGGCTTTGTATACAAGAATCTGTTAATCAGCAGTTGGAAACACAGCCACACAGGACATTTACAGACTCTAAAGAAATATGAGGGTAAACAAAAAAATGTCTGTACATGTACAAATTACACTTTTCTAATACTCAAACAGTCTATCCCTGATGTTTAAATTGTCATTCTTTAAATCATAGACTGTTTGAGACTGCTTTTCCACAGACCAAACCTAAAACAACGATGACATTTTTTATTTTGAAATGAAACACCTTGCACAAAGATACCTTTAAATACAAACCAAACTATCTTAGTCGTTCTAGATTGTTTCAATCATCGACGAGAGTTTATGAACCACGGAATCAGGCTTAAATGCCTAAACGTGATATGCAAATTGCAAATCTCATCTCTTGGACCATAGAAGACTTTTTTTTTTTTGTTCTTTCTTTTTTTTACTGCACGTTCTCTAGTGAACCTTTTAAGGGAACTATATAAAAGCATAGCCCACAAAATAAAACGAGCCATGGCTACTGTTGTAACGTCCAACGCGAAATGTGATCTAATTGACAGCAGAGTTCATGATTCTAGCCTAAAATGAGAGAGAAATTCCTGACTTGGAGCAAGCCTCCTGATTTGGTAAGATAAAAATGGAAATGTATACGCTATATCGTCTTCTCCGACGCTACTGACGATGAAAAGCTGAGCCTTGATCTACTAGGGTTCAACTGAATGACGGATCATGTTGATGGCCATGGCAACTGGGCTTACACTGTGCCAAATTGCTACACATTAGATGATCGCTATAGCTGGGACAGGAAACTGAATAATTATTTGCAGTCGTGCGAAGTGACCGGTATGGGATCAGGGTATAACTGTTGTTACATGGGTTAGATAGGTAAGGTATACTGGTACGGATTTATGGAACAAAAAAATAAAACTTAAGTTCTTCTAGATATACAATGATGATGATGACCAAGTAATTACCAAGATGAAAAGCACCAGAACGTGATGGAGATCTATAGGAGTATGATCTTTTGTTATATTCCAGTCGCAGTTCTTTGTTGGGAATAAAGTTAAACTCATTATTTTAAGAGCTTGTTATACTTTTTCTTCGTGTGAAAATGTTAGATATTTTTTTTTAAAAAAAGGTATATGCGTTATACAATAGCTATGGTTTACGTTATTTTTATGTTGACATTCGAAGAAGCAAAATGGTTTTATAAATTGTGGTTTTTATTTTAGCAATTTTATTTAAATAGTCATTACATTACATTACACATAAAGTATGTTGATTTGAGTGCGACAATTTTTTGTTTTATAATTACCAATCAAATGATTAATTATTATGATCGGAACAGAGGATCAAATTCGTCCTTTTTTACCACTTCCTTTTATATCTTAATATATATAGTTAATCGTTTTCAAAAGCGGGAGCCTTTCTTAAGTAAAACTTTGTATGACTTGACTATATTATCAGTTTTGTTTTGTTTTTGGTTCAAATACATCTTTCAGAAACAAGGACTCCTATATAGAAACATTTTTAAATAACTTGGACAAAGATTTAGGATAAGTTTTCATGTTGATAGAGAAAAGCTTATTATATTTATATTATATTGAATTTATTTCATATATTATGAAAAAGAAGTATGAATAGAAATTTATGTTTGTTACTTAATGAATAAAAAACTTTTCAGAGGGCCTCCACCTTGCGCTGGCCACTAAGTATGACTATTTGAACAGAACTTTAGTTCTTTCAAGGTTTATATTTAACTAAAAAGCAAATAAATACCTTTCAGGTACCTATAATTCAAATAAGTCACACTCCTAATTTTGAAAATAAATATGTACTTTTCAAATGAGTCACTTAATGAATAACCCCAAAACAAATTAATTCTTGGACTTAATTTTTTTTTACAAAAATGCTTGCTGATTTCTCGTTAATTTCCCTTGAAAAACACAATAAATCACTTCCTGAATGGAACTCACAACAAACCGCAAGTTATTTGGTTCGTGTTTTTCAAATGAAGGTCACCACCCACCTGACTATCCCATCTACTGCACTCTATTAGAATTCAACAATAAAAATGGAAATCTTAATCCACACATCAATTTTTTTGTTTACCTTTACTGAGACGTTATATAGTATATATTATGTATAGGAACACCCATTTAAAGGAACTTACCAATCCCGACCAATGGCGGTGCGGGAATCCCGCTTGAATCATCCATCAAATTGTCTGCGGTCCCGCCAACGTCACATCACAAAACCGCTAACTCACTCTTACAAAAATAAACTAAATAAACAAACAACAGCACCCAAAATACAATAACAACAAATAACAACACGACACCAGATATTCCAGGTGAAAAATTGTTGTTGAAATTCATGAAACACTTCATCACGTGACCATGTGTGCTACATGCATTCAGAACTCGAAATGCGGAACCGCGGCGCGTAACCGTAATACAAATACAACGCGCAACGTCTGCTCCTATGTCATACGTCGCTCTCGTAATCTGCACGTGTTTGTTAGCTTGCTTGTGGTTTTGGGGTGCAACGCTAGATGCCAAATCCAGCTCTAAGCACTGCCATTCGATTATATGTATGTGGAAATCCTGTGGCCACAACTTGTAGACACGGGGATAATACGGTTCGAATATCAAAACGGACAATTAAAATAACCGCTTCCCTAGTTAACGTTTTCCGTTATGAGATTGCGACAAATTCAAGATTCGTTAAGGGCTCTGGCAGACCCAGTGGAAGCAGACGGGAAGACTGACTGTTGTTAAACAGCTGTGAAAAAATAACAAACTTCTAAGCTTACGCTTGTTGCCCGGGATACCTCCTAACATACAGATACATTATAACTTTAATTGAATTGGAATTCCCTAATGGTGGCTCTTTAAGGGGAGGTGGGTACTGTCTTGCAATTGAATGCAAAAATACAGTCAAATATGGATAGAAGGGTTTTATAAGTTTGCGATTGCTGTAAACGATACCACCACAGAGCACATAACTCTGCGCGGAATAACTCCTTTTCCACATGGCTTTTTTTGATGGACAGGTGAGTGAAAGCCGGAAGCTTTTACTTTCTGTCAATATGGTGTCAATAAGCCGTCTCAAAGTAAGAAATCAATGGGTTAATGGGATGGAAGGAGGCATATTATGCTAGCATGCCGCAGCCGACCTTAACATAACTTACGACTCAAGGAGAAGGAAATCCAAAATCGAAGTTAATGAGTTCATCGTATATGCATATGCTTTTTAGATGCGGAAAGAATGTTGCCTTATTTTAGTTCTTTGAAGTTATATCGAGTACGTGCGAGCAACGAAATGTCTTCGTAAAAGGGTTATTGGGTTCGTTTTAAGGTTGTGTCGTCATAATTTAGGAAACAATTATTTTTACCATCGAAGGTGTTTGTAGGTCGATGAATGTAGGCCAAGTGTTTTTGTTTTGTATGCATCGTTTAGTTGATTGAGCTGAACACCCATTGGATTAAATTTGTCGTTTAAGTTAATTACCTAAAAAGCAAAGCAAACAAAACGCAATATCTTGGGATGAGACAAAAATATAAATGACATGGACATCAACTGATGAAGTGGTGGATCCCCAACGCTGAAAAGTATAAAGATCGGTATAATCGATAGAGAAATATCTGAGAAAAGTGTTAAAGGTCTCCAAGTTTGAATGCAGTTTTGTATGGGGGTTGATTCTGAGTATAAAACTGAATTTGCGGATATTTGGTCTTGTGCAACATTAGGCGTGTTTTATTGGTAAGTGTTTAGTCACTTTAGCAATTTTTTTTATGGGATACGAAAAGTGGCGATAAATTGGTCAGTAATTAAAGTGAACATAAAAGTGAATATAAAATCTTGGAATGCCTGGAAATTTTTGGCGCGAAATATAATGTCAATACATTTTTTGCTTAAAGGGCCAACCATAATAGTCGTAAGCAAACGAAAGCTAATGTCATAGTTCTACGTCAAGTTTCCTTAAGTGCCGCCATTACCTTCAGTCGACCATAATGGTAGAACGCACACGCAAGCCAATTTCACATGTATTTGGCTGGCTGTCAGATTAACGTACGTAAACCAGATTTACGTACGTAAACAGCGCTCTGGAGCGCTCTTTACGTACGGAGGCAAAAGTGAACGAAAACTTGCCGAAACTGAGCAATCCGACATTATGTGCACACTATACAAAATCCTTGTACTCGCTAATTTCCTACGGCACCGTACGTACTAATTCTTCGTTTATGGTTCTGCCTTAAAGGTTGGTGGCACCTATGACAGCTTAAAACATGGACTCCATATCCAATGAATATTATTGGATGTGTTCATTGTGTTTAGGGCAGCGTTTTGCGGAAGAAGTAAGAATCTTTCAACCTACGAAAGTTGCAAAAAAGTTGTGATGATTTTGAACTTTTCGCTTAAAAACAAATAAAAATTGGTCAAAGCAGATCTTTAAATAAAATTATATATTTTAGAATTTAATTTGGTAATATTCAAGCTAAATAATGATTATGTATCCGGTTTATATTTGTTTGTAGTGGAAGGTGGGGTACAAGTTGACCAGCTCGGCACATACTTTGCAGACACATCAATAAAAATATTTGAAACTTCGGCTTGGTATATAAAGTCAAGAATACCAACTTTAAAATTGAATAAAAAAGTGGATACATAAGTGAATATAGCGTTTTATTGGTTCTTTCCAGTGCTGACTAACTAAAAATTACCAACAAAACACGATTATTAAGATTTTTTCATGGTTTTGCGTTTTTCTGTGTTTGTGTTCGTTTTTATCAAAAAAAACTTTTTTATTGTAATATGTATTAGCTAAAAAATGGTGTAAAAGTAATATTTGAATTGGTAGTATCTTAGAAGTTATAAGGATAAAAAAACGAATAAAAAAATAGACTTTATCACCTTAATTTTCGAATTGCTACCTAACTTGTAAATTTTAGAGAAAAAGTATTAAACAATTTTTTAAAGATAATATTTTTACAAACAAAATTTATTTTTCGATAATATCGGTTGATTTTTGACTTCACTACGACATACATCCGGAACAGCATGGAATGCATATATTTATTTTGTTTTTCTACTAGCAATTAATCAGGGTGATTGGTATACTTAACTTAAGGTTAAAACGTATAGCTTAAGTCAATATAAGAAAACAAATCTATGGTAGGGGGGCCTATGTCACCTCGTTTTGACGGGAGGGGCAATTTTCTGAAAAATTGAATTAAAAGCAAAAAAATAAATATATAAAAAATCTACAAAAACTTATTCCATAATGTTCTATATTTTTGTTTTTCAGAAAAAATGCCTATCTCAGATTTTATGTTTCATTTAAGTAATTTAAGATTATGATATTAGAGAATTAGAATTTCAAAAAAAAATCAAATAAAAAATTGACTTGAAATTTAATTTCTTAAAAATCGTAAACTTATACCACTTCAATGAAACATAAAATCAAAGATAGACAAATCTAAAATTTTTCGAAAATTAAAGTGATAAAGTCAATTTGTTTCCTTAAAACTTCTAAGATACTATCTATACAATTATTTTTATACCATTTTGTAGATAATACAAGCTGCAATAAAAAAGTATTCAATATTTTTTTCATAAAAACGCACACAAACATAGAAAAACGTAAAACCACGAACAAAATCTTGAAACCAAGATGGCGGCTGCAAACCCGCAAACTCAGTTTTATACTCAGAATCAACCCCCCTACAAAACTGCATTCAAATTTGGAGACCTTTCTCAGATGGAACATATACATATTTCACTTTATTTTGGTTGTACTAACTGATGTTTACCGAAAGTATTTCGATTTTTTTTTTTTGCACGGCATGGCACGATACCGTACTGATTTATCGATCCGAGGAAATATCAGTGGGCGAGAAATTTTGACGTCTGCCAGTGACATAAAATTATTTTTGATATGAGAAACATGACATTAACTGCACGCTAATGATTTCCTACCAGATTATGTATATCTTACTGAGTAAGATGCAACAGTACAACGTTGGAGCACCTTTTGAAAGAATTGCCATCATTGCAGGCCCATTTCCTGAGTCTAACAGTGGAAACCGATTCATTCTTGTTGTCATGGATTACTTCAGCAAGTGGCCTGAGGCGTTTGCCATTCCAAACCAAGAAGAGAAGACAGTTGTGGAACAGATTGTGTACAATTGGGTCAAAGATTCAGTGTTCCTATGAAGCTCCATTCTGACCAAGGAAGGAACTTCGAATCCAAAATCTTTCAAGAGGTCTGTTCGCTCCTTGGCATCAAGAAGACGAGAACAACACCACTTCATCCGCAGTCTGACGGAGTGGTTGAACGTTTCAACAGGACTCTCAAAGAACAACTTTCCAAAGTAGTAGGTGACTTCCAACGAGACTGGGACCAACACATTCCTCTATTTTTAATTGCGATGCACAGCACAACTGGTCACACTCCATCAGAAATTGTATTCGGTACAAATATCCGGTTGCCTAGCGAAATTAAATTCGGATGTCCAACGGGCGAAAAACGAAATGAAGAGGAATACGTGGATTGCCTAAAGGAAAAACTCACTGACATCCATGACAGGACAAGGACTAAAATAAAGCTAGCTAGTGACCGAATGAAAACACGCTATGATGCAAACGCCACAACGAAACCTTTCCACGAGGGAGATCTATAGCAACACTGTGTGGCTGTATAATCCTCATCGACAAAACGGACTGTCACCAAAACTTCAACAAAACTGGGAAAGACCTTACCGTGTTGTTACAAGGATCAATGATGTGGTTTATCGAATTCATCGAGGTCTAAGAGGCAAGCCAAATGTTGTTCACATTGACCGGCTATACCGCTACAGTGGAGAAGATGGTGAAGAAATTATTCGGGGCGAACAATCTTAGGAGGAGGGCAATGTAACGTGTTCTATAAGATGTTCTTCGTTCTATTTTTTTTTTGTTTTACTATGCGTAAACTTAAATTCTAATTCCAACTTAAAGTGACAGCCACAACGAAATCAACGAAACCCCATTTTTTTAACGAAAGACCATAGACTAGAAAGCTCCAGAAGGGTGCTTTTTTTGGATTTAGCGATGGTCCGTGGATTTTTTTAGGAATGAGATTTGCACTTGTTCAAACAAAGGCAGCTGTAGCTGAAATTATAAAGTGTTTCAGTGTGAAATTGAATAGATTTAGATTTAGATTTAGATTTAGATTTATTTCATCAATCAGAGCATATTATAAACTCTTACAGACTAATATACATAGGTAGGAAGATATAATTACTGTAAGTGGGCTTACATAATTTATACAAGCAAAAAACAAAAAAAGAGAACAGAAATCAATAATATGACAAATTAAGTTATTTAATATATTTAAATTTTGTTTAATATAACTGATTTAAACGTTTCTCTCGTGCAAACCATATAAAAATCAACTCTAGAGCAAATAGAGTTTGCTTCTCTGATGCAACGGGTGATGGGTTCATTTCGACCGTAGTTTGTAAAATGAAACTGCTCATAAATTAAAAATCGTTCGCGTGTAACTCTTAAAGGTGCATTGCCCTCGTAGACTAAAGCAGCTAATGGAGGACATTTAATATGATTGGTCATAATATCTCTGATCAACATAATTGAGAAGTATTTACGTCGAGTTTCAAGCGTTTTTAATCCGAACAAAAGACATCTGGTTTTATAAGGAGGTGTGACTATTCTCCAATTTAACTTAAAAAAAACGTAGCGTGTAAAATTTCTTTGAATTTTTTCTATTCTCTGCGATGAGTTAGCATAATAAGGATTCCAAACTGTACAGCAATACTCAAGCACAGATCTAACTAGAGAATTATAAACTGATAGTAGAGTATATGAATCGTTAAATTCTTTGGTATTCCTTTTAATGAAACCTAGCATCTGGTTGGCTTTATTAACCATAAAATCATAATGTGGAAGAAACGATAGATTAACATCCAGAATAACTCCTAAATCTTTTTTCTGGGTTACTCTTGCCAGCTTTGTATTTTCGATACTGTAGTCGAAGAAAGTTGGATTACGAATCCTAAAACAAGACAATATTTGGCATTTAGCAATATTTAAGTGAAGATGGTTGATATCACACCAATTAGCCAAACTCTCCAAATCCTCTAGCAGAAGGCTACAGTCGGATTCGCAAGCAATCCTTCGGTAAAGCTTAAGATCATCCGCAAAAAGAAGACAATGTGAATGCTTGAAAAAAGTAGGTATGTCATTGACAAAAAGTAGAAAAAGTAACGGGCCTAAATGGCTACCTTGTGGAACACCCGAAGGAATAAGAATATCTTCAGAGTTGAAATTTTGGATTTTCACAATTTGGATTCTTTCAGTTAAGTAAGACTCCAACCACTTTAAAAGAGATGAATTGAAACCAAAAGAAGAAAGTTTATTGACCAGAATTTTATGATTAACTCTGTCAAAAGCTTTCGCAAAGTCGGTAAAAATAATGTTCGTTTGGAAGCCTTTTTCCATATTATTTATTATGGCATTCGCCATTATCGTTAGGTTAGTTGCTGTTGATTTACCAGCTACAAACCCATGTTGAAAAACTGAAATTTTATCTTGAATAAGTTTTGAAATTCTGTTATAAACTACTTTTTCAAAAAGTTTAGGTATGGCAGATAACTTACAAATTGGCCTATAGTTTGTGACTTCCTGTTTAGAACCCGATTTAAAAATTGGTGATAAAAATGAAATTTTCCAAGTTTTCAAAAAATGACCCTCAGACAAAGATAGATTAAAAATTCGTGTTAGAGGCTGAGATAAGGCAATCGCACATTTTTTTAAAAGAATAGGTGGAATTTCATCTGGGCCTCCTTTCTTGTTCAAATCTAGGCCTACCAATGCTTCTTCCACTTCCGCTTGGAAAAGGTCAATAGAGCCAATGTCAACACATTTGGTTAAGTTTGGAAGGTCTGAATGTGAAACATATTCAGATGAATAAACTGATTTAAAATATTTCGCAAATAAGTTGCAAATTACGGGAACTTCACTAGTAGTTGTGTCGAGGTACTTCATACAGCTTGGAAGTCCGAAAGATTTTCTTTTGGTATTTAAAAATTTCCAAAAGCCTTTACTATCTTTTTTTAGATCATTTTCTATCGAAAGAATGTAGTTACGATACAGAAACTTGTCCAAATAGTCAAATTTACGTTGGCAGACTAAATAATTTGTACGAAAATCTAGATTTTCTTTGTTATTTTTGTAAATTTTGTACGCTTTATTTTTTTGATTTTTGAGGTTAGTTAGTCTCCTATTGTACCAGACTGGATTTGAATTAGCTATGAAACTTTTAATAGGTACATACTTTTCAACTGCGTTTTTCAAAATATTTGTAAAAATAGAGTAAATATTTTCTAAATCAAAATCTTGAAATATATTAACCCACGAAATCGATGAAAAGTACTCGACCATTGCATCAAAGTTAGCCTTTTTAAAATCATAAACAATTATGTTACTAACATTTTCATTTTTTAGATAACAATATAAAATAAGATCTCCTTCAATTGCAAGATGATGGAGTGAATTTTTTATAATAGGTAACATAGATTTTTCTACTGAGATAAAAAATTCCTTGTCCACAAATACCAGATCCAAAATTCGATTAAAATTATTAAATTGATAGTTAATTTGAATTAAATCATACTGGCTTAAAAAATCAATAACTGATGACTCAATTTCACTTATTACATTAAAAGGAATTAAATGTTTATCGTCTAAATCTAGACTCCATTTGATGTCACCAAGGTTAAAATCACCAGCAAAAATAACATGTTGTTGTGTATTTAAACTATCCAAAACATTTTTAGAATACAAAAACCAGGACTGATAATCGCATTAATCCAACGGATTTTTTCGGAGCTCTTGACGGAGGAGTCTGGCTAGATTTCGGAGAAAGGAAACAGCACTTTTTTTCGAGAATAAATGTGAATAAATGTGAAATTGTGATGCAATTGTGTATTATCTAATAAACAAATAAATTAAATCACAATTGAAAAATTTAAATAGAACGGTAGAGAACAGTGATAAAAATATTATTAAATTGTCATGTGCCAGAGTATACATCAAAATGAAAATGTCTGTGTGTTTTATAACGTTAAACGAAATGACGGCGTTTAAACGGCGTAGTGAAGTTGTTTAACTTTAACGAAAAGTTAAACTACTCTTTGAGTTTAATGAGCACTGAGAAACCAAAAAATTGAAAAACGGAAGTTTAAACAGAAAAAAGAGTTTAAACTCTCACTGTGAAACTGGGCATAATATAGTCCGGGAGGCGACCGTAGGTTAACCTATCTCATCGCATCCTTCGAAAAAATGAACACTAACCGATTGGTTTAGCCCTAAAATTTGGCCATTTCCAGTGTTTTTTTGGGACAATTTTTCGAGTTTCTTTTTTTTTTAAGCCATAGAAATCACGCGTAACCATTTTTATTATAAAAAAAACGGTTTTTAAATAAACTGTACTTATTAGAAATATAAGTTATTCTCCACAAAAAAGTTAAACTATTCTTCAACTTGTGTGGAAAATGACTTCAACTAAAAAAAAAGTGAATCTATTTCTCACAACAGGGTACATTATTCCACTTAAAGTTATCTTTCTACACCTCGAAATAAATGATCTCGTCATATGATGTCCACACGAAGAAAAAAAACATATTTTCTTTTGTCGGATTTTTGGTATATGGATGTTTTTTTATTGAAAGTTTATTAAATGAAAATAATCAATTTGTGTTGGGACTCAAAACAAGAACAGCTTCAAAAGAGACCGGAAGTGGCCATTTTCTGACTAAACGTACCTGAAAAAGCTTATCCGACCATCAGTTTTGCATACGTTCCATCGAAACCTATCGGTTAGTTCCTAATTTATAGAAGGACGCGATGAGATAGGTGATATCTTACGGTCGCATCCCCTACTATAAGTGTTAATTTATATACATAAATTTAAAAATACGGTTGACTTTCACAATAGATTAACCGAAATTCTATTCTTAGAGACAAGTTTCATTTAAATTGTAAACAGACAAAATGAAAATATAATTTATTTTTAAAAATTTTAAAGTTTGATCTTAAAAGTTTACCAACTCTCCACTCTCCGTACAAACAGCTAAGTTTTCTAAAAATTTATTTAAAATAGAAATTTCTTAAGCGCAACGTCAAACAGCAGTTTATTAAGTTTCACATGCCATCTTTTTTAGAAAAATTCGATCAGTCTTTCCACAACTTGTCAGCGGTATTCCTTTAATAATTCTTAGGTTCCGAACAGCTTTTGCCTGGTCTTTGGTACATTTACTCAAAATCAGTTTCCTCAACTCATCTTTGATATTTTTTGAAGCTGCACCATTTTTCAAAACAACAAAAACTGTTCCTATTTCTTCATTTGGATCCTCTGGATTTGGATGACCAACCAGAGCAGATGTAAGCACATTCGGATGAGCCATGACAACATCTTCAATTACCATTGGAACTATCTAAAAAAAAATCATCTTGAGAGCACTCTATTATTATCTATAAATTAATGTCACTTACAATGTTTCCTTCAGATCGCACTAAAAACTTATATCTTGTTATGATATTTAGCAGATTGTCCGAATTCATGTACCCGTAGTCTCCAGTGTTAAACCATCCATCCTCCAAATAACTCTCTTTGTTCGCTTTTTCATTTTTCAAATATCCGAGAAAAGGTAGTGTTGACTTTATAAGCAGTTGACCCATTTCATTTGGTCCTAACGGGTTACCATCATCATCGATAATTTTCACCATCAATCCGTTTCTCAACTGACTTCCCTGTTCATCTTTCTTACTGATTTTTTTTACTGCCGTGACCAAACCCAACTCAGTCATTCCGTAGCATTTCATAACATTGCAATTAGGCATTGCATTCGTCAAACGATCAATTAATTGATCAGAAACAGCTTCACCACTTACTAAGGCCAATTTTAAGGAACTTAAACTAGACGCATCATTAGAAGATTCTGCAGCTCCTAGGAAGTCCCGGTACATTGTGGAAACTGCTATGATATTCGTGATCTTGCAGGTGTCAATGATGTGCTTGAGCATTGTTCCTGATACTTTTTCAGCTGTGTAGAATCGTTGATGTCCCAGAAAGACAGACCGTAACATCATTAAAATCGGACCAATCCATCGTGGTTGCGTAGGGACAAAGCATTTGGTTCCTGTGTCAATGTTCCCCACATGTACATAGATTCCTCGATACATAAAGGCGTGAGAAAGCATTATAACCTTTGGTCGTCCTGTTGTCCCTGACGTGAGGATCAGAGCTGCTGGATTGATGGTTGGATCTCCAATATCAGGTATTTGGAAACTGTCAATGTCAACAGATTCTCTAAACAATTCATTATTGACTGAAGGGGTAGTTGTTCCAAGGCTGAAAATGTGTTTCAAATTTGGCAGATCTGTTCTTTCAAGGGATGAAAACAATTTCTGTCTATATTGTTCCTCGAAGACAATTAGTTTTGGATCCAACTGCTGAAGTAAATAGTCAATGTCGTCTATAGAAATTAAAGATTTTTGTAAAAATGTAATATTCGATTAGACACATTAATTTAATTTACCTTCTTCTAAATTTGTATCGAAGAAATTAATTGGTGCTCCAATAGTGTAACAACCAAAAGTAATTGGAGTTATTTTTTCGTTAAACAACGAATACACCACAACTGTGTCTCCCTTCTGAATTCCAAGTCGTTGCATGTTCTGGGCCACTACAATTGTTTGTTGACGAATTTCTCCCACTGTTAGCTGAATTCCATTATCATAAAATACTTCGAGCACTCGTTCTTGATCATCTTTTTCTAGTGTGGCCAAAATTGCTTCACCGAGACCACAATGTAATATAAAATCGCTCTCCGGAGCAACCCAAATTTTTTCTGATTTATTGTAATTTATTTCCATGGCACACATAGCTTCGTGGTAACAATATAACTCGCTGTCAACTGCGTTCTTTCTTTGCCATTTATAAGTCAACCAACAAATTTGGTCTAAAGTTATGATGTTCTTTACACAATTTGTTTTTGGATAAAATCTATCTACTCAATGACGTAGGAGAAATGTATAATCTTGCTTTATTCTAATGACAAATTATTTCTTGATAAAAAAAAGACGCAATGTTAAAATTTTTATAGAATCTTTTTCAATATTTAAGAAGCAACGAGCATTCTTTAAAGTTATACAAAAGTTTTACCATTTTGGCAGGAGACATAGCAAAAAGAGATTGATAAATCGATGGTGGGGAAAGGCATTACATTACATTACATTACGTTATAACAAGCTTCAGACGTTCTCATCATAAAACTTGATAGGATCTTAAAGGCGATGCATGAAATGGTTATGATGCCTCTGCAATTGTTGAAAGGTATTATATAGAAAATTAGGCAATTGCTTATTGTGTTCCGGGAGCAAGAACACACCTTAAAATCGTATGAAGTTTATTTAATTTTCAAAATCAATATTTAAACCTTTGTAATAGTTTTCATAAGTTTTTATTTAGCCAGACATACCTTTAAAGTCGGCTAAATTTATAAAATAAGTAATTAAAATGTACATTATCTGCTGGATATTATACACCAAATGAAAGGTATTTTTGCTTAGATTTGCAGAGTCGGTTTTTTTTTTGGCAAGGCATATAAACACCTTGTATTAATTTTTTTTTAATACATCAAAATAAATAAATTTGAAGTTTTATTTTGTTCGTTCAAAACTAAAATATCAATTTAAATGCTATAATATGAATATAACGAAGAATTCTGAGGTGGGCCGTAGAGCAAAAATATGAGCATAGTCAAAACATGGACCAAATTAGATACACGGGTAAGTATATCAAACCATTCGACTTTAGAAAAGATGATTAATTTTTTTAATTGTTATATGTATGTATACATGCATAGGTATGTATTTAACGCTGTCGTAGGCTGCTTTAAAATCAACGAATCGATGTAAAATCTTGGGTTTTCTCCAAGATCTGGAGTAATGTGAAGATTTTTGAGGAATGACGCCGGATTGGTAAGAACATATTAGATCATTAGCAAACAGCTTCAGAAGAAGCTTATGCCTTTATAGTTGTCGCCGAGTAGTCGGTCTCCTTTTTTATGAATCGGAAATATATTGAACTGAGATTCCACTAATCGAGCATGCTTTTCTCCGACCATATAGGTATTGAAGAGGAGTTGGTTTAATGCTCCTGACCAGCTCATATCTCCAGCGTGTTTAAAAAGTTCTGCTTATAGACTTATGGATCCAGCTGCTATGCTTATTTTTAGTCTGGTGATGTATACTAACCTATACATTGCAACTACTATAAAAAGTATTTGTTTTTTAAGCAACAAATTAAGAATTCAGTAAATCATACTTTGGAAGCCTTGCGTTGGGCGTCAGATATAAGTTTCATGTTATTGTATGAGAAAAAAATTTCTATGGAAAAAAATAATCGATTGAAAATAAACTCTTGAAATATAGGGTTTTCGAATGCACTATCAGAAAATAATGTGTGAACTAGTTTGTGAAAGTATAATTATAATTTTTCATGTTTCAAATAAAATTATTTGCACCTTCGGCATAATTTTTTTAACGGGAACTAATTTCTCTATAATTTCTTATAGGGTTTTTCTTTTGTCAGTTTAGAGTTTGGACGATATGACGGAATGTTTGATGAATTTTGTTTACGATGTGTTTGTAACATGGAAATGGTTAACTGGAAAAAGTGTTGATAGAAAAAGTTATAGAAAATTGTATGAGCTTTAATTTAGTTCTGAAGAATTTTTTCCTTCAACACAATATCTCCGCGGTAAGGCGTAAGCCCCCAAAAGAACTTAGTAGTAAAATTTTAAATCCTTAAGCATTCGGAAGGAATGATTTGCTCACGAACTTTACAATCTCTTTATTGACTGGACTTATGTTAATTATTATTTAAATGGATTTGAGATGCAAACGAAAATTTAAATGTATGTGGTCGAGTTTCTACTGCTGAGCGAGCCTAGTATACATAAATACTTTAAATTGAATGAACATCGATTGAATAAATTAATCTGACGATTATTTTTTTTTTTCATTTTATTTTGTAGGTACTTGCTGACCCGCCTAGCGTGGCTCGTATAAAAAATCTGGATCTAAATCACATCGCCATCACACGGGTTCAAATATATGTATATCTTAAACAACTTATATAATATAACGGATATACGTATGTACTGTAAACTTCATGACATCAAATGACAAGCTTTGACTTTGGTTGAAAACTGTCGAAAAACATTTTATTTTAAGTATGGAAAAGTAATTTATTTGTTACTGCCTGAGTACTAAAATATACTTTTATTAATTTTGCACTTTTAAAAGCGATTTCGAGCAACCCAGTTGGAGCTTTTGTCAGTTTTTTTTTTAAGAAAACATAATAAAGTTTGGTAAATTGAAGTTGACAGAGACAAAAAAAATGTATTTTTATATTTATTTGAATTTATTAAAGTTTATGATTAAAACCAACATTTGACACATATTCTAGTTCAAATATTTATCAAAATGCAGGTTATTCATTTGATTTACAACATCTTATAATCTTATCTACTAAGTCTTTTGTTTAAGTAAGCATATTATTAGGAAACTAAAACAAATTTTATAATTTAATTATATGATGAATTTGCAATGAGATAGACAAGGGAAGCATTTTTGTTTTAAAACTTTATCAAAAAAACAATAATAATATTTAAAACTTTATTGGAGGTAAAAGGAATTTGTGTATGAGAACCAGATTTTAAAGAAGTGGAGGTGAGTTCTTTTACCTTTTCCTTCCATGTTTTTTGAATTTCGACTTTCACTTGACGGCTAGAATAATTTGAAAGAAATATCGGTTTAAAAGTTGTTATAACTGTTAAGCTTTTTATACTGTGCAAGTAAACCCATTCAATTCAGCTTATAGTCCGGGCGGCGGCTGCAGGAATGCTTAACTCATCGAGTTTTTTCTGTCCATTACCAATTTAAGAAAAAATGTATCGGAGGAAGGTCTATCTTCCCCCGTTTAGGTGGGAGGGGCTTTTTTCTTAAAAATTGACTTTAAATGAAAAATTAATAACTTATTACCTTATTACCTTATTAAAAATTAGTTATTACCTTTAATTTGAAACGAAATTCATGCATTAACTCAATTAGTAAACACCCCCCCCCCCCCCAAAAAAAATGGCCATTTATTTGACTCCCCTGTCGATCGCTCCATGATATCTTCCGCTGCAATACTGAAATTTTCTTTAACTCCGTGAGTTAAGAGTTCTTGCAGCCTCCGCCTCCGCCCGCCCTATTAGTTATGAAATACAAAATTTCAAAAATAAAAAAGTAAAGTTCTAAAATATTTTTCTTACAATAAATTACAATAACCTAATAAACAATTAATCATATTATTAAAAGAAAAATTATGAAAAATCACCACATTTGCCATTTACGCAAACCTTTGAATCCTTTAGTTTGTTCTATCCACCATGCTTTCCTGCGAATATGTAGTCATTAAATGGCTGCAATACTTTGTTCATATTTTTGGTTATATTTATAGGTACCTACCACATTTTGGCGAAATCATAACTGATACCGCTTAATTATATCATTATTTTGAGTCGAATATATTCTTAAGCTGCCTTTACAGATCTGCGGATCCCTTTGGCCTATAAAAAGTCTAGTTATTCAAAATCTTTACCCAATTATTGCAGTTGATTTCTAATAGCCTAGGTTTTAAATCTTTTCGTGTACAGATTTTTAACTTGAGTTTACACACATAAAACATGATGTTTAGGTAATGCGGCTCTGGAACTTTCGGACACTGGTGGCATATACGTGATGTCGTCGGAATTAATTTATTGTTTGAATACTGTGTTGAATAGACAATATATAGTAAGCGAAGCGAAATAAAAAATAAAAACAACTGTTTCCTACGTACTTAAAATAAATTTGCTAAATAATTTTATTTCATTAGTTCATCAGCCATCACCATTCGAGTGCTTTAATAAGTTGTTTTCGGCTTACCTAATTTAATTTCTTTTGTTTCTATGAGCGCCCTAACTTAAGACAAAGGAACTTGTTTTCCTGTCGCCTGTAATGAAATTAGTTCTTCGCACGCAAGCATCGTTATTTCCGCCCTCTTCCAAATAGTTTATTTTTACGTGTCAATTGCAACTTAAGTGCAGTTCGAAAACTCAGAGAGAGAATATTTCGCTCTCCTTAGAAATTGAATTTTGTTTTGATAACATAATAGGTGACATTATACAATACACTCAACAACCGGATTTCACTAGGTATCCGTATTTAAAAATCATAATCTACAAACCAAATTGCCATGTACATAATCAAAATCTGCAACACAAGCCTATTTCATTTAAGACAAAAATCTTTTTACTGAAAAGGAGTTTAAAAATGTTTATCATTATTATATGCCACGTTTATATCAGCGTATTCAAAATCGGGTTCAAACCAAGCTGAAATTTCGAACCCAGGTGTATCATGATGCCTGATCAAAATGTTTAATTGTTTGACATGTCTGGTTTTAATTCTTAGTGTAATTTATGGAATTTTATTAATTGAGAATTTTCACAAGCTATTATAAATGTACGTATTAAAACAACACTTTAATTTCACAAAGTCTTATTGGATGTTTATCTAATTTACAAGTTCTTATAAATTTTCGAAATAAAGTTGCCAAAGCAACTCAAAAAATTAAATAAATTTCTTTTTCTAGTGTTTTTATACTATTTTTTGAGTGGCTCTGGCAATCCTTTTCCGGATTGATAATGTTATAACAGTTATACATTATTATTTAAAACTACATTTTAGTGAAAACAAATTGGTTACTTACCATTATTTGGTAATTTTTTCTGCTGTATCTTTGGTTTCCGACCATTTCTGGTATCCATAATTGTCAATCCGTAATGAGTGGCCTTAAGCAATAATTGGAAAAAAATTCACGTGCGGCAAAATAAATGTCCCAAAATCGGACTGTCAAAAACTTATAATCGCCAAAATTTGAAAAAAAAACCGAAATTTTCGCAGCTTTTTCGATTTTTGATAAAGTTGCGTTCGGCGCTCGAGGTCACAAACTTGGATTATTCATAAGGCTTATATCATAAACAATACTGCAAAAAATCAGAAACATCTGATTCCACGCACACTTATCTATACAATCAGACAACAATTTGATTGGACTAATAAATAATTTAGAGTATTTTCAACCCATTTGTATTCCCATGTTCAAAAAGGGGATGAAAATTTGTGTCGATGTTTCAACAATACTATGACTATGACAAACAAACTTCAGAAACAAATCAGCTATGTTTGCTTGTTCACTTGGAATCTTGGATCGGAGAGTCTTCGCGATTACCACCAGAAAAAGAAATAACTAGTCGTCGCTTTTTCAGAGGCGTGTTCTTATACTAATATTTAAGTAAAACTGCTATCGAAATTAAAATTAACTTTATAAAATTAGAATGTCATTAAATATGTTTATACCTATGTTATACGTTTTTAGTATTATATTGCTTTATTTTTATTTGATATACTTTTTTTCATTATTATTTATAATATCGATTTCTGTTTAGTACATTAGTAGGTACTTATAATTTGTACATGTACATACATCATTTTATTTTCCAAAAATAATAAATATTTTATTGTGATTTGGTACATAATAGCTTCCGTTGCTGAGAAATGTGGAATCTGTATCTCATAACACAGAGTTCTATTTTTAAAGTCATAATGTAGATATTTTGAGATGGCAAACAATTATTACAACAACAACAACATTTTAAAGGATTCGATGCAATCAAAATACGATTAATCTGTGCAAAATGTATAAACATGACTGTTTTATTTTTGTATTTCAATTGACTCTATTCAATCTTCTTCGTTGTAAATACTTTTTGAACTTCAAAATAACAGTTTTTCAATTGTTCCCTTTAAATATGTTTCTAAATATTGCACATCTATTCTAACAAAAGAAGTAAACTCAAACACTAAATACGCCAATTTTTCATATATAATTAATTTCGAAAAAGAAAATGCAAATAATAGATGTTTAAATTAAAAAATTTATTAGAAAATTCTATTTCTGTTCTCTTACACTAAACAAAAAACAATCCCAAAGTATATTTTTGAGATTCGAAACATATAATGACCGTATGAGAATAAATTTGTGATCTTAATACCATTTGGGTAAGTAAGTAACACTTATTTTTTAGTTGCCTTTTAAAATGCTAAACAATGGAGATTTTTCAATAATAATTATTACATACACACTATAGATATGAATTTATAAATTTTCGAGTGATTTTATAAGACTATACAAATTTATTTCATAATACTTAAGGTTTTCTTTTGATTCAGTCTACAACTTTACTAATTTATGGTCAAAAACGATGAACAATTTAAATAAGGGCTCTAAATAAACTTTCTATTATTAAAGCGGTTGTGGTGATCTTGAGAAACAGCAATCTCATATTTTAAACAAAATTTTTAATAATAAACTATTCAATTCATGTATGTATGGCATGCATATAAAAACAATAATTGATTAGGAATATGAATGAATATAAAAATGTTAGGTTCTTTGTAAATACTCTGATTTCCATTAAAATTCGAAACATAAATTAGATTTCGAAAATCGTAAATAAGATGACGAGATTATAAACGGACTTTAAGAGATTCCATACGGCTGACTATGCGACGACGCAACTCAGCATATCTAAAAGTAAAATTGAAAAGAATTTAATGGTTAAATCAAGTTGTATTGCAATTAAAAGTTAACTTACTTTTCTCTAACTTTGGCGACTTCACGCTCCAACTCATCGTTGTAGCGGTCTAAAATTGCACGGCACTCTGGTACGGAGAGGTTTATAAATTGAGCAACCTCATTGCTAAAATGATTTTATTTTTTGTTTAAAAATAAATTATTATTTTAAAAAAGATAAATTATTGTACCTTATTTCTTGAGTCTTTTGGGCATCCATAAGAAACATTCGAGCTACATCTTCGTGTGGACCAAGCATTATACGAACAACTAAAGGATAATCTTGATCCTTTAATCTTTTTTGCTCTCCATTATCCCGCAAGATAAAAAGTGAGAAATTCTCTGCTGGACTATCTACTTTGTATTTCTCTAAAATGAGATTTATAACCTCTTGAGTAGTTACTAACGATGTGACCCAGACACTCATTTGTGATCCGTAGGGTGGTGTGAAAAAAGATGTTTCCCGATTATAGAAGTGACCATTGATAGAACAACGGCGCTTTAGTTTTGTGCGGGATCTAAAAAAAGAAAATAAAGATAATTATGATATTTAAATTTAGTATGAAATATTATTGTTTTAGTTAATGGATACAAAAATCGATGCGTAATATCGGTCGTGACAAATCATATTAGGTAAATTATATGATAATGCTGTTTTACCAAAGAAACTAATGTTGAAAATATAAACACAACTTCTATAAAATGGAATACTCGACACTGGTTCGGAAAATCGTTAGGATTTTTGACAAACACACCTTTTATTGCCTGACCTCCTCTTAATTGCTGTGGAACCAGTTTTCGGCGGCCTTCTTAAAACCACCCCATCTTCGGTAACATGATATTGTTGGCCATTTATGTAAGTTTCTGTGGCTGTAAGTTCACCTGCCGCATCAGAACTATTAGTATCGCCTCCCCTACTGGTGTCGTTGTCACTTTGGTTAGGATAGCAATCCATACGAATATTAACATATCGCGGTTCATTGCGTTTTATCGTCGACTGCTTAGGAGGCTTCAAAGTTGAAGATTCATCTTCGCTATCGGTGAATTCAAAACATGTTGGTCCAGATTTAGAACGATTAATCCCTTTCTCAAACATCGAACGACCATTGTGATTGTGATTCAAATTTGCCGAACCTGATTTCTGTAAAGCATAATTTCTCGCTGATGAATGTTCTATTCCACTCACCACCCTCCTACACAAAGTGTCATTGATCATTGCTGGATCAATGGTACGCAAAGCTTGCTCGCAGTTGAAACTCTTACTCATTGCATTCTCACCGTAGAGTTTTAACGAATCATTTATTCGTGAGGGATCGATAGGTTGATTTTTCTTCAAAGTATGTTCGTTGATTTCGGGAAAATCATTGGATCCATTTACATATTCTTGATGAATACTCCTCTTGAAATCTTCGAAATCCATTGGCTTCAATGTGTCATCATCGATGTCTGTAGTTGGATTGGTCGTTGTGGTATCTGTTGTTGTTCCCAAAGAAGCCGATGCTGTTATAAAATTATCTGAAGATGTTTCTGTGGTACTGCTGCTGCTCTGTTCTGATGCACTCTTAGTCGGAGAACTTTGGCTCGAAGATTGCGATGATGGTAATTTTACTGGCATAGTCTCATAGACATTATCCTTTTCATTGAATCGCCGTTCTACCTACAAAAGCAACAAATATTTAATAAAGATTCTGAAGTGATTTTCATTTAAACTTACTTGTAACAAATCATCAATTTCATCCCATTCCAAGTTATTTATATTGTCCAGCTTTGAAGGAAGAGTAGATGCCGTACTTCCTGTGTTAGTTGTTAATGTTGATTGTGATGCTGTTGGTGTAGTCGGTGTCGTTATTTCTTCCGAGAGAGGATACTCGTTTAAACTGCACGAATCAAATGTCATACTATCTGATAAAGACACATCCGTTGATAGATCATCTATCAAGCCACCAGTTGTTGTTGTCGTTGTTGCTGGTTCAATTGATTCACTGCCATCATTTTCTTTATCTGAATTGTCCTGTTCAACCGTACTACTTGTTGAATAACGTCCAGAATGCCTTTTACGTATTGCAACTGTCCGTTGATCGTCATCTTCTTTTAAATGAATAACACCTTGCACACCCCAATAAACTCTTAAAGCACCTTCAAGTATCAGTCTATTATTAACCTCACGGCTACGCACCTCTAAGCTTTTATTGTCATGAAATTGATTATACAGCTAAGAATAGTGAATTAAAAATTTGCATTTAGAAAAATAAAACATAAACAAACCTTAAGTTTGGATTCTAAATGATCTCTTGGAAAAGCTGGCGCACCATTGCTATTCATACGCTGAATACCCTTTTGTCCGAAATTCTTATGCGACTCTACACGTGTTCCATGACCAAACAGTTGCGGACCGAATAATGCTCCATAACATGGTACATGACAATAAGGCACTCCTTTATGCTAGAAAAAATAATAAGGCAATATTTTAAAAAACCCATCAACAAAATCCACTTTTTCAAATATAATATTTTATCCTTGAACTTGTTTAATCAAAAAAAAATAAATAAACAAATGTTTTATTCTGACGAATACTTTCATGTCCCCCCGTCGATTATGGATAACGTGTTCATTTTACAGATCGGAGAGAAAAGTTTCGTTCAGTTCTGACATCGCATTCCATTTGTGTCCGCCCATTATAGTTATAATTGAGACTGATCATAATAATACACATACTACACAAATGCAAAAAAGAAAATACGGTCTGGTTTGTCGTACAAAATGTTAGTTATTCGAGTTAATGGTCTTAGGATGCTACTTCTTTCGTGTTTATTAAACAAAATGTTTATTTTGGTTATAACTTCTAGACATTTCAAATTTGAAACTTGTTGCCGTTTAAATGACAACAATACAATCTACCGGGATTGGAATATCTGAAACCCTAGACTGAATAGATATTCTGCTCTTTATCATTCCCGGTCTAAGAGCTAACCACAACCTATACTCTTGAGTGATTTTAAACATTCAATCAAATCACCATTACAACAAAACAAGGTCTAACGTTGCTGCCATTTCTTTGTATTTCATCGTCTCTAATAAACTAACCGGTGGAAAATTTTACCAACCACATTTTGTTTGACCAAACGGCTTAAAATTGCATAAATTTACAGCGTTATTAACTCTGGTTCTTAACTTGCCACCCACATTCAATCAAAGTAGCTCCTTAAATGGCCTGTCCATTTGAGAGTGCTTTCGCTAGTAAACTCTCGAGAGTAACTTTCGGGTGGATTTTCATTTTCGGAAAATGTTGATATTGAATTTGAAATACGAACTGTGTTGGCGGAGCACGGTTCAAATCTAGGGTACTATCTATGTAGTATTTACTGGAGACATCAAAACAAAATTCTCCAACAAATTCTAGCTTTGGCGAAATTTTTCATAATAAAATAATTATTTAAATATGAATATGAAACACACGCTGATAAAAAAAAATAAACTTTGAATTTTAAGCACCAGATTGATTTAATAAGTAACAACAGATTTCGTACAGATAATGTTTGTTCCATTAGTAACAAATAAAACATTTTGTGTTTTGAATTTGGCTTTTTAAACCAACGAAATATTTTATGTGTTCATATCTAAATATAACCAACATAACATTCATAACATAACCATGAACGATCTAGCATAATTGTACGCCATTAAGCAAAAGGCTTACTTAAGATCGCTTCCACTGAAACACGAAAACAAAATTTATAATTTCAAAAAGAGATAAAGTCCTAAAACAGAGCTGTCCCAGGAACATCTTCCCTATAAGGGGAAGATGTTTTGGAAAAATGTTTTATTATGATTATTTTTTACGCTTTCACGCCTAAATTACTAAACCGATTTTAAAATACGTTGACTACCACCATGGAAATTAGAAAGTGCAGTGTGTTTCTTTGTGGTAAAGTGTGTTTTAGTTGATGTGTTTTATAGTTGTTTTCATAAAATTCTGCAGTTTATCAGTGTTTTTGAAACATGACCACCGTTGGGTCATGTGACACTATGATAAAATGTATATGGTGCCGCATGACCGACCGGTGGTCGTACTTATAACTCATATTTTCATTAAAATAATGGTAGTACATTGTGGTAATAATGTAAAATAATACAAAAAAAATTCTTTGGGACCCTGAAAAACTAAACATTACTTGTAAGCTATAGACATGTTGACCTTTCAAAAGCATATATCTAATTAATAGGATTTATGAATATTTGGTCACTTGGACATTTGTTTTTGTAAAAGTTCAAAGTTGTAAGCCCTCATTATGAATAGCGAATCGAACGTTCGACTTGAAGCGAATATTCACCCTTATTGCGATTGTCGTTTTACTAAAACGACACTGCTTTAGAACGGAACTCTGTTGGATTTTTAAAGCTAAATGGAAATAATGGTAAGAACAGTGACCAACCAAGATAATGCTGACTTTTAAATTTTACAAAAACCTCAGCAGTACATTTAGGAGCCGTGTCGTTTTAGTGGCGTTTAAGTAAAACGACTATCGCAATAAGGGTGATTGGCTACATGTTGTACACTCCTTTTTGAAATCACAACATCTCATTTCACCGCTTCACCAAGAGATCTGCTTGTGGGAATCGCCGAATTGGTTTTGGATTTTACCATATCTGATACCAACTGAATCTGGTTATTGCAATTTTTTATTCTATGAGTTTCAGGCGTGTTCATCCATTTTAGCGATTGTATTTTAGCATATTTTCGACGCTGTCATCATGCTCATGTAGATATGTATTAGGGCTCTCGATTTCAGACGTGTATTTCACTAAACGTGTATTCGTGTTACGTGTACATTGTACACGTGTAGTGAAAACATAACTACACCTGTACCCGTGTATCAGTCAAATGCACGTGTAAATGAAAATACATGTAAATAAAGAAACCGAGTTTATTTTTAATAATTGACCGGAGTATCATGTATTTTATCTAAATTTGACCCTTGGCAACATCAAATAAAAGTGTGTTGATGTTTTTTGTTGCCTTTGCATGTTCTGCTCTAGAGAACACAAGCCACTTGTTTTGCATGATTTCTTTTTTGTTGGGACCCTTGTCCCGCTGATTGGTTGATGTCATGATGTGATGTGATGATACTATTTTGAGTCAGTTGATTTTTAAGAAAAAACTGGTTTATGTTTTTCAATTTTCTCAAGAAGTGCAATTATGAATTTTGAAAACAAACATCACACATAGACAGGTAGTAACATTAAATTAAAAAAAACATTAGTTTGATCATTTTGTTTTTTCTGCTTCAAGACAAGTTTTGGAATATTGTCCATCCCGGCTAAAAGGAGGGGGTCTCCCTTGAATAGTGAATAGTCGTCCTTCTATTAGGATTTTTTTTTGTGTTACTTGAATTACATAGGTTTTTTTTCGCACTTGTTGTGAATCAACGTATATAAGTTTGAAGATTTTCAATAAACTTTTACCGAAGTTCTAATTCTAACGGCTATATTATTCACTCGTTAAATCCAGTGTTAAATTAAATCCAAAAATTAATTATTCACTTTACTCATTTCTTATGATTTATATTGTTTGTTCACAGTAAATAACACATATATAAGAAACAAAGATATCTTAAGGAAGAAACAATTAGAAAAGATGGATTTTATATTAAAATAAAAAAAAAAAAGAATAATTTAAATCCAGATTTAAGTTTTAAACTACTGAATAGTATGGCCGTAAGTAACACACTACTAAACCCCAACTACTTGCATTTTCGTATGGAACATTTCAACTGATCGATGAGACGATGACATGTAATAAAAATATACACAAGGTTTTTAAAAGCACCTTAATTTTCTTCTTTTTTTTTTGGAGGTATAAAACAAAATTCGAATATTTCCAAGATACCTATGGACACGCTACGCTTTTTTTTTCGTTCCAATAAAAATTGAATGATCTTGAAAAAAAGTTTTAAATTAAATTACAAAGAAATATATAATAGGTCATCAGTTTATTTTTGTTTTATATAATAAATAGTGTAAGAAAATTGTACGAGCTAGATTTTATAAATCTAGCTCAAATAGAAGAGGTTACATTAAAAACGGTAAATTTTTACATGGAAATATCAGTAGCCCTAACAGTTATATACGTACAAAATTTAAAGGCTCCTCAATACCTAAAACAGGAACAAAATTAAAAAAAAAAAAAAATATAGGGGGCGCTTCAGTCGTTCAATATTTAAACTTAAACTTACTGAGCATAATCAAAGAACAGAACACACACCAAATTTCAAAGCTCTAGCTCATTTAAGAACGACGATGCTTTCACTATCTACTTTCAAATTTCAAAGAATTTCTCGAATTTTGATCGCATTTTGTTGCGCTAACGCTTTCGTTTATTTTGTTGGGGTTGGCTTATGACATACATACATATTATAGTCAAAAACAATTTATAGATTGCAGGGTATTTATCGCAAATTTCAATGCTAAACAATTTTTCAAATGCGAATATTTGTATTACAGTTTTGTTCATGTGAAGAAAAATGTGTATGTTACATTGACTTATTAAGTTATATTTAAACATTTATTTAGTAATTTCTATTCCCTGTTAACTTTTTATCAAACAATACTAACATCTTTGAAAAATATTATTTTATTTTAGTTTCTTCGTCATAATTCATTGCAATACAAGTTCAAGTAGGCACATGCGGATACAATTGAAGATACGTGGTCCGAGTTATAATGAAGTCGAATCGACATACATAAAAGGTCTTTGAGCGAGATCAATATAGACTCGGACACTTCTATTAATATTGAGCAATCGAAGCAAAATCGAGCCATTCTAAGCTTAACAAATTAAACTACATATACATATTATATACTATTTGAATCTCAAAGATAATAAGATTTATTTTACCTAGCTTCAGTTTCATATTCTTTTTTAATTAATTTGAATTTATCTTAAAGGCAAACATAGATAGGGGTGCAATTAGGGTCAATTGCAGTTAAACAAGTCGCTTTTTTCAAGTGGAAGAACCAATTAAAACTCTGAGTTTATCTAGGAACACAAAGGAGGTAAATGGAAACTAATCACCATTCCATCGAATAAAACTATCTTATGTATATAATATATTCATTCACCTTCCTACGCAACAACCAACATTAAAACCCTTATCTGAATAAGTTTTTAGTCTTTTTTACTTACCTCAGCATGTTGACCCGGATTTAATCGTTTTCCACATTCTTCACAACGCAGACACTCCGGATGCCAATCATATCCAAGCGATTGTTTTCTTTCGGCTGCGAAATTGTATTTTGTTGAATAACAATTTTTTTTAAATGAAATAACAATTCATACCAAAGTAGACAGGCTTTCCGCACTTATGACACTTCCACATTTTGATTCTGCAGCCAGCTGCCTGGAAAAACTCTAAATTCACCCACTAAATTCAATACTTAACCAAAAAAGATCTAAATAAACTATAGTTGATATTAAATAAGAGTTACAAGAACTTTTAAATTGCCATCGAGTCGTAAAAAGTTATACATAGAAATCTTAAATTCGCAAAGAATTCTATTAAAAAAAACTTCTTAGCTTGTTTTTTTTCTAGACCCGTGCTCTTAGAACAGATTTGTAGTCGTCCGTCGTTCGTTTGCTAGATACGCCTACAAATTAAATTGGTTGGAGCTACTTGCACTCGGAGAGAAGTTTTGTTTATGGATGCTTCTTAGGTAGGTAGTTGATGAACATGTATTGAAATAATCATTTCTTTGTTTACTTTATTGTCTGGATTTTTTAACAAAAAAAAAAATAATGAGAGGAGTATCTTTGCAGGTTAATCTGGGGAACTGATTTTTTGCCTTTTTTTATTTTAAAGAAAAGAATAGATTTTCCACGAAGAAGATTCGGCTCGATGTCGGTTTTTTCGATTCTTTTCTTTGTGCACTTTTGTTTCGTTTCGATGATATTCCTAGACGTCATTTTTGACATTTACATTATTTGTGGCCGGATTAAAATTGAATTAATATTGCGAATGAAATTCGGGTATGTTCGTTGATCCTTGAAACCCAGTACAAGATGATGCCGCTTTTAGCTGGAACAAATTTTTTTGGCCATTTTGTATGAAAATTTCAACCAACTGGCGGTCCATAAGTACATCAATGGCTGACTGGATCTAATACTTTGTTTCCACCAAAAATAAAACTCTGGGTCCAAATCATCGCATCTGTTCACGAAACGGCAATCGTACGTTAGATAATTACGTTAACGTTAAACGTAAAGCGAACCTTACACGGTCAGTCAAACAACGTCAGTCATCGTACATATATGTATAATCTGTCATCAGGCAAAACCAAGTGTTTTAATTTTTCGGCAAACAAATGCAAGCATACAACCTTGTTTTCACAAACACTACATGCCGTGTTTTTTTGCAAGTCCATACTTATGTGTGAAAAAATCGACAACACGTAAATACAACAACAACGTATTTACGTGTTGCATTTTTATGGAGAAACTGGCCATAAGTCCATATAGATTATTGCGTTACTACAAATAAATACAAACTTTCAAAACTGAAGAGATTTAACTCTGTATGCGTGCCCGTGCATTTTAAATGGGACTGTCAAATTTGGCTAGACCCTACATTCTTACAATTTCGCATTTTGCTGTTCACACGTATTCATGTATAGAAAAGCGCGAGTAAATTTTTTTTTCTATGGGAGGAGACGGAGGATTACAAGTTGATGACCTGTGTTATATGGAAATTTTAAGAGCTAAATCTCAATGTCGTTTTTTTCGCACATGTCTATATGAACCTGCAAAAAAAACGCTTCTAACTTACCGATAGAATTACATGTGGTTATATGAGAACGTCGGTAATGTTGTGGGCTAAGGCCCCGGTTATAGCGATCAGGAAAACGCATCAGGAAAAATGTTCGAATGGATCTTTTATGTTGTTTTAAATCGATTCTAAACACAAATACTACACTTATTGACTACAAATAACTCAAAGAATTTTTTTTGCTAATAATTTTTACTATAGAATAATTATTTATTGTTTAAAATGTATTTCTTTATTTTCCCGACGAAAACTAATTTTTCGTGCCAGCTGATTGACATTTTAAAAAAATGGAACAAATCGTTCCAATTATTTGAGTTCAATTTTCACTTGTTCCACTGACAGATTTCTGTCAGAAAAAGTTTTTCGTGTGCATTTCAATCAGGAAAACAGCCTGTTCACTGACACATTTTTCCTGATCGCTATAAACGCACATCAGGAAAAAATTCCTGTTCCCATTTGTTTCTACTTTTCCTGATGGTTTTTCCTGATCGCTATAACCGGCGCCTAATTCCCAATTTCGTTTTTTCACACAAGTATATATGGACTTGCAAAAAAACACGGCTATTATAGATTGGTGTCAAATGACTGACCACATAAGTTTCGCTTTACAGTGCAGCTCGCTTTGGAGACGAAAAAAATTAATCAAAGGGGGCAAGTTGATATGCATGCTTGAATTTATTATAGTTTAATGCGGGTTTACAGATGCATGGATTCACTGGCACCAGTGACCCTGCCAGTGGCCAGTAAAAGTTAATTACCGTTGGAATCTCCCTCCTCTCCAATTTCTTTTTGACAATGGTCAAACAGAAATAAAAATAAAACAATAAAAAAATCTATCTTCCAGATTTCAAATGTTTTGTTATTTATTAAATGCGGAACAAATTTTTATTATAATGGGATCAATGTATTAACCAATCGGGAAAGTGGTTTCAATTTTTACAATAAGGGTCAGTTGTACAATCTTGGTTCAAAGTGGTTCAATTTTTTAAACCACTGATGTCCATAGATAACCAGCCAAAATCGGTGGGTTAAAAACTTGAACCACGATTGTACAACTGGCTGTCCTCAACATATCTTTTTTTGGCATTTGTTTCGAATAAAATCAATAACAAAGAACCGATTCGCAAATAACACGGCGATATTTCAGAACATACATTTTCTCATTTTAAATTAAAAACATTATGTACTATTCTGTTCGCGGTACAATTCAAGCAGTCGTATTGAAGTCAGGTAAAATAATTTCTTTTGACAGTCCTCTTTATTTTTCTTTTCCTTCACTGTTCATTGAGTGCTGAATGTTTTCATCTACAAGTTTTCGACAGGTTTTATATAAAACCAGTGGTTTTCGAAAACATTTTTGTTTCAAAAAATTATGGTAAAACTTGTTGTTTTGCTATAGGTTTTGGGTTTTTTTCACGAAAACTGGGTTTAAGGTCAGTGTGAAACATAAATTAAAAATACCGTATATGCCTTGGAAAAACCCCTTATAGGCCGAAAGAGCATCTAGGTATATTTAATCTAAAGTGTGATTAAAAATACCGTATATGCCTTGGAAAAACAGCTTGTAGGCCGAAAGAGAGCGATCACTTCTGGTCGAGCATCTAGGTATTTAATCGATGGTGAGAAAACCGTATTAAATTAATTTAAACTGGATAATGCACCAATGTAAGCAGGCATTATTGATGTGGATTCGCCTTAATTAACCAACAAATTTCCAAACGTACCCCATTTGCAAAACTTCAATTTCTGACCACATTGGATACTGTAAGCGCTACTATCTATCGACCAGCTTCCGGCTGTCATCGTTTCACTCCGTTCTTTTTCTTGTAGGCCATCGAATAGAAGGTACGTTTAGTTGAATTTATCCGCCAACATCCATCATTTAATATAAATACTTTGTTTAAAACATGTTTGCAATTAAAACATTCATTGTTCAGCTAATTGTGATTCAAGTTATTAAGTGAAAATTTTCTGTGATTTCAGATCCAAAGATGGGTCGCCGTCCCGCAAGATGGTAAGTTTTATAAAATGATTTTCGTGTTTTTCAACCGAAGATCCTCACTTGGGATATTTTTTAACAATAAATTTCTTATACAGTTATCGTTATTGTAAGAACAAGCCGTACCCAAAGTCACGGTTCTGTCGTGGTGTCCCAGACTCCAAAATTCGTATCTTCGATTTGGGCAGGAAGAAGGCTACCGTAGAGGACTTCCCACTCTGTGTTCATTTGGTCTCTGACGAATATGAACAGCTTAGTAGTGAAGCTCTTGAGGCTGGACGTATTTGCTGCAACAAATACCTTGTAAAGCACTGCGGTAAGGATCAATTCCACATCCGTATGCGTCTGCATCCATTCCACGTTATCCGCATCAACAAGATGTTGTCGTGTGCCGGAGCTGATAGGTGAGTTACATGTAATTTTTGCATTGTCATGATACAAGTTCTTTTACTATGATGATATTGCCTCGAGCACTGGGTTATGATTCATTTCAATGATTACATACTTTTGACATTCTTACTGAAGTTGATTTAATTTTTTTTTTGTCAAGTGTGTATTCAGTTTGTTTGATACAAATTGTTCTAATGATTGGTTTTACTTATTTTTCAGGCTCCAAACTGGAATGAGAGGTGCTTTTGGTAAACCACAAGGTACTGTTGCTCGTGTACATATTGGTCAACCAATTATGTCGGTGCGCTCCAGCGATCGTTACAAGGCATCAGTCATTGAGGCTTTACGTCGTGCCAAGTTCAAGTTCCCTGGAAGGCAAAAGGTAAGTACAAATTTGATTTAAAGGGACTGGGATTAAACAACAATTGAACTCGCGATGTAGGCCGTCGACAATTATTTATTTAATTTAAGCTTACACAGAAAAGAACGCTCGGGATCAATTGCCACTTGTTTAAATTGTACATAATTGTTATTATTTTGAGCGCAATCACCCAAATATCTTTGATTTATTACATGAACAAGTTTCTGTACTAATTGTTTATTTGGGAAGACTAAATACACGTTTTATGGGTGAGGTGGCTCGTCCGACATCGAGACCATACTCAATGAAACGTTTGACAATCCAATCATATTTTTTTTTTTTTATTTGCTAGTTGTTGAAAAACTTTATCAAAAATTGAATTCCAAACGGCAAACTGTGCTAAGCAGCAGACTTTTCCAAAATAACAATGTCAAAATATGTTTTCTTACTTTATTTGCTTTGTATTTGACAACATCGGCAAGTCTCTTTTTGTGTGCAATCTTGTTTCAAATGCAGTTCTACCTTTCTACTGCAATGCATCCTTCAACCCTGTTTCCAAACCTTAATTTTGTTTGATCATCGCATTCTGTTCAACTACGCTATGGATTGCATCACTACAAAAGTATAGCGTTTCGCAACGCTTTACAATTCATGGCTGCAGTATTACTGCGTTTACGAATTTAATCCTTACTGATCAAATGTAACCTTAGTTTTTTATTGTTTGGTACTTTAATTTATTTCTATTAACTGTATCATTTACGGACTAAGGAAGAACAAAACAAACGTTTTATGGGTGAGGTGGCTCGCCCGACATCGAGACCATACTCAATGAAACGGTTGACAATCAAATCATTTCAATAAATGATGAAAGAAGATTTAGTAAAAATGTAGAAAATGAGAAATGTAAACGCATCTTATTAAAAAAGTCAGTTCGATAAATTATCAATCAACCACAAAAATTTGGCTCACACACTAGTAGCAAGTTGTTTTGAGGATTCTTATTAGAGGGTGGGCATTTTATCTGTTCTTCTTATTTTTGTATGACCCTACTTCACCTTGAATTCAAGATGTACTTTTCTAGTACTTGTTAAAAGCTTTAAAACAAAAAACTATTTTAGTATCAAGGAATTAAATACATTACCCTTAAGTTCTTTATACATTTTTTATACTTCAATTAATTGTTGTATCTAAAATTGCGAACTAAGGAAGAACAAATTATATATTTTATGGGTGAGGTGGCTCGCCCGACATCGAGACCATACTCAATGAAATGTATAACAATTATTTTTTATTAACTTTAATTGATTTTAATAAAGAGTTTCTGAAATAAACATTTGTTACAAAATTTGCTTTTATTAATATGTTTTATTTTATTTGTATTACAGATCTACGTTTCAAAGAGATGGGGATTTACCAAATACGATCGTGAGCGTTATGAAGAACTTCGTGACGATGGTCGTTTGGCCCAAGATGGTTGCCAAGTTAAATACAGACCAATGCACGGACCAATGGCCGCTTGGGAGAAGGTTCAACGTGAAATTTACAGTTAGATCTAACTCTTAAAAAAAGTGATTTTTTTTTGTATTGAAAAAATAAAAGAAGAATGGCACACAACATTTCTTATGCCTAAATAAAATATTTTTATTTTGAAATATTCTTTTTTTTTTCCTCTTTTTCATTACCTTTGCGATTGTTAGAATAAATCTATTTAGGTTTAATTTGAGTAGTTATTTTTATTGACGATGGGCTGATATTTTTGTATGGTGGCTTTACGACGCGTACATAACTTCATCTTCAATTATATTGGATAGAGATAAAACAAAAATAACCGCATACATTTTAATTGAAAGGTAGGGTTTTACATTACTGAAACATAAAATCAGAAATATGTGGTATGCCGATGGTTATTAGAACTCGCCCGTTCTGGGTAAATTCAGAAACGTTAATTATGTGTGCAGTGAATCGACATCAATGGTTTTTATAGGGCATTCCCATATTTTTCATCAAACCTTCCTCCATATCATCTTAAATTTTAATCTGAGAAAAAGCATTTCTTGGAGGAAGTTATAGAGAATTAAATTTCCTTTAAGAAATTAACTCTTAAAGTTAGGTTGTTGAATACATAAGACAAAAATCAAGTCATTTCAAAAATGGAAAGTAATAATTTTAAAGTGAAAAATAAATTTACATAAATACGAGGTAATAATCAATCAACGGATTATATAGTACGAGATCCATTCCTTCAGAAGCTTGGTGAGTATGTTTCAGTAGTTAACATACTAAATGTCCTAACATATAATTGATTTATTTTACCGAAGGAAAATCGCATTAAATGAAACACCAAAAATACAAAAAGATCAAATCTTTTCGTAAATGAAAAAACGCTATAAAAGTCCTTATGGGATGTGAGCCGGAAGGTCCCAAAATATGTCTTAGTGTTCGAAAAATAAGAAAAACAAAAGTTACTTTGTACTAGAAAAAAATAATTTTTGAGTTTTCCACGAACATATGTATATTAAGACCAAAAAAAATTGTTTCATAGTACAAAGAATCTTTTGTTTTTCTTATTTCTCGAAAACTAAGACACATTCTGGGACCGGGTTTATTTTTTTGATTGCATAGAAAATTAATAAAAATATTAAATACCGGAAAAAAATTGCATTTTATAATGCAAAATTTTGTAAAAATTCAATCAAAGATTTTTTTTCCAAAATTTTGACTGAAAAACCAAAGTTTAAATTAAATTAAGGAATGTTTAGCATTTTAAGTCAATTTTGTCCTGTCGCCTGAATGGGGTGTGATAGACCCCCTTCATACTTATTTTTCCATATGATGGTTTTCTTCTCTTGACAAAATTTACATGCTTTTAGCCTATGTCTGCATGCATTGACGTACTAGATATGGACCGCAAGTTGGTTGAAATTTTCATACAAACAGCCAAAAAAAGTTGTTCCAGCTAAAACAGCCTAAAAACGCCATCATCTTTTAATGTTGAATACGTGTACTAATTTCGCCATTAAAATTTAAATGAAAATGATAGTATATTCATCTGTAAGTAACTCGCATGCCATAGGGAGTGGATTTGTTTTTTAAAATAAAAGAAGTTTGATAACAATTTCCACTAAAATATTTCAATAGTAAATAATTAATTAAAAAAATCATATCACTGCTACGCAGATTCCCCGCTAGTAGTTGATGCCGCCCCTAGTTATGTTGGAACACGCGTGAAGTTGGCTACTGGCGGTCCATATGTAATACGTCAATGTCTGCATGTTATGAGAATCCCCACAACCTACTACGTAGATATTTTTTATACTGCTACTTTTTAATAGGTACTTATCATAGATTAAATATACATAAGCCTAGTATGCATCTGAAGTGAAACGAAATTTTCCGTCGTCTCCAAAAACACAGACGAAATGTTAACGAAACGGTACCAGACAAATTTTCATGTAGAGTTCCACCATTTGTAAAAAAATATTTTTCAAAACACACAAAAAACAAATAAAAAGCCCAGAACTCCATTTTATTACACACTGGCTTCACTGGCCATGACGATGCCCAACAACTCAACAGCAATCTAATCCACTATCCAATTCTCATTCGCTCTGTGGGCAAATTATATCTTGTCGTTTCATTTCATTCTTCAACAACGAGTAAAAAAACATGCGTCCCTTCCCCCGTTTCATATATCAAAAGATACAGAAGTACATTCAAAATGAAAGAGAATGACAAACACCTGAAGAAATTGCACATATACAACAAAAATTCTGCAAAAAGCAGCTCACATATACGAAACGTCAAAATTCATGTCCAAATTTTCAACAGCGCTCATGTCTTGTCGAAAAAATGGATTTCTACGACATGTCGCCTGATTGGACATGGATTTTTCAAACTCCATTGGTTGTTTTCATGGCGTGTTCAAAATTAGAGCAGCGTTCATGCCCAGTGGAGCCAGTGTGTAATAATAATAACAACAAAAAAATACGAACAATATAGAAACATCAACATTTCGCGAGCAATCAATAACCCGGTCAATTAAATTGTGCGCGAAAAGAGTGTAGAGAGTAGTGGAGACTTGAACCGGTTATCTACCGTTTCACTGTGGAGCTGCGTACCACTGTATGGGATTTTTCGTTTCACTTCAGCTGCATACTAGGATATACTAGGCTTGAAGTGAAACGAAAAATCCCGTGCAAAAATGACACAGTGAAATCATAAACAAAATTTTTCGTCCTTCTTTTCGTTTTGTGGTTCGCCGCTCCACGGTCAAATGGTTAATAACCGGGTCAAGTCTCCACAACCCTCTACACTCTTTTCGCACACAATTTAATTGACCGGGATATTAACAGAAAATTTCGTTTCACTTCAGCTGCATAGTAGGCTTTAGTCACAAAAGTAAAAGTAAGCACCTCTAAATTTAAAGATATAATTTTCGTTTCACTTCAAGCCTAGTATTCAATTGAATTAAACGAAAAATCCCATACAAAAATGACACAGTGAAATCATAAACGAAATTTCCCGGACTTGGACTTGCAAAAAAAAAACAACAATATTTTATATCATAAAAATTGCTTACACAATTGTAAATTTTCCTGGGCATAGAATAAATACATCTCAGGAGGATCCACTCAATTTTTCCTAAAATCTTTCAAAAGTGCATACAGAGTTAGTATGTCAAATTTGGCTAAACAATACAATCTTACAATTTTGCATTTAACGGAGAGTGGAGAACGAGGAGTACGAGTCAATGACTTGCGGCTACGAACCATTTGGGTATTTGCTTTAAGAACGCATCCGTAAGTTCATTTAATTTTTTGAAATTTACCATCCCTGGTTTGGTGCATCGTTGTCAAAAATAATTCATCCATATTTCATCCCTTGTCATCTGTCAGTTAGTTTAAGTGGATGAAAAAAAAGATCGATACCTTACGAAAAATTTATTCTTTTGGATCAAAAACAGAAAACTGTCTCTATAAAAATTATAATATATCATTTTGGACCAGACTAATTGGGCTACAGTAAAACGATATCATAAATTATTTCATTCGCCTATGAGTGAACTAATTTAATTGACTACGGGCAATTCAAAGGCAAGGCGAACCGAGACGAACAAAAATGCACAACGGAGCAGCAGCAGGCCTACAAAAATACATCATCGCTACTATTGTTCTTCTCGTGATAATCATCTCTAGCTGTACAGGCACTGCAAATCTAGGTGACCCATATAAAATTCTCGGTGTCAATCGTCAAGCAACCACCCCAGAGATTCGACGTGCCTATAAACAATTAGCAAAGGAGTGGTAAGTTAATTCACAAAAACAAAAAAAAAAAAAAACGAAAAAAGAAAGTAATTAAATCAAATCCCTTGGCAATTTGTTAGGCATCCAGATAAGTCCAGGGATCCAGGAGCAGAGCAAAAGTTTGTTGAAATCAAACAAGCCTACGAGTTACTGAGTGACACTGATCGAAGACGTGTATACGACCAACATGGCATCACCAACGAAGATTCGCATATGTTCCGACAACAACATGATTACAGCCACTATGGTCGTTTTGCTCCCGACCCATTCGAGGAGTTCTTTGGACAACGTTTCCACTTCGATCAAGACATCAGCTTGTACCATAAACTTTCGGTGACAACCAAATATTTCGAACAGACAATCGTCCCCAAGAGCGCAACAGTGCCCCACATATTGATGTTCTACAATGATTGGTGTTTCCGGTGTATACGAGCGGTTGGGGTGTTTAAAAAAATGATTGATGCTCTCGAGCCATTGGGTTTGTAGTGTTTTCCTATGAATTGGTCATCTTGTTTGATGATTAATTTGGGTTTTTTTTTTATTCGATAGGGATTACGTTTGCTACAATCAATGCAGCACATGAACAAATGCTTCTGCGCAAGGTGGGCGTCGATGATGTGCCAAATATTATTCTTGTTCTAAATGGACATAGCTACATCTACAGGGAGAGCTCTTATAGTGTTCAGAAAATTGTCGGTAAGTTGAATGACTACATAAAATAATAATTTTAATTTGTATATGAAATTATTATTATTGCCAAGAGTAGTTAAAACAAACCGAAACGCAAACTTATACGAAAACTAAAAGCTAGCTAAAACTGACTTCTGTGTACCGTAGTACATTGAATAATTTTGCCCAATAATATAATTTGGATTCCAATTGTTGCGTTGACAGTCACTCTTCAACACTCCTGCACCATAAATCGTTTTATTCTTGAGCTTTGCGGTACCATAAGAAAAAACTGGTGTATGAAGGATTTTATTTTAAATGGCAAGGGAACTTACTTTAGATGGGCTGTAACCAATGAAGAAGAAATAAAGTAACAGGTGTTGTGCACACGTAAAGTGTACATGCGTGAGGCACATGTCATTTTGTCATGGCGAGAGAAACAGGAGGGAGCGAGTTACCACGCTCAAATCACACTAAAATAAAAGTGCCGCATTCTTTTCGCAGAACAGCTCTTCCTGTATTTCTTCTTCATTGGCTGTAACCCAGGATTGTCTACAGCCTCAAAAGGAAGCAACCAGTTGGTTGAATGTTTTTGAAAGGAGTAGATAATATCTTTGTATTATTTTCCAAGACACTTTTCCTTATTCCATAAAAAAGTTCATAGCCGATAAAGTGTTTTATGAGAGTCATCACTTCTTGAACATCTCTCTTTGAAGAAGAAGATAGGACAGTTTGATATTCACCTTCTTGGGGTGCCGGGAAACAGAACATACATAAGATCACTACTTGTCTAGCGACCAAGTAGATCTGGCTAAAACTTGGTCTGAATTTCTGTTGTTTCTGAGCAAATTACATCTTAGTTCCGTAATTGGTATCATCATAACTGGACTCTGTCTCATAAAGAGGAGAAAAAGGAGACATCCCGCACCTTCTCCTGCTCTCTTTGAAAGATATAACTACACTTAGGATATTTTTCCTTCGAGGACCAGAGTGATGTAAGGAATATAGAGATTCACTTTCTGCATAGCTTTATTACAAGCTCCAACTGGTTTAATTTAGTCAGTAATCCTGGCTTATTGATATGGTATCACGAAGCTCATTTTATTCATCTAGTAGGGCATACATTTTTCTGGCAGCCACCTAAACTTAACCTGAACTGGGTGCAATAATCTTACAATTCTTTTCAAAGCATCTTCGCGAAAATGTGAAATAATAGTGGCTAATGTGCGTTTACCGATGGTTAATAAAGTTAGAAAATTATTTTTTATTGGGTCTAGTTATTGGAAATGTTATTCGTAACTGTTAATAAATTTAACCTTCATTATAGATATACTTAAATATAAAAATGTTTTATTTTTTTAATTTTCCAAGAATTTATACGAAAGAAAGTGCCATACAAACTGATTCAGACTATCAAAGATGATACAATAGATGGCTTTCTGAATGGCTGGATGGATAATCGTGTTAGAGCAGTGGTAATGGAACCACGACAACAACCACGCCTACGATATCTCATAACTGCCTTTGCTTTTCGACACCGCGTCGCATTTGGGTAGGACCATTTTATACTAGTTATTGTTTTTGTTTGTTCAAATTCAACCATTTTATTGCTTTAAGTTTTGTACACTTAAGTTCCAAGGACACCAAGGGAATACAGGAGCGTTACAAGGTTCATCCGAGCTTAGATACTTTGTTGATATTTAATGAAGATTCGACACGTCCGGTTGCAAGTGTTTCCATGTCTGATATTCCGACATCAACATTAACTAACATAATTTCATCAAATCAATATTTGGCGCTGCCTCGATTATCTTCGCAAGAAATGTTGGAAGGTATTTTAAATTTTATTGTTATTTCACCGGACATTATTATTTTTTTTTTTAGGAGTATGTCCTGCGGAATGGAATCGACCAAGGAAACGTCTTTGCGTTATACTTGTAACTGAAAATACAGATGCTCATAATTATGCTCGAAATGCGCTTCGCCAAATCGCTCTTCAAAGCGGATACAGCTCTGAACGAGTTCGTTTTGCCTACATATTCCAGGTGAGTTGCTTTTATTTGCATTGTCTTATAAAAATTATAACCAAATGTTTAATTCAAGGACAAACAAACAGATTTTGTGAATGCTATGTCAAAGGGTTCCTCTGATGATACTCTTTTAAGATTGGTGATCATTTGGCGTCGTGATACATCGCACATAAAATATGAATGGGTAAGCGGCACTCGCTTAGGCATCGAACGCAAAGAAAACGAATCCGACGAACACACTCTCAATCATACAAAACAAAAACTAGATGATGCGATACAACGTCTTTTGCGTGCATCAGAAGCTTTAAGCTATGAGGCTTTTGTAAAGGTAATTGTTCTTAAAAAAATATAAATACATAAATGAAATGAAATTCTCTTAGGACCTTTTGGATGAACATGCTCAAGGCCTGCTGGGCAAAGTAATGACTCGTCTGTTATATTTCACTGAATACATGATTGACAATATTGAACAGGAACATGTCCTGGCAACACTTTCCCTTTTGGGTACAATTGCATTTATGTTTGGTGTTGGATATGTCATGGTATATTTAGTTCGCGCCGAAGAAGAAACCCTAAAAGCTAAGGGTCAGTTGAATAGCAATGGAAGTAAGTCTAATAAGTCCGATTGTCGATATTTAAATTTTATTTATTGTAATGTTTGTAGCATATATTCTTACAGCATCACAAAAACCTGGCGCCTATGTCCCAGAACTCAAACTTCACGAGTTAAGAGCTGAAAAATACAATGGACTAGTTCGTCTTTTAAAGCCAGGGTGTCGTACGATTATTCTTATAACGGACTTGCAAACACGTCCCAAACTTATACCGGGGTTTCATAAAGCGGTTTGGCCTTATAGAAAGAGTAAAACTCTTATGTTTGGTCATATGTTGATTGAGAAAGGTCTAAGCTGGTATTCGGAACTGCTACGTTTGTCTCTTTCGGAATTGCGTGACTTGAGGATCAATCCACGTAACTGTGTGGGCACGGTAATTGCTCTGAATGGGCATAGAAAATATTTTTGCATGTATCATGCTAAGCATCCCGAAACGAATCGTGGTGCAAAGGTGAGTACTTTTTTTTATTATGGATTTTTTTATTATACTTCCCTGATGAACATTCTGTCTACAATAAGAAAAAAAAAAAAACAACTTCGTTTTGGGATGATTCGTAGGAATTTTTATGTTTGAACTTTGGAACTGTTTTCTTAGCATAATGTCCGCAGGTATTTAAAGCTTAAACAAAATAAAAGTCACGTCTGAAAATTCTTTGTACGAGCAAACTCGAAGCCTCAGACACTACGTGATGGAAAATTAAAGAATGCTTTAAAAAAATAATTCAAACTCTTTTTAAAAAAGTAATCAGAATATATCTGAAAAACCAAAATCAATACATTTTAGGAAAAAAATAAGACTTAAGAATCGCTCACCTCTTTATGATCTCTTAAAAACCTTCTTATATAAACAACTCTTAGAAAATCAGTTTTATTAAAAAGCTGTACTGTGAAAAAAACAAATCGAGATACCAAAGGTTGGCTTAGGTTTGCAGGTTGTTGGAGGAGGTTACACTTAGGTCAATGTAGACCCAATTTAAGGGTTTACCAATTCGTCATCTTAACATACTCGCAAATCTGAAAAAAGAGTTATATATTTTAGGTGGCTGACATCAGGGCACTGGTAGAGGAAGTGGGTTATTTACTCATTACTCATGTTCATCCTCTTCAGAACATTCTCTATGAACGATGAACTTCTTCAATGTTTGCAATGACGGCATTAAGTTGAAATTTCTATCTGATAATTGAGTTGTAAAATTCTGTTCTTCTCTGTGTGAAAGATTCTTGAATTTATTGTGAATAGAGTATGATATGGCATGCACTGTTTAAACGGGACATTATTCTAAGCACAAGAATATAAATATGTTGTCATAGAGACAATAAGGATCGCTCTGCATTGGTTCTTATTTAGTAGTTTTGATTGCACGAGACTAATGTTAAATTCTGTAGGTAAAATTTTAAGACTATCATCAGTGCAACATAGTTGCTATAAAGACAACTAAGCTTCTTTCCAGAGTCACTTAGTTTTTGAAACATATTTGTTAAATTATATTTTTATCATCTGTTAATTTAAATCTGCATGTTCTCCTTCGCTGTGTTAATCACAGAAATAGAAATGAAAGCAGTCCAGAACAGAGCAAAACTGCTATGGAATGTCAGACCAAGTTAAAGCAGACAAATGTGCTCTAACTTCCAGTTCCTGAAAAGCATGGGCATAAAATCCTGCTCAAAACTTAACTGGGGTCATTACGTTCAATTCGATTATCAGGTTTATTGCTAATTTTGAAAGCGATCATCGTCTGAACGATATCGTTTTGACGATTTTGAATTTGCTTCAAATACGTGATATCGACAAAACGATAGCGTTTGGACGACAGCTAAACAGGTTGAAATGATTGTATGATTTTAGTAGTTTATATAAAACTGACTTTCTTAATAAATGTTTGCTTAACTGTTATCGAGTTCCTTATTATAATAAAACTGGTCATCATCAATTATGAGACACATTGATCCATCAGCTTTGTTTGTAATCCCTTTCTAGCTAATTCAAGTATTTCTTAAGTATTTTTATTCGTATCAGTGATTAGAATTAGACTCTGTTAGAATGGTCAAATTCGCAACAAAACTTTAAAATATGTAAATTCATAGCTGTTGAAATGACGGATATACAAATTTTAAAACATATCTGACTCGTTTATGTAAATGCCATTATTGTCATTAAATATTTTGTTTTCTTTTTGTCAATAGAGAATGCTTAAAATGACTCGTCAGCTAGTTCGTCGAAATGACGACCCAGAAGCCGGTGCATTTCTAGGCATGGAAAGTGGATCAGATGAATCTGAAAACAGCGAATACGAACCAAAGATATTACTCGAAGAAAACCTACTCGATGGCCTGAGTAATTGGTTGGATCGTCTATTTGAAGGCACTACACATAGGTACTATGTAAATTATTGGCCCGACTTTCCCACAAAGTAATTTTTGACTTATGTGAGGAAAAAAATGTTTTTGTTGTTGGATTTTTAATTTAACTGTACCAACAGTTTATTTTTTAAACAAAAAAATAGTTTACTCTATCATAGACATAAAATATTTATTATACATTATTCATAAAAAGATGGTGCGATTTAAGTACTGACAAAATAACTTATTATATAAATAAATCAATACAATATGTGTATATTGTATCTACATATAATAGAAAACATGTGGGGATACTTGCCACTTAGATAATATAATCCTCCATTTTTTGTTTGTTTAAGTTAAATTACCTTCTATTAGATGGTAAATTATATTTTTATTTTTAATTATTATAAAATATATATAAGATTACATATTTTATTTATTTAGTAAAGAATTTTAGTTCATTTATATATGTAGGTATTTATATTAAGTTGGTATTGTTTAAGAGTGACTTGCAGAGAGTTTTCTTTGAATCAGTAGATACTGAATTAGCAATACATTAAATGCTTCCAATTTCTAATTATATTATTAAGGACTCTAAGCTATCTTGTGTTAAGAAATCTAAATTATACATTTACAACTTTCCTTGCTCATATTCCTTTTTGTCTTCCTTGTTTAACGCCTAACAGTTCCCATAAGTTAGAAAAGTTCTTTTTTAAAGATGATTGCGATACACAAGGTAGGTGTGTGATCAATGTAAAAGGAAACATTCCTTATTAGCATCATATAAATATTTAAACTGCTAGTCAGTCTAGTTGTCAAACATTTAAAAATAATCGAGGCTAAATTGTTTCGGGAACAAGTGTATATAAATTAGATCAGGTTGACAATGGCACATATATGTAAGTAGCTTGGTTTTTTTTTTTTGATTTAATCTTGGACACCCAAGCTACAATTAAATAATTTCAGGTTGGCAATAGCACATAGTAGTAGCTTTAGTTTTTTGTTTTTGATTTAATCTAGGACAATTAAGCTACAATTAGTAAGTTATTTGCGCTGATCTTTAAAGGTGACTTTTTATAACTGTTTCCTTGTCGTCCATTTTAATAGCAATGGATTTGATTTTACTTTAGATACACATATTTCAATTTACAATAGATGTCGCCTGATAGCTTAGTGTTGAATTTAGTGAAAGTGGCTTCCTGTTAACTGAAAATTAACTGATTTTTAAGATATTTAAACATTTTAAACGCTGTGCTAACTTGAAATGACGAATCTGAATTTTTGGCTTTTTGATATAAATGCATTTTTTATGTATTTAAATGTAATTTTTATGTGTATTGACAAATGTCTTTCATACATTGAAAATCATTATCAAACTCAATTGTTAAAACAGAGAAAAGTAGCAGTTAATAACATACAAAATGCATTAATACCAAGAGACTCAAAATGTAGACACGTTGTTTTCAGTTACCACGGCAGCATATCTCTCCCATCACTTTTTATTGATGATTCCGTGATATATTTCCAGCTCAACATACCATTCATACAATATCCTCTATTTAACTTTTAAACAAAACAAAACAAAATAAAAAGAAAATTCTTTGCATTCACTTTTGAAGTGTGAAATTGTTAAGTATTTTAACACTTTTTGTTCCTTTGTTTTGATAAAATCTAGTCATTAAACAATTAAATTAAAAATTTAAATATTCATATACATATTATAATATAATAACATAATAATTATGAAAATCCAAAACATTACTATTATTTTATTTTATACGATAGATAAATATAAATAGAACAAAACGGAAAATTTATTAAAAAAAGAAATTAATACAAATCTAGTAAATTCTTAGTAAACGAATAGCAAAACTAATCCACACTACTAAATCTTAAAAAAAATAATTTCTTAACAATAAGATTTATACAACATAATATTTCCAAACTAAGCAAATTAATAAAATTCAAATATAGGCACAAAAAAATAATAAACAATTTACATGATTTTTCTTTGTTTTTTTTTTTTTTTTTTTTAATTATTTAATATTGTTATTGTTAACGCTAATTATTATACTACCCATTCTGAATACAAATAAAACATCTTTTTTCTATAACTAAAGAAATCTGTTCGCATTCAATATTATAAATAACATATTATCATACTCGGTGATCTATAGTAACGTCATAACAAAACTTTAGTATACTTACTAGAAAATAAATTAATAAACGAGAACAACAACAAATACTGTATTAACTAGTGTGTAAATTTTGTTTATTAATGACTAGATAATAAACATTGGCTGAATGAAAAACAAAAACTGAATAAACAGATTATATAAAAAAATAATTTTGTTTCAATAATGTGTTTTCTTTTCCTGATCAATTTGGTTTAAGAAAATTTTCAATCGGCAGTCATAAGTTCAAATGTAGATTAAAAGGTAATGGACTGGAATTTAACTAGTGTATTCAATGTATGTCACGATTAGAGATTTGAGATCCCGGAACCTTTTTACAATCCCGGGATTTTATAGAAATTGTTTTAACGCAAACAGTTATCATCATTTAATTTTTGTTTGATTTTAATGGAAATTAATTTTCTTCGGGTTTACAAATTAGGTTGATAACCCTGTATAAATAATTACTGTACAATATACACCTACTATAAGTTTAGGGGTCAGCACACACCCCAATAATAAATCGGCTGTATCTCCGTTAATATTGGGCATGTAGATCTCGTTAGCCTAACAATTCTTAGGAAATTAAATACTCTTTAACTTGGTTATGCAATATGGACAATATGATACACAAAATGTGCTTAGATTAAGAAATATAAGCGAAAAACTGAAAAAAGTCAGAAATATTTGGAATTCTTCGCCCCTCCCCAAGTTAGCACAGGGACAGGTCAAAAAGTGAAGGGGGTCTTCCTAGTATACCCCCGAAAAACTTGTGAAAGTTACATATCGACTGAACTAACTGGTGAAACCTTATTAATAATTTTGAAATAAAAAACAGGTTGTTTTAAATATTAATTTCAACCAAAAATATTAATAATCGAATGCTCTTTGCTTCTGAGATCTTACAACATATTTTACTGCCAAAGCTTACAGCAGAAAAGATTATATTTCCATAACCAAATTATGTACTTTTTGTAAATTTGCGTTGACTTTTGACCCCTGTTCGATCGGTGGACGGAATAGTATGACGGAAAAGTAATGCCGTTATTTCTGCAGCAAGGCCAAGACAAGAACAAAATTGTGTGATATTCGTTGGTATAAGGAAGGAATCATTGTTGGTATAAGTAAAAGGAATTCTAGAAAACAACGTTGAAATAAAGAAAAAATAAAAGTGAAGAATACAAACAATGCAAAACTATAAAAAAATGTAACTTCCACTTATGTATGTTGAACGGATTTCAAAAAAAAAATCCTTAGTGGTCCATATTAGAGTAACATTTTGTCTTTTTACGATTTTTTATTTTTGTTCATTAAATCAAGCGTAACTTTTTTCAATTTTTAGTTGTTTTGGTTAACTGTTTAAAAGACTGATTTAAATTAAATTTGTTTAGTTAAGTATATCTTTTAGTTCATATTTTGGTATTGCATAATCGTTACATATTTTCCTAAGAAAATTTGATATAGATTTTTTAAAACAAACATACATTTCTTTGATTTGATGAATCATTCAACTACATAGTTATATTAATGTAGATTTAGTAAATATTTTTATAGAAAACATAAATCAAAAAAAAAATAACATACTTCTCCGATAAAAATTACGTCAATGGGATATGAGTCGACCATTTTAGAAATCAGAAAACTAGCTACAAAAATATCTAGGTCTTATGTTACATATATGATGAACTTGCTCATTTTGTGTAAAGTTTCTGGTATCCTTTTAATTGTTTCGTTAACGAAAATATCCTTTGCTTTTACTTACATAATTTCACAACTCTATTTTTGAAAGTAAATAAAAATAAACAAAATGCTTTATATTTTAATATTATTTATTTAGATTTAGTTCTATTTAAATTATAAGTAACCAATTAAATAATTCTTATTCTACGCATATCTTTTGTAAAATTTACATATGTATGTAAAAATAATGTTTTAATTATGTAGTTAAAATAAGAGTTATTTCAACTTGATATTATTAGCTCAAAACTATAGTCAACTTTATATTTAAGGAATTAACATGATGCTACTTTAACACTAATTCACCTTTAGAATTGCTATCTAACTTTTACTCAAAAACTAATTTTTTTTTACTTTGAGTTATCAATTCCAGTGACAGAGGTTGTTGATGAATTTAAGCAGTTTTTGTGTGTAGCTACATTGCACAAAAGAGATTTCGAGAAACTGAGTGGTTATATAATTTTCTCAGGGCCAATTGCTCAAACGATACTTAAGCATCTTTGATGTGCTACATAAATCCTTAAGTAGTACCTTTTCCTTTTGATTAAATGTGACTTAAGGATTTATGTAGAACAGAAATGCTTTTGTATCGTTTCAGCAAACGGGTCTCACATATTTAAACGTGTGGCTGGCATAGACAAATCGAAGGTTTGCTGCTTTTAAAGTAAGACAACTTCATTAAGAACGTGAAGAACGAAAAAAAAACATATTTTTTACCCAAGTTTCACGTTGAATTCGCATTTATATAGTTTCGTTTTAAATTAACTATACTTTTGCCCCATTATGTTTGCAAAGCAGATTGTAAGCTCACAGAAGTAGAGCGTCTTTCCCCGTCTCCGAGTAAGTTTCAATTAAAATACTCAGCAGTTAAATTCGTTGTTTGCTGTGTATTGGTTTGTTGTTTTCTGTCTAAAAAAAAGTTCTGAATAGCTAAATTGAAAATTACTTAGATGTTGTGAAACAAACCCTTAAACATGATTTGATAGTATATAGGGGAGCCCAAGAGGGGATTTACTCGAGCGCGGTAGATTAACAAAAGGGGGGATACACATACACCCTGTAGAGTAACTCCAACCTTATATAAGCTTTCTATTATATGATTAAAAAGAAAAAAAAAACAAAACAAAAAAAAAAAGAATCATGACAACACTACTTTTTTGTTGCTGATCACAGCACTCGTGGCATAACATGTACAAACAAGTGCAAACGCTATAGGTTGTTTGCTTATACTTTTAGTTTAGTGAATAAATTATTCTTGTTGTTAGCTTTTTTAATTTCCATGATCTTTTCTGTGTATTTTATTTGTCGCATTCAGGGAAAAAAAGAATGTTTATTTTTTCTTCGTAATTTTTTTGTTTAACCGTCAGATTAAGAAAACCCCTCCATATGATCGTCAGATTAAGGGTCAGCACGCCTAGGACATCAAGCGGAACCATCTGTATGATAACCTGACGCGCTCGAGTATTTCAAAATGGCGTTTTTTTTTTTGCATTTTTAAATGGCCACCACGAGCTTGCGTCACGTCCGAAACGTCAGTCTTTGAAATGGTAACATTTTTTGGGTTCACTTAACATCCTCAATGAAAAGCTGACGCACTCGAGTAAATTTTTTTTACCATTTATCAACACGTAAGAATAACCACCTCACCATGCAATAACCACCTCAACATACAACCGTCTTCAGACACCCTTGTGGTGTATCCATTATCAATATCTGACGCGCTCGAGTAAGTCCATACCACTGTTTTTTTTTTCATTTTTGACAGCCTGTAGACGCTGCCCCCACCGGTGAATAGGAAAATCCCATAACATAATCTTCAAAATGTATTAGGTCCCAACGACGCTCGATTAAATCCCCATTTAGCATCTTGGGCTTCCCTACTACTACAAGGTTTGATATATAAAATTTAATTCGTTTTATACAAAAAGAATCTGATTTAACATGTTTGAAAAATATGAAAACTCTATAAATCTACTACATTAGTGTATGCTGCTGAAGGCTTTCTGAGATCCTACACAAAATTTGAGGGACAATATTGATATCAAGACGAATGCGGTCTTAAAAAAACCATACAATGATGGTACGTACATAAAACATATAAAAGGCACATACGCCATAGTGAAAAACATAACTGTTAAAGAAATAGATATGACAACGATTGTGGTAAGTAAAGAATCTTCATATAAGAGCGAGCATCGAATGCACAAATGGACGAACAAATTTTAATTTCAAACATTTTCATAATTAATTTCTTTATTAAAATCACATTAAAAAAACCTGAAACGCAGTTTTCTTGCTAAATCTTTGGATATGATGTTTAAAACTTTGCATCAAAATCATTACAACCGTTTCCGAGAAAACCTAATAATATGGGAGGTTTAGCAAACGGTCAGCATGAGGAATTATACTTTTTTTGGACTTCTCTGTAGGTAGTGTATGTGATTAAAACCACGAATTGTTTGTTTAGCCGATAAATATCTTGTCCCATTGAGCAGAATATGATTATGATATAATAGATTTTAAAGAAAAAAGTTTTTATTTTAGAAATCGCTTAAACAACCAATCGTTTGAAATTAGCCCAATTTGTATTTACACAATTAATTTGTCATTTAATAAAGCGACGCAACTTTTTGAAGAATTTGTACGTCACATAAATTCATGTATGTACATTTTTCTAAAATAATATTAATAATCTTTTATTTATTCTTGCTATGAATTTTGAATCTTAAAACTTTTTAGTATGGTGACTGATGACTAAGGAAATGACAAAATAAATACATACTGAAGTTCCACATAACGTAATCCTTCTGATGATAATATTGACTATGGATGGAAGTGGGTGTAAGAATCTTGTTTCTCGAAAGAAGATGAAATGACAAGTTGGATAGTGTATAAAATGTCATCTAGTTTTTTTATTTTTTTCTGAAACCTTGAAATATTATATCGATTAATAAAAAAAGTACATATATTAGTACACAACATACAGGTAAACAATCAACAATTATTTAACTTAGAGGTATACATTATGTCCTTATTTAGAAAATTAACATCCCATACAGAAAAAAGATACAAAAATCTATTAAATCTACTAGATACATTGTCAATCATCAAGATCTCTATAAAAGATCTCTACAAAAGATATAATTATGCCAATGTATTAAAATTTCCTTAAATTCATTAAAAATTAATTTTATAAAAAATCATTAACGTTCGCTCGTGATCCATCAACATTATTTAAAAAAAAATTATCACCAATAAAAATAATGGAAAACATTGAACTGAGGAAACTTGAGAGAGGATTTAAAATTAATATTAAATCTAAGATTAATATATAAACAAATTTTGTGCGATGAGCTAACACTCTGGCTTTTTTTTTTTTTTTTACTTCTATCGCTTGGATTTGCCTTTCATTGTTAGCCGTCGCCAGAAGCTTTGCTTCTCTCCATTGGTTTGTCCAGCGCCGGAACTATCGAAATCATAATCTCTACTTTGGATAGAATTGCCATTGTTGTAGCTGTCATGGTTGCTTCCATTGGATGGTTTTTCACCTCGCAGCATATCTAGGAAATTATCCGATTTCCGTGTAGTTTTTTCACCAAAACGGAATGCATCTGCACGTATTTCGGATTTTAAGTGTTCGTGGTTTGTATTTTCAATCTTAAATTCATTAGGATCCTCAACGAAAGCCTGTTGCAGATCTCGCATGATTTTTTTACGAATTGTTTTTTTCATACTAAGATGGCGTTCTAAAGTCTTTACATCTCCACTTGTTAAGGTTTTATTATTGTCACGCTTTTTCTTAGAGTGTTTTTTGTTCAAATCGATAGGATTGTGAACATAAGCTTCGGCATTGTTATATGTTGTGATTCCGTTGTTGTTTGTTGTTGTTGTTGCTGTTGCGTATGTGGAATAGTTATTGATTCCAAAGATATCACGGAGATGAGGTATGGAACGGTCTGAAGAAGACATTTTTGTGAGTGTTTCGAGATCGTATGTATCTTTTAATTCAATTCAATGTGTTGGTATAAGAAATATTGACAAGTCGTAGATATATCTGGAAGAAAAAAAACAAAATAACAATTTAATTTTTAGTACGTACATATATTTTGAAATTATAAAAGAGTTGTTTTTATATATTTATTGTATAGTGAAACTCAATATAACAAAAATATAAAAAAAAAAACAAGGATTTCTAAAAAAGGAATGTTATGAATTCTCCTAATTTTATCTACGTCCATGTGTAATCAATGTTTGATCAAGTCGTTCTTACTTGCTTCGTCTATTATGAAAAAAATATACCTAATCTATACGATGATGTTTTACTTGCGGTTATAAATATTATTAAAAGCAAGTTATAAACTTGTGATATTAATCGATGATTAAGACATCGAAAAAAATGAGTTTGGTAAATTTTGTCTTTCGGTCAGTTTGTCTTGCAGATTGTTTACATACAAACTTCCAGAAAATGAGAACAAGTTAATATTTGACACCTTAACAGTTGGACCGTTTCGTTCAAATTTAATATTGGGGTCCGTACAAAGAGAGATTTTTTCGAATTTCAGGTTTAAAAATAACGATACCTGTTTAATAAACTTTATAAAAAAGCTCATTTTCTTTCAAAATGGCTCTTAACATGTCAATTAATTTTCACATGATATTTACACCTCACATATGACTTATGTTACGACTCAAATAATTTCAAACAACGGACATCCGGCACTTTTCATAGAAAGTTATGATTATTTTATTTTAGTCGGCTAGCAAAAAAAATTTGCTGTGTTTTATAATAAAGATATTAAAATGAAAATTTTATATTACTACGACAAAGTTCCAAGTCAATTGGCTATTAATGATTTTTGAAAAGTTAATTTTCAGCCTCAAAATTTTGAAAAAAAAAATTTTTAAACAAAATTTTTTCAAAATTGTACGTAATTAAATATCTACTAATATCGTTTTCAAAATTCAATGCTCTATTTATTTTGTTGACTAATAAAAACCTTTAAGTATTACTTTTTCATATTACAGGATTATGCTCGTATTTAATCTGTTCGTTTACTTTTTAATAGTAAAGCCCTTAAGTATTATTTTTAAATCCTTTGGATTACATTTGAATCTTTTTATTCTACAAAATCTTAATACAAAAAAAATTAATATTTACGAAATATTAAAATGTAATTTTTAGTGTATTTCAAATGGCTGTAATACAAGTAGTACTGTATTAAAAAATATGCTAAAATTTTTAACCGTGTATTGGTGTACCATCATACATAATAACCATCTTTTTAAAATAAGTTTACTGTCCGCTCCAGTTCCAAAATATTTCAAACAGAATAGTAACACCAAGATATTTTTTTTAATTTCTTTAGTTTCAATGAAAATGACCTTCTTATATTCTAATACTGGGGTTATTTGGTCATAATAATGCAAAGATAATTTTGTTTAAGCAATAATTTTGCAATCATTTACAGTTTATTGCACCACTGATTACATGAGTGGTTATATTTCATTTCGCACCTTGTTGGCTGGGTAATGTGTAACAACATACTTTGATAGTAATTTAAATTTAGTTCAACTCAAATATACAAAAATATCACGGCAGATGAACATTGTAATGAGGTTTTACAAATATAAAATACATAAATGGAATCATTTTGTGATTCAATTAGTAAACAATGTTTTGTTAGACGCACAATTGTTATGTTGTTATAAAAATAAAATTATAGTTGCATAAAAATAAAAAAAAGAATAACAATAATAGCAAACCGAATAAGACATGCAAAAAGATTTTGAAATATTTTGCTGTAGAAACTTCATATAAGGAGTATTATTTTCTGGTACTTGATTTTAGCAATTTGTTCTGGTCTTATTTTATAAGAAAAAGTATAAATATCTGAAAAGGAAAGTGAATTAATGAAATGAAAAGCCAGCAAAAAAAAAAAAAAGAAGTCATAAAATAATAAATATTAATTATTTCTTAACATTAACATTTCTATACCTATACTTTGTATATATATTAAGTTTTTTAAATAATTATTGGTTGTCAACAAAAATGATCAGTCGCTTATCGTATGGCGTCCTGATTTTACTTAGATATATTCTCTAAAAACTACGGGCCCGGTTTTCTGTCTTCGACTTTGCATCATTATACGTTCTCCTTGTTATTTTTCGCATTTTTTTCCGCTTCATATGTCCATTGCCTACTTGAAGCTTGAAACCCACTCTTCTTTCTCTTTGCATAGCATTAGCATTCAGCACCCTATAAAACTAAATTTTGGGAGTTATCGTCATCCTTCTCCTCTGCAGGAAGATGAAAATGAGCAGTTATTTATCTCAATTTATGTATAGATTGACCTTGATGAGAATACACAACTCTTTTCGTTCAAGGTGAGAATAAGGGGGTCGCTCAACATTTGAGGTGTATTTATCTGACATTTTTTCTAGTTTTTCGTCGCGATGGATTTTTCGTTTCTATTGCCAGGACGTAACGTATATAGATCGTGTAAGTTAGTTGTTTGGAAATTGATTTTTTTCTTTTTCCTCTAGTTCCTGATAATAAAACTCATTAGTCACAGCAGATAAATTTAAACAAATTAAATGAAAAAAACCTTGAACAAGAAAATAACGCCATGTCAAAAGTAGTGCAGAATTCCTGTTGAATATACCTATAACACCTCTTTCAAAAGGTGGACCTGGCCGTTTGGTTCATCATGAGAAGATTTGCGTTTTTCTCTCAATAATGAAGTAGTTTTGTAGTGAACAACAACCAACCATAAATACAAATTACTTTAGAATATTTACCATTTTAGTGCGCAAATGTTGTTGTTAAAACCAGGCAAATTACTATTGTTTTCGTACTAAAGTACCAAAATGTGGAACGCGTTTTTTATCTACAAAGACTCACACATTAACTTTAATTATTGTTTGAAAACAAAAGTTTCATGCTTATACCTATTATCACATTCTTACACAATTTCTAGAAAAATCATGCAAGCAATTAATTCTATTTCGAAAGCTTCAGTGAGAAAATGCATCACGCAAAGCAAAATTGATAAAATGCTGCTAGGCATATACTTACTTGAATTATTTGAAAATATGAAATATGATGAATCAAAAAGAAGAGATTTAAAAAAAAAAATGTTAAAATGTTATGTTTTTTGATAAAGTTTTAAAATCTAGAACCTACTCTTTAGCACATAGGTAAGCATAATTTATTTTGTATAAAAAAAAATTAAAATTTAATTATATGAAATAAATAATTGATTTGAGAAATGGCTGAATTAACCAACAACCTGTAGACACCAACACTATTTGGCAGGAATTAGGTATGATAAAAAATAATCAATTAAATTTAATATCAAATTAATGCCAATATTTATTTGTCAATGTTAACCTGGAGAGAAAAGTTCTAAATATGTTAATAAATGTGGAATTCATGTATTTTTTTATAAAAGTTGTTAAACGAACATTTATTTAAGTTATTGTACTGTCCCACTGTTCGATCGACGCGATCTCACTCTTTAGACCCCCAACGAACAGTGAGACAGTTTGACCTTCTGCAGCAATTTAACTCTTGAGTAAGTTATTTTTTTATTTATGCAGTAAATTTTTAATGGCAAAATGCAGGAGAAATGTGTCTGAACAAACAATAAAAAAATTATTTTGATTGTTCAAAGGAGTTCGGAGATATAACTGTTTAAAAAAAAAGTGTTACACTGTTTTGACCTCTCCCCTACTTGAAATAAGACACCCTGTTGCACAAGAAATAAGAACTAATACAGGCTGTACTTAGCGTTTTAAATGGCAATGAATAAAACTACGTAGGACGTATACATAATTCTAATGTCAATGTGCAGGTCTGTGTATATAACACAAAAGATAGTCCTACACGCATCATGCTTACAACTTACTCCCAGCAACGTCAGAGACTGTCTGTAAACTATACTACAACGCTGAATTTTTTCCCACTAACATTGCTCTTTGGTAATTCAAAGCTCGATTAGATTCCGATTTGTAAGACAGAGCAGCGATCGCATTAACTGCGCAATGCACTGTCACAACCACAAAGCGGACATTTTTCCGGAAGCCCAATGCATGCTGAAACGTTTGCCGACGACGACGACGGCGCTGATGCACGGTGCGACGAAACGGTGTCGTTGTAGTTCGCGGCGTATTCAGCCTACCTAGCTGAAATCCAAACCCAAACCAACCTATAATTTACCACACTGTGATCCATTTGTTTGGTTCTAAACAAGAATGAATGAAGTTGAGGTTATGTGGTTGCCATTTGGTAAATCGCGTGGATATATTATCTTCTCTAGAGTCTGAAACTCATTCTTTTCATTTTTTTTTTTACAAAATCGATGGCCTGCAAAGATTATGCCATAATGCAATAATGTTTTGTGGGGGTCTTAATGAAATCGGCTTGTACCGGTACTAAGAACTCTTAAATAGTAATTCATATAGTGAAATGTATACTTTATATACACTATTTGAGATTGGTAATGAATTTTATCAGCCTATCTACGTATACTAGCTGGCTTCGATATTTATTTGAGAAAGAGCAGTGTGCAGCAAAAGTTGTTGCTTTCTAAACAAATTAAATTGCAGTACAGACTTAATTTTCGTTTGGCATACGATACGCGAAAAAAAAGTTGTGGGAAAAATAAATGCAGAGGCATGAGAATTCAGTTGGGCTCAGACATGAAACAGTCGGTTACGTGAAATAGCGCCAAACAAAATAACGCAAATTGAGGTTTGAAAAAAAAACGAAATAAGACCAAATTTCGAAGGTATGGCTTAATTTCAATTCAAAAATCGAAATAAGGCCAATTTGGCGTTATTTCGTTTCCAAACAACATAAAACAATTAAGGTATTTCAGGGCGACTTGCGCAGTGAAGCAGTGAAGTTGGTGTTGGGCATGCTGCCTCCCTGAACCCTCATGCCAGGGCCTTTTTTAGGATTTGGGGTGGGAGCGAGTTTGGGTACATGCAGAGTTGTTTATTCACCACAACGAAATTTAGCCAAATTGGCGTTATTTCGTTTTTGAAGATATTAGACCGAAATTGAAATTTGGACTAATTTTGTTTGGCGTCACTGTCCCAGGTGACGTAAAATAGCACCACATGAAACAACGCCAAGTTGGCCATATTGCGTTTTTAAAAACGAAATTATACCAAATTTCGAGTTTGTCTTGATTTCAATTTAGAAATTTATTTCGTTTTCAAACAACAAGAACAAAGGTATTTCAGGCTTTTGACGTACTTATAAGCTGTGAGGTTAGTATATGAGGGGCACTGCCCACCTGCAACCCCCCTGTCTGGGCCTTTTATAGAATTTGGGGGTGGGTGCGAGTTTGGATATATACAGAGTTGTTTATTCAAAAACTTTGCATACACCCAAACTCGCACCCACCCCAAATTCTATAGTAAACCCAAGCAGAAGGGTTGCAGGGGGTCAGCATGCCACCACATATATACGTATCTACCTTACTTTTTATTATAAAATTATTGGCTCTATTTCCAAAATAAAACAAAACATTTTTGGCATAATTTCGTCTACCACAACGAAATAAAGCCAAATTGGCGTTATTTCGTTTTTGAAGACAACAATTGAAATTTGGTCTTATTTCGTTTGGCGTTATTTCACGTCAACGTTTAATTATCAACTATTAAATTTATTGAAGAAATGAGAAAAGAAACTAAAAAGCTGAAAAGGTTTATAACGATATCTATAGAAAGCAATTTTATTTTTTTTTGTTAGATATTGATTTTTTGACTAAATATTGCGTTTTATTTAAAAGTTTCTTTAAAAAGACAAACAAAAAATTTATAACTGAATTTTTTTGAGAATTTTGTTGATTATTAATTTGTGTAAGTTTTTAATTTAAAAAAAAACGAGATTTTTGTTTTTCTAGATTTTTGTCTTTAAAGATTATGTCATGATCTCAGCTGAAAAATCATAGAGCTGATGGCCTACCAACCTAATTTCTTAGATTCCGATTAATTAAAACCTTAGAATCTAATTATTTTTTGGAACTTAAAAAATAATTGGAAATTCTCTTCTCGTGAATGTATTAGTTAACAAATTTGGAGAACATCGGTTCATCTTTAAGGCTGAAGGTACTGATATAAAACGAGTGAATATAATAATGGACTTAAATTTAATTTTATATTTGACATCCGGAAAAAAATTTCATTTGGATAGAATAACTGAATAATATGTGATACATATTTGCGAAAATGTGTTTCCCTTTTCTATAAGAGCAAGTCAGTATGACCTAGTTTTCTATCCGAAGAAAAATAAATTTATAAATATATTTACAGTACATATGTACATCAGATAAACATTCGAATAGAAAGATGTCAAGAAATTTATTCTATATATAATGTACCTATAGATATAGACCAACATATTAACCAAATGTGAGTAGGTAAGTAACAAAATATTTTTTTTTGCATATTTTCATTTTGCTAAAAATCAATTCGACAATTTTTATTATACCAATTTTTTATTTTGTTGAAAATGATTTTGTTTGGCAGTTTTTAATTTCATTAAAATGTCGCTTCGACAAAGCATCATTTCGTATTTTTCGTCTCGCCAATTTTTATTTCGCATATCATTATTCCGCTTTTTCTTGTCCACTCTTTATTATTTCGCTTATAGTGTTATTTAGCTTTTAATTATTTTTGTCAAACGTTTACCATTTTCCTAAATGACTGATGAGCGTTGCACTTAACTTAAAAGCCGTTTTCACTTATTTAATATAAATTTAGATAAAGAAACACACATTTAACGGACTATTTCTATTAATTCTCTGCAGTATAGCCATTTTAATTTAACAGCCGCGTCTGCTTAACAAATTAATACAATATAGGTGTCATTTTGCCAGTTAAATAATTGGCGAATGCAAATTACGCGAAATAACGTTCTGCGTTTTGCAAATGTCCAAATTCTCTATACACACCCATTTATGGCCACCTTTAAAAATATAATATAGACAAAATAAATACCCCAACCGAAACTGGTGAATAAAAAGCGCTTTAACCTTGAGTATCATACTACACTTAGACTAGACTTTTATTTTTTAAATACTTTCCTGTTTAATAACGTTCCCGCTTTTACAAAATTTCAAATAGTCATACATAATAGTCAAAACTTACATTATCTTTTTGTATTTTGGGGATTAAAGTATCACATATGTTCACATCGGTTCACGCCCCTCATGGTTGTCCAACAAGATATGCAATCTGGAAAGATTAATATTAAAAATAATCATTAAATAAGAATGATACTAACAAAGAACTATTGAAAAACAGTAAAGATATAGCCGAAAATAGTAATCAAATTATATCCAGTTATAATAATTATTATAAAAACACATTAACTGCAGCAATTAGTATTTAAAAGTACCCTCAACACTTTCGTAAATCTTAGTTAAGCCGTGAGAAAATCTAAGGTCTAATCTTATGAACACGTTAAAAATAAAACATTATTAACATTAAGAAAAAAATTATTTTAAAAGATTAATAACTTTGATTATAAATAAATTAGTGGTGGTTAACATGCCGTTTTAGATGCATTTTTGGCAGAACTATTGAAGATTGGGATGAGGAACTCTGGAACCATTGCAGATACTCCTAAAACTCTATAGTACTATTTGATTGGCCGAAAAGTCGCCGCTTAGTTCACACCACTTAATAAATTTTCCTAAATTGCTATGCTATCAGAGACGAACAAAATTTTAGAAAGTATATTGAGCTATGGATATGAAGGTACCCCCATGATCCAAGAGGTTGAAGAGAAATGGAAACGTTATGAATTACGAGTGTATCTATAATAACAATGAAATGAGATAGCGCGGCGTCGCGTCGTCGTCGTCGCGGCGGCGGTAGTTAATATGATTGATTAAGTTGTCTTTTATTATTGCACCTCTGATGCAACCTTAAATTTTGAATGTTTTATTAGAAAATTAAAATAAACCTTTTTTACTTAAAGATGTATGTCTTTTCATAAATTTTTACTTCCGTCCCATAATGGATAATTTTAAAATTGTATATGTATTCCCACACATAGGTAAAGTTAGACTGGTGTGCATTATAGAACTCTAAAGGGAATCATCTATGTTGGTTTGGTAGGTACTGTTAACATAAAAAAGATATCCGGGCAATAGTAAAATCAGTAAAAGTTTTAAAGGAGTCTAAGTTTGAATGCAGTTTTGTAGGGGTGTTGGTTCTGAGAATAAAACTGAGTTTGAGGTAACTTCAGTCCTGTGCATCAGCCACCATCTTAAATTTAAGATGTTTTCGTATTTTTGCGATTTTCTACGCTTGTGGGCGTTTTTATAAAAAAAAAAATTAAATACTTTTTCGTTGCACTTTTTATCATCTACATATCAATTAGAAGTTATAATCGAAAAACAAGTAAAAACTAGTCTCAATCATCATTTTGAATTGAGCTTACTATTCGGTTTACGAAAAATAATATCAAACACGTTTTTGGAGAGTACAGGTATACAGGGTGATTGGTATATGGTGCACCAAAAAGCTTGAGCGTGTAGGTGGAGTTAAGACAAGAAAAAAATCGTATAGGAGGGCGGGGTCTATTTCCCCCCGTTTAGTCGGGAGGGGCAATTTTATAAAACATTGACTTAAATCAGAAAAAAATTTATTTAAAAACAACGGTGAATGATACAAAGCTTTGTTTTTTTTTAACTACTCTTTTATTTTATTTAAACCGGATGCCAAAATGTATCTTAGTTTTTGAGAAATTAAAAAAAAAATTAAAAGTAAAACTAGTAAAATAAGTAAAAAGTTAATTCGTTTTTTTTATTATTTGATTAAAATCGGATGGTATGTAATAAAAAATAAAAAAGGGATAATTCCCTAATTAATAATTGACCTGAGCAGGTCAAATTTGGGAAAACCAAAAAAAAAAGTTTTTTTATTGGAAAAAATACTTCTAGTTTTTCTTAATTTCTCGAAAAACTAAGATACATTTTGGCATCCGGTTTTCTGTTTTTGACTAAAAATTAATAAGAGCATTGAATTTTGAAAATAAAAATAATAGGTAATTAAATAAAATTTTGAAAAAAATTATTTTAAACATTTTTTTTTTAGTTTTTTTTTTTAAATTTTGAGTTTGAAAATTAATTTTTTTAAAACTGTTCACTTAAACAACTTAATTTAAAAATTAAATAAAAGAGTAGTTTTCTGGCTTTCCAAAAAAATATAACAAGGCTTTGTATCATTCACCGTTGTTTTTAAATAATTTTTTTTCTGATTTAAGTCAATTTTTTAGAAAATTGGACCACACCCCCCCCCCGCCTAAATGGAGTGAAATAGACCCCCACTCCCATACGAATTTTTTCTATTCTTAACTCCACCTACACGCTCAAGCTTTTGGTGCACCTTATACCAATCACCCTGGTATTGACAAAAAAATGTAACTGCCTACTTTTCATAAATTTGCTTTGATTAATGAGCTTGCAATAACGGATCGAATAGTATGACAAAGCATTTATTTTTGTTGCATTTCACTTGCTATTATTCAGGCTGATTTGCAATATTTTAATAAGATGCAACGATTCAAAACCATTACCATCTTTCTTTATGTATTGCAACAACATTTCTCATTGATTTTAATAACAAACTCGTATACATATATTTTTTTTTATTTTATAAAAACAAACAAGAAAATTTTTTTTTCATCACATCCGTATATAAACAACCAACCTATTTATCTATATAACATCAGATCAATTAAATTGAATTATGTCTAGCATCTTCATTCCTTACCGCTTCGTTAGTTGATCTTCGTTGCATCAAAATTAACAACTCGTCGCAAAAATGATTCAGAAAGAAAGTTGTATAAACAGTCAGAAAATTATCTTTAAATCCAGCTAGACTCATCACATTAAATACCCATCATCATCTGTCTTTAAATCATTACTGCATACCAACATTCAACGCCACTGTTGCTGCTTTTACTATTGTTATAGTCTTTGAGTATCTGTTGATGATGCGGAACCGTATACAGATAGACAAATAACTCAATCCCAATAATGCAACAGTTGTTTTTTCTCGAAAAATTTCTTTTATATATATACAAAATATACCTACACAAAAATAAAATAAACCCTGATGCTTAAGGGTCTAACCCATCTAAATCATTAAGCGTTTTACTTTCCTTCACAAATCACAAATTAATTACATTTTCACTTCACACATAATGTCCGAGGTGCATTTGAAAGATACTTTATTTTAACAATAAATTTGTTTCCTAATGGCGCGCCGATAAGGTCAGGCAGAGATTTCCATCTTATATCTTGTTGCTTATCTTATTAAATCCATCTCGCGAGACTCTGACGTGTCTTCAATCTTTTCCGCTTGGCAGCGCGCATTTTCAGCGCGGTAGTGGCTGTGGCATCTTGCATTTTTAACGCCTAGTGCCGATACCACAATAGAAACAAAGTGAAAATCTAATTTCCACCCACAAGATATACACAGCCCCAGCATGACCCCGTTCGTTGGCTATATTTATGGTACAGTGCTAGAAAAACTATTCAGGAAAACAAAGATAAGAACGTACTTGTATACAAGACAAGATGATACTTCCTTCCATATCTTAACCGAAAGCGCATTATATGCCGGCAAAGATCTTGCCAACAGATGGCGGCAATGAGCAGCCACCGAATCAAACAAATACAATTTGTTATAACAAAAGCGTGTATATACTTAGTTTATGTATGTAGTTTTCAAGGAAATCACAATTAAGAATTAACATAAATTTCCCTTTCAACTAATTTAACTTTATACTGTTTGAGTGTTTATATTAATTACCGTTGCCGGTCGCCATCAATCTGTAAAAACGTTTTTGTTTTTGAATAGTCTACCATTTTATATATGTATGTAAACTAACATCAGAAGCAAAAGTTTTTTCCATTTATTTTAGTTTTATTTTTGATTAACAATGGGATCATCGGACCGAACAAACCGAGATATCGCGCCAAACAGACAGACGGTTGGTTCGTTCCAGATTGGACCAACCTGTCACCCAGCACATCAACACAATATTATACGCCAACCACCACACTTCTTTTGTCTTCATGCTCTGAAAACTATTTGATTTGCATTAAAAAGTGAAAACAAACGCTGATTCGGGAACTCATTATGGGTCTCTGATGCGTATAAGTGCATCGATGGAGAATTATTTTAAATGAGTAAAAGAATTTTAAACAGGGTGGCTCAAAATACCATATCGGATATTGGTATAACTTTTGCAAATGGTGTTTTGATATTTTTGAAGTAAAATGATTCAGAACATACACGTCGACAAGACATATTTATATGCTATATGCATATCTACTCGAGATTATTTCTGTCGAAATAATTTGTCAGTGATCTTGAGTTGAGTGAAAAGTGAATTTTGATACAGTCCGTCGTACGAGTAGTTATTCTAATTGATCAAATGCCCTCGCAAATACCAACAAGTTGTATACTACCGCAATATAATGAGTTAGGACTAGAGAGCTTGTAATTCCAGCCGGTCCAGTTCAACTGCACAGATTTTTCGCAAGACAACAAGTAAAGGTTCGGCCAAGAAAGGTTTCAATTTAAATTTCGCTATAATTTCCAACTATTAACATCATAATTATGTCATTAAATGACTTTTGATAATTAGATGAAACAAGGAAAAGGAAGTGATAATAATTTTATATGCCCTTAAAATATTAAAGAAGTTATTCCCGAAATACAGCCACGATTGTGTAAAAATGTGATGAACATTTTTAGAGTCAACCAACCATTTCAAATTTGAACCCATTTTTGTGCTGTCAGAATTAAACCGTTACTTAAATTCCTATTTTATTTACAATTTTTTTTTGCATGGCGGTGTAAACTTGGCCTTTTTTTAGGTTTCTACCAAAAATAAACTCCGTAGCCAGCATTCCCATAAATGGGAGTGGTTACGAAATTTACAAGGAATTTTGGAAGACAGCCCTATCACAATCTCCGTCGGAACAATTTCGGACTACGAATGCCAAAAAGAAATTACAGTAGATTACTTCTTAATGAATAATTTACAACTTAATTTGCAAATATCATTAGGTATTCCTTATACGTACAACGAAATTGTTCTGACGAGGCCTGTGATAGGGTTATAATTTATTATAGATTAACTAAATTATAATGTATGGCAAATCTCAATTTTTTTATTAATTCAAAATGAAAACTTATGTTTAAACACCCTATATAAATTATGTCTTTTTCAGGTGTTTGTTTTTCAATTTTGTTCAATGCCAACCCTTAGAATCCATCGCGTGCGTTGTGTTGACAAAATCAACCGACCGACAGCTTGCAATCAAACACCTTTGCTAATAAGTAATAAACCTACGATCAGTGACTGTTTGATGTAGAATACCAGTTCGATCTAGTTTAAGATTTCTTAGCCTAATAGAATGTACGAATGAAGATCGAGTAATGAAGTCCTCTTCCGAAGAAGCAACCTATAAGCTTGAAAGACCCTAATTTATAATTTTCTCAGTTTATCTATATTTGGTGCGGAGCCCAGGAAATATTTGGTTATGTTTGAGCGAACAATTCCAGAACTAAGAAAGGAGAAGACAATCTGAAAGTAACTTGTTGGGTGAAACTGGAGGCAGCTAGCCCGACTTAGGGTGAATGGGCATCTTGGGCATCCTCTACCACGGAACAACAGGAAGAAGAAGATTTGTCGCGATTACCGAAGAAAGTTCAAAGAGGTTTGTCAGTAACGTGAATCTAAACAAAAGAATATACATATTCAACGCTTTCGATGGTTGGGTTATGTAGAGGGAATGGACAGAAAAGCTATTCGAATAACGACTTGTTTGGGAAACTTGATATTATAAAATTAATCGATATTATTATGTTCAATATTTTCTACAAAACTGCTATCAGGTATAAGTACATACCTACTTGCAACAGTTTTTGAAAGCCTTCTAAAAACCATTTGTTTGTATTTCAAAACATATTAAATTATTCTTTTTAATTACTAATTTCGTATTCAATAAAAACAAAAATATTAAAAAAAATAAACTTATACCTCGAGATCGATTTTAAACCACTGGCAAAATAAACCAAACTTAAATGACGTAATTCATGCTTGCGTCATGGTTCATGAAATTATTACAATTTCATAAAGAAATATTAAAAGAATTGAAAAAAAAAATAAAAAGAACAAAATCCAATGCTAGTGCATAAAACGTGACGGTCTGCAATTGTATCCAAAATCCCCAAGACGCGCCGCCACCACATCCGACCAAACGAAGCAGCACGTCTGCTCTTTAAGATTCCAACTAACAATACACGTACATATGGATGGTATTCTTATATTAATGTTTCTGCTTTTCTGTCAGTTTTTTTTTTTTGTATCTACGGCACCATAATTGTAATTGCTGCAATATTGCGCCAATGTCTGCAACATGAGAAACGTTGCGCGATGATGGCCCTCGTATGGCTTTGTACTCAAATCCCAAGCTTGTTTTATTTTTATTTTTATGGAAATTGTAATGAGAAGGAAGCCTAAGTAATTCCCCTTATCTCATATAATAATGATTTGTTATTGTTTAAGATTCCTTGAGGCGCATTTATATAGTGAGATCTTAATTCCGTTCGTTGAGTCATACGCGGATTACAGAAAAACTATTTTCATAGCTGGAATGATTTTACTGAAGCAATATGAACTCATTTTACCTGTCAATAGTTAAGTGTGGGTTGGAAATTTCTTTCTTTCTTAAAGAGTTTAATTTTTTTTATTCAATAACTTTTCTATACCTATATATTACCGGTTTAAGGTGTAATATTGAATTCAATCAATTACATTAAAAAGGTGACCACATTGTAGTTTGTCATTTTTAATTCTAAGAACTTCTATTTTATGAATCATATCTATTACATTACCTATACATATAAATAATATTATCCGAGATTACATCAGATCATATTGTTAATGTTCTTTCTGCAATTAAATTCAAATTAAATTTTCAATTCAATATACGATTATTTGGATTATTTATATCATTAATCTTTCTTCCACTCATTGATTTGGACAAGTTAATTTTCGTTGACATTTCTATACGCATTCTGCAATGAATTCTGTGGTAAATGTTATGACTCCGGTACAATCCTTTAGCTTTAGAACTATAGCAGCGCAGGCAAAAAGTTCGAGAAAGATCCCAAACACCACCGTTTGCTTAACAATCACATGCAAAATCAAAATTGCCAGACAACATAATAATAATAAAATCCAATACAATTAATTACGAATTATAATTTTTTTTACAATAATAGAAGATATCTAATATAGAAAAATTCTTCATAATAGTTTGATCATTTTTTTGCGATGGTGGTGACAAATGCAAAATTAAATATTATACATTATGTTAATAATCCAAGGAGCAGAAATGATCAATTTATTTTACTTATCAAATAGTTACCACGCAACCACATCCGACCAAATCGAAATTGAGAAGGTAGTTTCCCATTAAGTATTTGTCGTCGCCCGCACTCGCCAATAACAAAAACAACCTTTCGAAGCCAAAAGCGGCGCATTGGACTTTATTTAACCACAACAGTATCGGGCACGGATTTTGGATTCGAGTCCGATGAGAGAACAACCACGTATTCACATAAATCATTCTGGACCCAAAAACAACAAGACAAAACATTTAGACCTCAATGAATTGCATGTGCAATGTGTGCATTATACATGAAACACGACTGTGGGAACTGGTGTCTGGTTGTGACTCATATTATGGTGGGTGACAGGCACAAAAGGCTAAACAACCGGCTTTTTGAATATCCCACATATTAAGTTGAACTCTTGGTCAGTTGCTTGATAGTTTTGCAAATGTTTTGTACACCGAATTTAGTTTTGTTTTCTTTTTTTTTGTGTGGAAATTATTACTGATCTTAAATGTAAAGTTACTGACCCAGGTATGATATCAAATTTTATATTTCTATTTATTAGGATTTAGCGGTTTACTGGACTGCGATATGCTTCTTCTAGCTCCAAATGAAGTTGTTGATTATTAAATAAACAAATTAAATTATATTTCCCGTTCCGAAATATAAAAACTTTCCAAGTTAATTTTAATTAGTTCTGATGTTTAGAATAATTAAAATGAAGATATTAGAAATGACGTTGCTTACCAACTACAACCATATTATACGGTTCTTGTTTGAACTCGTCCTTTAGTTTTATGTGGTTGAAATTTACTGTTAATAAGCAATTAATTCATATATGTTTTTATTTATCGGAGCCCTAATTTGGACATCAATTCAACATTTCACGAATTTGATGCGCTGTCTGACTTCATTCAAAGAATTGTTGCTTATTATCCTCGCACTGAAACCGTCATTGCGGGCGATTTCAATTTACACAATTCTAGTTGGCTTCGCTATTCTGGCCAGACAACATCCGAAGGCAGGTATGTCGAGCTATTTGCTGAGTTAAACAACATGACTCAACTTGTCGACGAGCCAACTCGAATTCCTGACGTTGACGGTCACACACCCAACACTCTAGACTTGTTTTTTACCTCTCATCCTGATTAATACACTATAAAGTGTATCATCCCTTCTAGGTTAGTCGGACCATTGTGTCGTATCGGCAAAATTCTCATGCAAAAGTAGTCCAGTTAAAGAAAAGACCCCAAGGAGAACCGTTTGGCAATACGAGAATTTTTTCAGAAACTTTAACTGGTCACCTTGTTTCCTCGATAGTGACGTAGACTCCAGCGCCATATGGTCACAAATTTAATTCTTCTCGGGATGAAAAAATTCATTCCGGTCGAAAAGCATCAAACCTAAAAAAAAAATTCGTGGTTCGATTCTTGCTGTAAAGAGGCTATCAGGTTGAGAGAAGTAAGTTTCCGTTGTTACAAAGCCAACCCTACTGAGGAAAACCGGAATATTTTCAAACAAGCTAGAAAGACCTGCAACGGTCATATTCGACGAACCAAATTTCTACATGAACAAAAATTACGGCAAAATATACTACAGTGTCCCAAAGGCAGTACACATTTTTGGTCGTTTGTAAAAAATATACGAAATTCAACTTCATCCTCGGTTCCGACGCTTGTCTCAAACGACACCCCTGTGGTCAGCTCGCAAGTAAAAGCAAATTTGTTTGCAGCTCACTTCGCTGCTAAATCCACGCTGCCACATATTGATGTGACACCTCCTGCACTTGAGAGCGTAAACGGTTTTATGGGGCGAATCTTTTTTCGCACTCGTACAGTTGCAAGAGTTCTCAAGGATCTCGACATACACAAATCCGCTGGCCCGGATAGTATTTCCCCCATTATTCTGAAGAGTTGTGCTTCCACGCTGGAAAAACCACTGCGTATAAGCTTTTCCATCTATCCTATTCTACTGGTCTCTTCCCAAGCGGATGGAAAACTGCATTTGTCCAGCCCGTCCATAAAAAAGGCGAATCTTCTTCCCCCTCCAACTATCGACCGATCGCACTTACGTCCCTTCTTTCTAAGGTCATGAAAACGTTGATAAATTATCAGCTTAAGAAATATCTCGAAGAACGAAAGCTTCTTAATGACGGCTTTGGTAGCAATAGGACAACTGGTGATCTGATGGCTTATCTCACCGAAAAGTGAAACCAATCCTTACATCATTTTGGTGAAAGTAAGTTTATTGCGCTTGATATTTGAAAAGCATTTTAAAGAGAGTGTAATCATAATCCCTTGAGTGCGCGCAAAATATAAAAAAAAGAGTTTTCTTATACTACAAATAACTACTATTGAAATAAATAAATAGAAATATATTTTATTTTAAATAAGTAGAGAATGTTCTAGTGGACTTGTTGATTCAAATTAGCTTTTATGGCCTTTAGTCGATGAAAAATTGGCTTGTCGTTTGGATGCTTACCATACGCTCATGAATTGATATTATAGTACATTTCCTTTTTTCTAGTTCAACTTAAATCACGTGAACTATTAGTCTTCTACTTATTTAAAATAAAATATATTTTTATTTATTTTTTCAATAATACAAAGAAGTTGTTTTATAATAAAACTTAATCCCGGCCACGGGTAAACACTTCCAGCTAAATGATCGTATTTGTTTTTTTTTTGTAGAAAAAGTGATGTAAGTTGAAGTGGGAGAGTTGTGTTTCTAGTCGATTTATCATCGTCGGAAACGAAGAATTACAACATTTTAAAACTTTACTAAAATCCTAAAAAAAGTAGATGTAACGTAATTTTTGATGTTTTTTTTTCATGTTAGATTTGAGGCGTTCAAAATAATAATGGTCTAAGTGCCTTTTGGAAAAAATTGAGATTTAACCTTTAAACACATAGTTATGATCTTTACATTCTATTACCAGTCGATATAACTGCATTTCTTTTTGATATCGTTGATATATTTTCATTTAAAACCAAATTTGTAAACGAAAGTCAAAGTGCACTTATTCCACTAATATTCTGAACGCCTCATTTATCTACATATATTTTTCGAACTAATGGCCACGATCGTTAAATTAAGTATCAGCCATTAAATTTTTATCAATTTTAATTTTACATTATTTCGCACCCCCATCATCACGATTGTCACTCGTGATCGTGATCGTGATAATTAAATTTAAGAAGGTCTTAAAATTAACATACGTCGAGTAGTTAATTTTATAAAGTCGCTTAATTTCTTGTTTAATGTTACTTATAATAGCTAACGACGATTTAAGAATTTTACTGTACATCTCATCAATAGTATAAGGGTTATCAATCAATACCAAAGTATATTCATGAATAAAGCACAATGATTTGTCAGATGCTCGTAAACCTGAATTTATTTTGAACCTAAAAATATATACATACATATGGATTAATGTGGAAATCCATTCTTCAAAATAATTTGTTTAGTTGTGACTGTCACCCAAAATGGTAAAAAATATTCCTAGGGTAGTGTTATTATAATCTTATAGGCTATATAGTAATTTTTAAACAAGACTAAGTTTTTTTTAACTTTACTTTCACCCACTGAAAAATGTTCTCGATTAAAATTTATTTTTCTACGTTTATGTTTAGTGTTTACTATCGATTTATGAGATTGCTTTTTTGGTGTACAATGACACATTGTAACAAAGAGTATTCATTCATTCATTTCAATCTTTATTATTAGAAGAATTATAAGTCTTCGTAGCCGCGTTCGAATAAAAATAATATTTTGCTTGAAACTTAAGATATTACTTAAATTTTAAAGCTACCCTTAGTTTTCTTTGTCCAGGCATTTTTTTTATTTTCGTTTCAATTTTCTTCAGAATAAGCGTAATTAACTTTTACTATTTTAATGATTCGTATATCTATATAAATAAAAGTCTTATATTCATAAAGAAAAAGAAAATAAAGGGCACGACTTGGTCGCATGAACTTGCTCTTGTGGCAAGCTACGTTACTACTCCCTTAAAAACGTCCAAAATAATGTCCCAAAGTCGGTTGCTAGCTCTCCTACTAATATAGGTGCTGTCAAATTACTATTTTTTTATTGGTTGCTCTGACAGGCTGTCCTTCTTTTCTAACCTAGAACATTCTATAAGATTTCTTTTTGCTGAAATATTGAAAAGAAAACCTCAAGGCTTATTAGTTGCAGTTGGTATATTCCCGGAAATGTCATTAGTTTTAACTTCTAGTTTGCTTACATTGTCTTTCTGTCCAATAGGCACATTACACCGAAAGAAAGTAAAAGTTTGTCAAATTATCAACAGTAATCAAAAGAAGATTTAAGATAATCTCTTAAAATAAATATTTATAGGCAGGTACATACAATGACCTTTAAATTAATTTTGCCATTTCTTTTGTTAATATTCTTTATAATGACAAATGTTGATGGATCCACTGATACAAAAGTCGTATAATTAAATTAAAAATAACCAGAAAATGCATAACAATCTCGATTTCTTATTGTGACTCTTCTTATTAACTTCTCTCTCAATGTGAATTTCACTTTTTTTGTCCTAAAAACAAAATGAAAATAAAACACAATAAGCATCAAAACACAAATAAAAAATTTAAATAATTTCCGAGTTGTCTTCTCTAAAGGTAATTTATGATGAGACTTCGTGAGTCACATGCTTAGCGAATGGCGCTTTAGTAAAAAAAACAACAATTTGTAGTGTAAGTATTTTTTTTTTGTAAACCTATAATAATATTAAATTTAGGTAGATACAACAGAAAAAAAAACGGTGAGTTCGCGAGACGAATGATGTGATCTTGTTGAGTGATGATTACATCTTAAAAGGTTATTTACCTGTACGAGTATCATGATGAGATTCAATGCTCAATGGATGCTGGTTTGTTTCGGTTGATGGTTCATAGCCAAATGATTATTTTGGATGCAAAATGCATCTCGTGTTTACTGATGTTAGTTGAATATACTTGGTGTGTTTTAATATGGATAGCTCGACTTTCATTTTTACTCGTTGTATAGTGCATTACGTACCTATATTAAATCTGGGATATATATCTCGATATTATACTTAAACATTAAAAAAAATTTTTACGTGTTAATGATCTTTAAGCATGGACATTGGACGGACAAGATAATTAATATAATTACATATATTAAAAACCAATGAATGATGTATGTTAAACCTTAATTATACCGTTTAATTTAATTTTTTTTACTGTGCATACACTAATTAACAAAAATAAATTAATATTTAGGTAAGTAAATGTTATCTAAATCATCTATATGTACCTAAGTAAGATATTTGAATGAATGAATTTGTTAATGTAAGCTAGCGCTAAGCAAATATCAATATGAGGTATTAAGGTCGTCACTAAAGTCGAGACCCTATAAGTTGAGAAAAATCTTAAGCATTTTCTTAAGCGTATCAGAGTATTCATAGCGAAAATGCGACGATCACTTGCGTGAGGGTAGACAAATCTTTATTTGAGTAAAATTATTTTGTAACCATAAGCTCACTTAAAAAAACTCACTAGAGACCCTGATTTGATTTGATTTTATTTATGATGTTTTCATATTTGAATTAAAACACAAATGTAACACTTATCGATGGCAAATAACTCAAAGAATTTTCTGAGGTGATAAAATATTAAGTTGAAGAAATACTTATTGTACAAAAAATGCATTTATTTATTTTCTTGATGGTATTTAATTTTTCTTACGGAAATTTCAATTCCTGATTGAATTTAATTTTTCGTACAAAGATCCCATCAGGAAAATAATTAAATGTAGTTTTTTACAAAAAATATGTGCGTAATAGAAATTATATAATCAGAATACAAAAATTTATATCAAAGGTTTACATTTCAAGATAAATCTCAAAAATATCGGTACTAAAAACAAAAATATTGTTAAAGCTTTATATGGGACGTGACGTTATTTTAAGACCTAATTTGAAGAAAACGTATTAAAAAGGTTTTTACGCTGTAGGTGTCGATCTAGACAGACAGACAGAATTGGCGAATCCACTTTTTTCGACTTCTCTACAATTACGTAGTGTTATGTTTGGTTGCTATCTCAAAACTTTTATTTTACGAATGCATAACTTGCCTTATATACCTTCTTATATATAAAGAATAATCCAAATTATGTTTTTGAATGCAATTTTTAAGTCATCTTACGACATATTTTGAGAGTGCATATAAGAAATCTGTTTGCTGTCCGTTGTCTAGAACCGGAATAGATAGCGATAGCAAGAATTCGTTCGGAATTGAGCTATGACTTTGAAATTTGGTGTGTGTGTTGCTCTTTGATTACTGAATATCCAATATAAAAACTGACCGACTGGAGCTCCCCCTATATGTGTTTTTTTCTAACTTTTTTCCTATTTGATGCATAGCTTTGAAATTTTGTACGTATATTGCTCTTGGTTTACAGATACTTCGATGTAAAAATTAACCGACTGCAGCGCCCCTATATGCGTTTTTTCTTACTTTGTTTCTGATTGAGGGGGCGCCCTACATGAATTTTTATTGTAACTTCTCTCCTAATTAAGCTAGAGATTTAAAATTTTGTGTGAGCGTTTTTCTGTGATTACTGAGTATTCAGTTAAAAACTGCAGTGCCCCCTATAAGCATATTTTTCTATTTTTTCCCCCGATCGAGGTAGAGCCTTGAAATTTTGTACATACATATAAGCCTAGGGGTACTCATATTGCGATGTTAAAATTGAGCGACTTCAGCGCCTCCTATATGTATTTTATTGTTACTTCCCTCCTAATTGAGCTAGAGCTTTAAACCTTCTGATATTCCGATGAAAAAGTTAACCGACCGGAATGTCACAACACTTGGCATAAAAAAATTCACGGAAATTATCCGTCGCGTCGTAGGGAACAATTATCTTACTAAATTAAAGCAGATTTTCTACAATTTGCGTTTTTTTAATTCTTAGTCGTTTCCGAGTTAAACGCATCGCAAAGGTAAACAATTACAAAAATTAATTTTTATCTCATATTTTTCATTAACTATTCCTTCATATCGTCTTAATTGATAATATGACAATTCCTTAGAAAAAGTTATAGAGAATTAAATTTCCTTTAAGGAACTATCTCTTGAAATTGGGTTGTTGAATGCCCAAGACCAAAATCACACCATTCGAAAAAATTAAGTCATTATTTTACAATTGAAATATAAATTCACATATGAGGTAATAATCAATCAAGGGGTTGAGTGTGCGTGAGTAGGAACCTGAGCCATTCCTTCAGAAACTTGATCGGTATGATTCAGGAGGAGACAAAAAGAAAAAGTCCTGACATCTGGGAGGTGAGACGAAGACAGAACCCCTCTCGAAAAAGTCTTAGGAAAAAATCTTTATAGTTATATTAAAGACCATAAAATTCTTTAACTTTTATTGATTATACTTTAATTTCATTTTCCAAACGTTTTCGAGCTACATTCATCGCATAAAAATAAAAAAAAAAAAAAAGTTTTTACCTTAAATTTTTCCTAAAAGTTTTTATCCGAACAAAAAAAAAACCATTGTAGGGTGTGATAGAGCATTGAATTCCCTTTTAGAAAATTAACCTTTGATATCGGGTTATTGAGTTCATAAGACAAAAATCTTTATATTTGAAAAATGTAAAAAATATACCCATGAAAATTTTCAATTTTTGAAATAAGATAATTTTTGTCTAATGCGCACTTACTACAAATGCTTAACCACAAAAAAGGTAACTTGACACGTCAGGACTTTTAGTATGTTGACTGCTTAAGCAGCCTGAAAAATATTCTGAAGGAATGAATTAGGTGCCTGTTCACGCACTCTTATATATGTACAACCATATTATATTGACTGGACTATAATATCATACATATAGAGTTTTGAAAGATGTTTTTCGCTGCTCAATTTTTCAAGCGACATATACTGTGTACATACGGCTGTGTAAATAATGCGGAGTTTTGCTGTTGGTTAATGCTTAATGCTTAATACTCAACAATTAAGAAGAAAGAAATCATTCAATTTTGGCTTAATTGGCCCACAACGTACCAAATGAGTTGAACATTTTTTGATGAGCTATTAAAAAAAGACCGCGAAACAATTTTTTTTACTTAAGTTTTTTTTTAAGTTTTAAATAATTTTTTTAAAACTTTTTTGTTAACTCAAAATTTTGAAAACTTATGAACGAAACAGATTTACTTTATTTTCGTCTTCTGTGTCTTCTCAAAATGCCATGTTTGATTTGTTTAATATTTTTTTATTTTCAATTTAAAAACTTTGAAAGAGTCTCTATCAAGATTTATATGGAGTTGAACTAAAAAATGAGAAAATCAGGAAATTGTACGTCACGCTTATTTTATGTTTAAACACTTCCCTGTTGTAAATATCTAACACAAACATTAAGAAGCGACAATACTTCATAAATATTGTATTTTTTTTTACAATGACAACACCACAAATCTACTTCACCTTCAACGTCTACGCTACACCCCATTTAATGTTCGACCTTAAATTCAATTAAAATAAAATTAATATCCATTCTGTAGGATGCGATTATTTTTCCAATTTCCAAGAAAAAAACTGGTCACATTCACATTTTTCTCCACACTCACTAAGCAACTCGCTATACTTGCAGATTCAAAACTTCACAAATCGCATAACTTTTAACTTATTCAGTATAGAGTATCATCCAAAGACGTAGAAGAAAAACCTTCATATTCGGTCTACTATATGTATCTATCTATACATGCAGTGCAGAAAACACAAAAGTTGCCTGAAAAATACGAAAGAAAAAACTGGCCAGACAATATTGAGTCAATGCTAAACGGTCCGCTTTTGTGTTTCTAGCTTCAAAGTCGATCGGTCGATTCCATCTGTTGGCGGCACAGATCGCGTTGTTTTGTTACCTGCCACCATCTCTCGATCATTAATCATTTTTTCATCTGTGCGCATTTCCATTATACACTTTCTACACGAATCTTTGTATCTATTCTCCTCTCTATTCGATCTATCTCTAAAGCCATTCACCACTGAAAATGAAAATAGAAAAAAATATTTCACCGATAGTCCCATTTGGAGCTTATTTTTTTTTTACTCGGCCTCGGCACGGAACAGTTGAAGTTGTACACCTAGATTAAACATAGCATCTGATTTTGACCAGGACCGTACTTGAGATACCCCATAGTCTGGCGCCAATTTTTTTTTTTATTTTCTTTGACTTCATTTGCAATTTTTCCTACCCACAATTTATCCCGACCCACTGCGATATGTGTAAAATCAAATATTCAAAATGTTGTGACTAGTTCTTATCGCAACAAAGATTAAAAGCTGGTAACTTTCTTGTGATATTAGTTGGCTATCTAGGGTTTTACAGGTCAGTAGCACAAATTTGGTATTGGGATTGGATTCAAATAGTCCTAACTTGTGCAAAGAGAACTGGAAATGGGATTGTTTTCGTTTACTAAAACTGTAATCCCATCAACTAGTTGTTCTGATAAAAAAGATACCTAAGATTCAGTCACACTATGCGAGGAAAGTGCTTGGAGCAAGCGTTTCAAAAAAACGCTTAGATATACTTCCATACAAAAACTTGAAGTAATCGACTGTGTGTGACGACTTTTTGTGTCGTCATACCATTAAAACTTTTGCTTGCTGCGAGCACTTTATTCGCATGGTGTGACTGCACGCTTAAGCTGATAACTTTGAACTTTTTTTTAAATTACTAAACCAACTTTTTTATTTGACGTCACACTTACCACACACTTCAAAATGTTTTTTTTTTCGCCGTGACATTTTAAACCAAAGTGACGATATTCTCGTCGGAATAATCACAATGAGGCCCTCACCGCTTTTTCTTGGTCAAACGCCTTAGTTTTTTTTTTTTTATCAAATTTTGATGTTTTGATTTTTGTATACAAAAATGAGATTAAATAGTATAAAAATGTATGCATGGTGTTAACGCAATTAAAGCATGATCAATACAACTTTAAAAGCTTTGCTGATTTCTTTTTCGAGTGATCGAGTGATTGGCCCTCCTTTGTTTAATTTATGGCCAGTTTCTCCAACCACTTTTTAATATTTATTGGGTTGTTAAATCTTAAAATGGCATTTTTCAATTTCACCAACCATTTTCAATGGGCCAATAAGCTAAAGGCCCATTTTGTTCCAAATAAATTTTAAAGGCGTCTTAAAAATGCAAGACAAAGAGAACGTTGAAATTTTTGGATTGATATGCTCTCCTCTCGCTTGCTCTAATGAAAGAAAGCCATGAGTGGTGAATAAAAATCAGGGGTTGGCATCAAGTTTCCTCATTTTTAAAAATTCACCTTCCTATGTTGGTTCAAACCATTTTAAGCTAAAATGCCAATAAATTTTCTTACTCCGTTAACTAAAATGCTTTTAGGTGTATTTTGGTGAAACTGGGCATAAGCACAACAGTTGTCATAAAACTACAGTATGAATTTACAACTTATTCAACCAGCAGTCATAATATTTTTGACGTACTCGGTAAATTCTCATAAGTTTCTCGTGTGATTAAATATTCAATGGCACTCATAAATTTTTTAACTTCTGTAACCGTTTTATACTAAGTTCAACGTATAAAACGTTCTGTAAGTTATACGATTGCGATTATAAGGCCCAAAAGTGAAACTAATGCGGCCCCGATTATATCAACCAAGACCGTTTTGGTTTCAGCCTCTTCCTCAATGCGCACTCTCTTTAAGTTTCTAAGATGTACATAGGTAGTCGTAAAGTCAGTTACCTCGTTGGTTTTTATACATTTTTCATACTATTCTTTTTTAGCGCAAAGGTTGGAGCAAAATGTTTAACTTTTTTTTCCATTTACTGTTATTTTAATTGCTTCAAAGAATTGCATCTAGTATACTTTGCCATGGACATAGATCTCTAGAATACCTTGAAGTATGAATTGTAAACGGTGATTCTGCGATGTAAGAGAGCGACAAGAGAGCACGTCTATGAGTTAAAGACTCGAATGACTTTAAAGATTGGTGTATTTTTTCTTGTGTCTATTTTTTTCTATTTCTTTTTTCTCGGTCACGATTGTTAATAACAACGATAAATAGAATAACGAACTTTAAGTTGAGGATTGGTTAAGGTTTGGCACTCTCTCATGGAGCTTTTAAATATAGATGTTTCCTTGATCTTTTATGTAATGGAAAATTTGTGAAATCAAAAAAAAAACTATGCCTGCGAGCTAAAGTTGCACTTAATAGGTTGAAATGAAAATAATTGGTTATACTACCTTTGGAATATTCTACATGTTTTTCTTGTTATTTTTGCAAAAATTGGTTTTTTTTTTTGTTAAATTTGTTTTTTTTTTTTTTTATTTTTTTTATAAAAGTCTAAAAATATAATTTTTTATAAAAGACGATAACGACCGTGATTTAGACCTTTCCATAAATTCGATCCCTATATTTGTTTAACAAACCCGCAGGAGAAATAAGTGGTACACGTGACATGGGATAGCGCTCAGCTAAACTATATTATTTGTTTATACTAACACCCCCAATGGATATAATGATTTTTAACTCGAAAAAAAAATCAAAAAACTTTTAGTTGATGACAATTTTACAAAAACGAACAAAAAATTAAAAAACATTTATATTAATAGAAATTGAAATAGATATAATCAGACCTAATAGGCAAGGATGACAACATTTCTGTAAACGATTCCGCCAGTAAAAATCCTGTCAATTTTTTTCTTCACACCAAAAATAGATAAAATAAAATAAAGTATAAAGCTTACAGCTTAGACAGTTTCATTCAAATTTAATAGATAACACATTTTTGAAAGCATTCTCCTGATTTTTCTCAATCTTAATTAATACTTAATTTTTGTCAGCAAACTAATAGTTGATTTTTTATATTTTTGGTTATTTGTACACTTATAAGAAAAAAATAATGGTAAGATGTTATTATATATTTTCTGGAGAATATTTACCCGAAAGCATTGCATATACATTTCTATAGTATTTTCATGCTGAATAATCACCTCCTGGCCATCTTAAGAAACTTGTGAATAACACAATTATAGGTTCGTGCATTTACTAGTTGTCTATTCTGTAACTCTGACAATAGTAGTAAACATATATGATTTTTGTTTTGTTTACGGCTATTGTCAAAGAAATATGGATTTTAGAGCCAATAAAATACATAATATATTATTAATTTGTTTTGTTGACGACTATTGTTAGGGTAACAGAATAGACCCTTAGTAAATGTAAGAACCTCCAAATGTGCGGTTCACAACTTTCTTTAGATGGCGCTGCTCCATGGTTGTACTATAGAAATTTATATACAATGCCGAAAGTCAAAATTTAGTATGTTCAAAAAAGTTAGAGGTAGCTTAAAAATTGAAAAATTTAAGCAAGTTTTCAATTTTATTTAAATAAAAATAAATTCTAAGAAAAATTTCGACCATTCGTATTAACAGAGCAATTTTCGCCAACTTAAAAAAAAGAGTAGACAAAAAAAAGCCTTTTATTAAATTGATAATAAATTACGGCAACACTGTAGAATGATAGACCCATTTTTTTTTTCAGTATGCCAAGCCAAGTAATCATACCGTAAAATATTATCCCTAATTCGGCGACACCTTTTGTAAAAATAATGATAATAATTATAGCAATAGATTTTATTATTTTTAACTAATAAAAATACAAATCGATATAAACTGCATATTTTTGTATGCTATTATAATTAATACTCTTTAAATTCTTTGAGATAGAAATAATTTTTTTAATTATATCCTCCTATAAACATAAATAAATAAAAATGATGAATTCCATTAATCTTAAATCTGTGTAGCACAAAAGATATTAATCTTAATGTACAATTACTTTTATGTATACAATGAAATGGAAATTGAAAATGTAATGTAAATATAGGTCACTGTGGTGTATGCGCGTAACATTCTGTGTCTATAGGTAAACTTAAACAGTCAATACAAAAATATTATTACTGACCAATCAATTAAACCAATTGACCTTTTGTGATTATTTTAAATCTCTTAAAAGATGTGCAGAGTTCCTAAACATCAAAAAAATGAGCATCTAACAAAATGATGCTTTTATTATGAAATCTAAAATATCTAAATAATCTATTGCAAAAAAAAATCCACCAGTATCCGGTCTCTTGTACTAATCAATCAATCCATTGCCGCCGCCGCGCCGTGGGTAATACGGTTACTGTGACTAAATAGCGATATCCAACATCAACGAGTTTTAACAGGACGCGCTGCTACCGCACATACTTGCTTGATACCTAATAGACATTTTGAAAAATTCGTTTCCGAGTCGTCTAATGTTTGGTTTTGGGGATTTACACTTACTGGCCCAATTTAACAGAAGTTTTTAAAGAAAACATCAAACAATAGTAAGAGAATTTACAGACTATAAGTTCTTGGCAAACCAATTAAAAATGTCCTGACGTGAAAAACGATCAGTGAACCACAAGATCTGCACATTATAATTTTAAGCAAAATGTTTAGCCCCAAGAAACAAGCTGAGACCACAGCATCAGACCATATGTCGTTAACAAAAAACATCGACCGCTTTTGGAATGGTGTTGAACAATTTGAAATTAGATAACGGACAAACATTGCGATGATCAAAAAATCGTATAGTAAATACATCATAAAGCAAGTTTCAGAATATTCATAAGGGCACATGTTGTTCACCAAAATGATTTAACGCTCAACCAGATTGATCACATTGTGATCGAATGATTCTGGCGATCCGAATTTTACTCCTAACACTATTTTGAATGAGTCAAGGAACAAACGCTGATTGAGTAGACCTGCGTAATAAACGTGAACATAAAATTAGGATGTTAAATATTAAACGAAATATCAATCTACATAGATAAATCGCAGTTTCTTTAAATTGTTGCTCAATTTCGACCTTATCGACAACAAAGTTCTACTGATTTGCCCAACCCGAATCTAACTATTACCTCTTCCAAAAAAGACTTATTTTTCAACAAAACCCAATGCGTGAGTATTTATTTTAAAATTGTTTAAAATTTCTAAACTAATTTCGTCATCAATTTCTTTCAAATATAATTTTAAAATTATTGTTGTTTGTTGCCATTATCGGAATATTTATAATAAAATCACATTCATTTTACATCATTGCAACTTGGGATGATAATCAACAAACCGTTCGCTGATGCAATTTGTATCTTCACCAAAAGATAGCGCTAATTAGGAAAATTGTTGCAAATTACCAACTCACTTATTACTGTGTACACTGTTTTGTTTCATGAACTGAGTCCTATCATTACCTGACGGTTTGTTTCATCCTCACCTTGGAATATTAACAAGGCGGCATTAGCTAACCAACAACAGTACAATGCCAGGCCACGTTCACATCTCATCATCACATGATGAAATGTAAGACAAAAAAATTGCAGCAATTTAATTTGGAGGCATGCATCATGCGCGCATATAAACGCGTTTGATAAGTTGCAAGATGCTTGCTGCAACAAGGAAGTAATCATATGGGTTACTCATACGGATACGGATGCACGAACCACAGCGAATGGCAGTTAGCGGTGGCGGTGGCAGCACCGGCTTTCATGAACTTCAGCCAATGGAGCAAGCGCAAGTTTCAATGGGATATGGTTTAAGTTTTTTTTCTGAATTTTTAGCGCTTTTGTTGGAAATTAAAAATTGTTGATGTTATGAGGGAATTTCCATCTCACTTAAATACATATTCTGAAGCCATTGAAATAAACTGAAATCATAATTTATATTTTGATTCTTCGAAATTATAATAAAATAAATGGGAGACATATTATTTGATGTATATTTTACTATAGCCTTATACGATAAAGAGGCATTTATTCATGCATTATTCATGCATTAGCACAAGAGGAACGATGTTTTTTTTTTTTTGTTAAATACAAATTTATATTTATATGAATGAAAGTGTGTCCTTGGTATATTCTGCTTGCTATAGTGCTGCCAGATTTGACAACATTTGGCTAACAGGAATGAGATTAAACAACTTTAATTGCAGCCATATTATCAATTTTGTTCGTTAAAATGCGTTTGCGCAAGTAAGTGTTTTGCATTTTTTTTGCAGTTTTTCTTTCGTTTTATTTTAATAAAGCTTTATTGAAATAATGCTTATAAATTTATAACAAAAGTGATTAATTAGATTTAAAATCCCAGATTTTAGAGAAGTGCAGATAGCCCGTGCCGTGTGTTTTATTGACAATGGGAATTCGTACCGCGGAGTGCCCTTGATCCTAAATGGAACAAAATCCGTTATTTTCTGGAACGTGAAACGATACAAAGATGCGAACATTCCAAAAAATTTGCGAATTGCTCTAGAAAAATAATTGTTAAAAGGATATTCGCGAAATGAAAAACATCAATGAGATCAAAAAATCAATATAAATCAATGCCAGCTGAGATGAAGATGTTTCGCTTGACAGGAGCAGCGAAATAACCTGATCAATTTAATATCGAGATATGAAATGCCTTTACGTCGAAAATACACAACCGTTGACAAAATACAGCACAACCGACTTAGCTGGTATTGCCATTTGCAAAGGAAAACAGTTAAAACTTATCCGGAACCTCTTCGTACGACAGCGACATCGACGACGTGACGTTGTGATGGAATCCCGAAGAAGGAGAAGCAGGTCTAAAAACTCTCGGAACAAACAAATACAACAAAAAAAACTCCAGCATTCAATTATTAGACTCAGACAAGAAACAATCCAAAGACAGGAGGTTCGCCCCCATTTTCTGAGGTCAACTCGCGCATGGTTGAAAGTCTTTATGATGAAGCAGTGAGGTGGGTGAGTTGTGGTCCTAGTCAAGACCGTTATTAGGTGTTTGTCAGGTACCCACGTCCCACAGCAATAAAAGACTGTAAAAACTGTCATATAAAAATTTGACATTAAGCAGATCTAACATTTAAGTGAAAAATGTTATGTCCGGATTTAAGACATTTTAGACCCAATGTATTTATACATGTTTTGAGTTAATAAAATCGACTTACAAGGGTTTTAAGTTATGTATTAAAAAAGTGCAAATTTAATGGTTCAAATTAATGGCTAAAAATTAATGTATCCTAATTCAAAACAAAACAAAACATAATAATATAGCCGCAAGAAACGTTATAATACAATATAATACCCAACCCTAAAAAAAACTATATTTGGAATAAAAGGGTGGGTTAAGAAATGTTCCCAATATCAAATCAGTTCAAATGTTCAGCCATAAGAGCGCAAACACATGCGACATAATCGTTCTACATATTTACTATTTATGTTACCTACAAACTTATTTTGTACATACTTTTTTGCGTTTCAATTTACTGTATTTTATACTTATGTTTTTAAATAAAAAAAAAAAACAGGAACATTTCCTTATGTTCGGACAGTCCTTACAATATTGTCATTGTACTTGTGCCATACCTTTATATTTATTATCCTGATTCACGCCCTGCTTTATCAACGGAATTTCTTAGAGAATTAGAATTTCAGAACACTATGTTGATGGCACACCTTAAAACACATACCAATGATACTTAATATCACTCTTAGTTTCCTCTTCATGTTGAAGGTAAAGTTCTATTGAAGCAACATATATATATTAACGTAAATAAAATGTTATTAAATTAAAAGCAAAAATAACAAACAAACAAAATTGCAAAATGGCAAGTGCACACAACTGTGACGATTTTTTTAGTTTCAATTTCAATTTCATTACTCTGAAACAGCTAGACAAGGTATATCATTTTTCAATTTTTATTTCTTAAAGATTTAGGTACCTATATGTAAGTCTAGTGCAGTAGGCATTACCATCAATAGCACAAAAGCCTCCGTACCCTATATCTGTACGGTACACGCTTCTATTAGAGGTGAAGTTTAAAGGGTTTGGATTCAACAAGAAGATATTTAATTTCATAGGCTTGATGTGATGGATATTTAAGTGTTGGTGTGTTTTATAGACTTTACTTTTAATTTTACTTACTTCGACATAATAGTAGTAAATCTATCTTATCTTATTAACGTTTGTATCTTATTCACTTGGCTGGATTTGTTTGTGGATTAAGCTTACAGTATGCATATGGCCTTCTTTTTTTGTGTACTGGTAATAACATTCATTTGTTTTTTCTTAGTACCGTTTGTAATTTATGTCTGTCTTAAAGTTGGCTTTAAATGGAAGGGAGGTTTCTTTAAGCAGATTTATATAGAGGTATCGTATAACGGTTTAATTATAGTGGAGTGAAACTTTAACTGGTGGTAAATTGGGAAATATATTTGCCTAAGTAGAACAAACATATTCGATTCGTTTTGTGTTTATGATGCAAATCGGTATGAATTAATATCGCTCTGATAATGTTCTTCTTAGCTCATAACTGTAATTTTATGATAAAATATAAATTTAATAAATTACTTAAAATGCGGATATAAGATACAAAAGTGACGTACATATTTTCATTGAAGGTGTCTTTCACGCTGTTAGCTAACACAATGTGAACTTAAAATTATAAATAATTGCCTTAACTTATTTTTAGAAAGACAAGTTTAGTTTTGTTAAGATAGACAAAAAAAAAACACAATTCTAACTAATTGTACATTTATTTCCGGAAAAGGTTAATCGATAGACATTGAAAATAATTATAAAATTATTATGTATTCATGATCACATTCATCAAATTGTGTTAAATCAATTCATGCAGCACTTATTACGTAATCAAGAGCCAAATATCAGACAAAATTCAGATCATAGATTTAAATACATAACAAAATCTTCACATAATTAACTTAAACATCGTAAATAATGAAAGCAATAAATGTCTTCAGTTGTCCAAATTGGTCTTTATTTAATATCAAAATGGAATCTTATCCCGAAGCGGAGTGATTATTTTATTCGATTACCAATGTTTTAATTTTTTTTTTTTTTGTTTCATCTTCGAAGGTTAATGCTGTGAACGTAAAAAAGAAATAAGTCTGAGTTCAAGCTAAGGTCATGCTGTTGCTGTTAATATTTATTTATTTTTGCAATCAAAAACAGAACCAGCAAGGTTGTAGGCATATTAACAAACATACATTAAGAATTATGAGAATTCGTTTTTAAAAATGTAATATTTATAAAAATTAAAATAGTTTTTTTAAGAAAATTAACAATAAAAAGACTAAAAATAGCCAAATTAAATATTAGCAATAGTGGAGTGTATATGAAAGAAATTAAATTTTAAGGGTTTTTTGGCCTCAACTCCAAGTTTTTCGTTTCGCCCTAGATTAATGGTGGGCTTATCAACTAGATGACATCAAACCGACTGCTATATAAAATGTACAGAGAAAACTCACAGTGAATTTTATTTTTCTAAAGGATTTTGATTTAGAAATTTTGTCATTCGAATCTTTGTCATTTGAGATTTTGAATTCTTTGTTATTCGAAATTTCGTACCCAACCCACTATTTTGTATTGCAAGCTCATAAATATTATCGAATCGACTAAAATTCTACAAATAAATATGTGCGAGTATACAGGGTGATTGGTTTAAGGTGTACCAAAAAGCTTGAGCGTGAAGGTGGAGTTAAGACAAGAAAAAAATTGTATGGGAGGGGGGTCTATTTTCCCCCGTTTAGAAAGGAGGGGCAATTTTCTAAAAAATTGACTTAAATCAGAAAAAAAAAAATATTTAAAAACAAAAGTGAATAATACAAAAGCCTTCTTATATCTTTTTGGAAAGCCAGAAAACCAGTTAATTGTTTTTAACCAGATTAACTAGATTTCACCTTTTTTTGAAAAAGTGCTTTTAGTATTTTCTTAATTTCTCAAAAACTAAGATACATTTTGGCATCCGGTTTTCTGTTTTTGACTAAAAAGTAATAAGAGCATTGAATTTTGAAAATAAAAAAATTGTTAATTAAATAAAATTTTGAAAAAATTAGTTTAAATTTTTTTTTTAAATTTTTTTTTCAAAATTTTGAGTTGGAAAATAAATTTTTTTAAAACTGTTGACTTAACAATAACTTAATTTAAAAATAAAATAAAAGAGTAGTTTTCTGGCTTTCGAAAAAGATATAACAAGGCTTTGTATCATTCACCGTTGTTTTTAAATATTTTTTTTCTGATTTAAGTCAATTTTTTATAAAATTGCCCCTCCCGCCTAAACGGGGGAAAATAGAACCCCCTCCCGTATGATTTTTTTCTTGTCTTAACCCCACCTACACGCTCAAGCTTTTTGGTGCACCTTAAACCAATCACCCTGTATATATGTTCCTGCACTTTTAGTTTTGTTTTGTCGAAAGTTATTAAACGAATTCATAAATAAAACTGTTGGCTTGTTTTCTTTTAATTTTGTTTGCGACATGAAAATATTTTTCTGCTACTGTTCCAAATTACATACATAACTTGTAATATCGTTCAAGTAAAGGGCCTTTTATTAAAACTTTAATTCTATCATTTTGCTTGCACATAAACTCGTTTATCTATAAATTAAATCTGACGGAAATTTATAAAATAGTCTTTTGAATAGTTGAACAAAATGAAAGCTTTCCCATTTGATCTTGTTTCATTTACACACAAATTTATTAGCTCTTTTCTTTGCCTTTCTTTGTGCACAACAAACAACTTGCATCTCTCCATCTTGCACTTTGTAGCTACAAAAACAGCAACTACACAGTCAGGCAGTTAAAACACTGACAAACAAACTCAGGCTTGACTAAAGTTGAACTGATGTTGAACACTTAAAAAGGCATAATATACAAAAAATTAAAAACAAACACATTGAAGATAGGGCAAACCAGTTTTGTTCTTAACCTAGTTTTACTTTCTTTAGCCTCTCGTCCTCATTGTAGGTAGTTTGTTGCTAAAGTTGCGATTACCGGGTATCCATTTTCTCGATGTGGTATCCAACAGATTCTCCACTTAAATTGAACGATGTCGGTTAGTTCTTATTGCATACTGCTGCGACTGCGATGAATGCAAAATTAATGATACCCTTAGGTTCTTTTGACGATGATGTTTGAATAGAACATTTTATACAAATTTATATTGTGAACTTGTAATGATAAGGTGAACTTAAAATTTATTAATGTAAAAGTTTTATTAAAGAAGATTGAACAAATGTTATGAATTCTACATAATAAGTTTATTTCAGTTGGGGATAGAAGTTTTTATGGATTGCCTTTTGCAACTGGTAAAAATTAATAAAGTTTTTGAAAGCCATCAGTGCCACACAATATAAACAAATTCTAACATTTAATGATTTATTTAGGTTCGACAACTAGTTTTCCTTTGCAAAAATTGTTAAGAACTTGTAGTCTTATGTTATATGCTTCTGGATGGGATCTCGTATTAGTAGAATTAAGAAATAATTACAGAAAGAATAATTACATTTTTAAAGAAAAATACAAATTTCATAGAAAAAAACAAATTTTTTCATACATTATTTTATTTGCATACAATAAAGCAATAAAGTGACAAGAACTGAATTAATATTATTCTAACCATTTTTTCCAATCAATAATTTCAATATTTAATCAACCAATATTAATTTTATTTTTATATTTTCAAAAACGACAAGACATTTGAACATCCGGTTTTCTGTTCTTGTTTAAAAATTCAATTCGAGCATTCAGTCAAAAATATTATTTGAATAAATAATATTTTGAACAAAAATTAGTTTTAGCTTTTCGAGTGTGTTTCTGGCTTTACAAAAAGGTATAGCATGCTATTCTAAGTTTTATTAAACTTACTTTTTAATATTTTTTTTCCTGTTTTTATGCAGCTTCTGAAAAAAAAATTACCCCTCCCGGCATCTTGACGGTTATATCTACGCTCTAGTTTTTTGTGACATTTTATGTGAATCACCCTGAATAAATATTTCATCCCCGCTTTAAAATGTTTCTGATTTTAAATAATACAAAAAAAACTAAATATACAAAAAGTAAAGGGTACGACAAGCTAGTATCTTATTGCTTGACCTTATTGTTTGAAATTTGGAAATACCTATGTTTTTAATTCTATGGTTGCCAAATACTTAAAAATTGTATAAAACGGACAAATAAAAAACAAATGAAAAAAATTATGGCATTTCCTTAAGATTTCCAAAATCAACATTCTAATGCTTACAGTTAACAGTTTACTTATATTAAACAGTAAACTTGAGGGGTTTTATCTCCCTTTCTGCAGTCCAGTCCTGCACATGGAAACTTTGTTGCTCCGCTTATGGTATGTTCAGCAGCGGTAAAGAACTATTTCACGATACCTAAAATTACAGTTCCTAATTATGTACCTACATACTATAAATGTCCCTTACGAAAAGAAATGTTTTTTGTAGGGGTCAGACGGTTACAATTATTACTTTCACGATCTTCGCAAGTAGGAACACCAGTTGGATCACCTTCAATAGTCTGTTGGTGGTGATGATGTGGGGAGCCATCTTTTACTTAAAAAAACGTACTTGAAACTGTTTTTACCCATTTTAAAAATTTGTTTGGTAACTTGCGTTGGCATTTTCAACATGACAATCCATACCGAGAGTAGTCAAATCATGGCTTGAAGGCCAAAATGTAAGTTTAATGCAGTGACCGCCTTATTTATCCGACATCATTGTAAATGTAAATGTGTGGGGATGACTAATTCGTAAGATTTACAAGTTTGGGAAACAATATATTCCAACAAAGAGAAATACAAAATCCCGATTTTCAGCACTTTTAGCACGTTTTTGTACCTTTTTTTGATTTTAAACTAATTATTTGAAATGACGCAACGAAGTTGCTTGAGCAGGACTGAGAACAGAAAGGGAGTTAACCCCTTGAACCCACGAAGCTTGCCACCCAGGTGATGTGGAATGTGGAAACATTAAACCTAGGCGTCTGCCAGACGACTGGACACCTAAGCAGAGCAACGAAGTTGCGTGAGCGGGACTAACTACAGAAAAGTAGTTAAAATCCCTTGAACCCGAGAAGCGGGCCACCCAGGTACTGTGGAATATAAAATCATTGGACTGAGGCACCTGCCAGACGACTGGACATACCCTAAGCGGGGCAACGAAGTAGAGTGAGCGGAACTGACTACAGAAAAGGAGCTAAAATCCCATGAAACCCCGAAGCGGGCCACCCAGGTGCTGTGGAATATGGAAACACTGGAATCAGGCGCCTGCCAGATAACTGGACATACCCTAAGCGGAGCTACGAATTTGCGTGAGCGGGACTGACAACAGAAAGGATTTTGACGAAAAAATATTGAATACCATAAATGCTGCCCCAGATAACAAGTTATATACGTACATACATGAAAAAGAACCAGTAAAAAATATACCTACATTAAAATTATGAAACATTTTTGCAATGAATTTATATTGAAAGTCGGGGTTTTGGCAGTCGGGATTTCGTACCCAACCCTAACTAAAGGTATCTAGCATTGGAAAATTTTACGAGTCGCTTCCCAATCGAATCTATAAGGTCGTTCTCAACTAGGGAGGCTCGACCCATTATTAAGTTTAGAATGCTAAATGTTTATGTTTTAACCTTAATGTTTATGTTTTGACCTTAAAGTTTAACCAAACTGCAAGAAAATGATATGTGCTAACCTGATGATCTAAATATTTTTTTTATATTATGTGTTGTTTTTCTAAAATAAATAAAATAAAAATATAATAATGCAACAAAGCATTTTTTTATTTAGAATTGAATTGGCCATAAACAACAACAATTTCAAAATGTTAGCTCATATAGTTTCGCTGCAATCAGTAATGCAAGGAGGTGTGCTAATCTGATGAAGCGCAGTGTATTATAATTTTTTTTTATATTTCACGGCTCTGCTCCTGGAACTGGCTTTCTTGTCGCTTTTTCTATACCAATGTGTTTCATTGTAGGTAACCACCTAACAATGTCGTTATGTTATGCGGCCATCAACACTCTATTTTTGTTCAAACCATTGATATTTATTTAAAGAGTCAAAGAATACGGAAAAACCTTGACACCACTGACTGATTGTCATTTCATCATGTTAAAGCTTTGTTTAGGCTTCCACTGCTCCCATGAAGGCCAACATTAGCAGCCTTTGGCTAAAGGCTCACTATAATATTAGTTGACGTGGCTTATATTTCCATATATGTAAGGTGAGTAGCTGTTGCAAAACTTGATAAAATTGCCGGCTATAACAGTAACGCGGTAGGTATAAACAAAAACAACATCATGATTAATCAACTAATGCACCGTATTTTGTTGTTAAATGACTAGTTAAATATTTATTTAATTACATACATATAATACATATGTACCTACTATTATACATACCCATCGAATCTTAAATACGCAATACCTATATCCTCAAGGTTGAAAGCAATGAAAAATAACTTATACCTACTAACTTTCTCATATTTGGCCAACAGTCATGGAACTCCTACATAAAAAGACGAAAAATGCATATATTTATTTCAAATAAATAAAATTATATATGCCATCATTTATTATCAATATTTTTTTTTTTTTTCATGACAAACGAATGACTTTCATTTTGAATCTTGACGTTCCGAGATCTAGTACTATTAATGGAAAATAATATTACTTACCAACCTGTCAGTTGGTCATAAAGTCGGTAATTGGATACCTATGTCACAAAAATCTAACATGAAATAGTCGGCAACGATCGACGCGAACGCGACACCACTATAGGTTGCATTTTAGATAATGTCGACTGATTATCACATAATTACCTTGTTTGCACATAAATAAAACCATTTGAGCAAACAAAATATCTAAAAAAGGGGTTAAACTAGAGTTTTTTGTAGTTTGTGTCATTCTTTTTCTCAGTTCAACTCAGACACACTATTTGTCTTGGCTGCATTCCATACTCGTCGCAGAAGTAGCGTGTGGCGGCGTTTTTGTTTGAAAAATACTTTTTCATTTCCATGATCATGACATAAGGTCAACAAACCAATATGGCCCCAAGTGTCATTGTCATTTACTTGGTGGTTTGTTTGTTTTGTTGGTGCCTACATTATATTTTTTGGTTTCTTGATCTTTAGAGGCATAATGTGTCATGACATTTGCTCAGGTTGTATAGGTATGTTTAATGTTTATTGATGTTTGTTTCTTAATATTAAACTTTCTGCTGTATTTTTTTTTATTAAAAAATTCCTTTAAATCTTTATGAATAGAAGGTAATACAGAACAAAGTTTTTAAATCAATTTTGATGAACGTTATTAGAATATACTCATAGTTTTCAATTTGAGAAAACGCAAAAATGTAAAATGTTTAACTTTTTAAATTCAATGCGATCTTACTGTATAAATATATGGCACTTACATCAAAGAAGATCAAAGTTAATTCGAACTCATTAAGGTTTTTTGCCTATGAGAATTATTTAGTATTTTGTACATTATTGAATCATTTAAAATTGGAAAATATGTCTTTGCACAAATCCTAAAGTTGCAATTAAAAAAAAAAGAAATATTATTATTTACTTTATGGCAGGTTATAGTTTGTTTAATTATACAACTTTTACTGGTTTGCATAGTGGTTATTGAATGATATTTATTCAATGCCTGGTTCAAATTGTACGTTATGAAACAAGTTTTCTTAGTTGATACATCAGCTAATTTATGATTCATTATTTTATTAATAGACTTTCAATGTCTATTATTATTATTTATTTCTAAATCAATCAAAAATAATGAACGGTTTATATTTTGTTAACATTTTGTTTGTGATTATTACACACATTAATAGCATTTTCATTTTGGTGTCGGGTTCGCTTAACAGAACTATCCAATTCGGGATACCAAATGGAACACGGAAATATACTTTTTTTAATTTAATGTAGTTTGCGTGCCGTTGTTTGTGTGAAAGTTCAAATTAAGATATGTAAATGTAGGTACATAGGTATATACATATATGTATATGGTATCCATTGATTTTCTTTAATTTTTATATTTGCATTTTTTAGAATATTTTTTATTTTCGAGAAGCAAAGTATTTGTCCCAATGACGTTTCTAAAATAAAAAGCAAAATAATGACATTTCACCTTCTGGATGTTTTAAGAGGTTGCGTGATGCTGAATTTTGAGTCTGGCTTTAATTTAATAATAAATGTTGTCTTCTTTTCAATAAGAATTGCCATTTAGTGCCAAAGTCTTCATTTAGACATCAAGAGACAGGTTGGCACTAAAAGTTTTGAGGGTTCTCTCTTTCAGTATTTTTTAGGCAACGCGAGCGCATGAGCATTATAGGTCACAAATAAATAAAATGTAGTTTCGTTAAAATATATTTAGTTATACGAATTTGTCTTCTTCTTATTAAAATTTATTTAAGTAATTTTAGTAATTTATTTAATTAATTATTGTAATTATTTGATTAAACCATGTTCAATGTTTTTATAAATAATTTTAAATAAATACGAAATACAAATAAAATATTCAGACAACGAATTTTTTGTTTCCTCTAAAATATTAAAAACTGGCTATTTTATTTTGAGCGGCTGAACGACGCTGCCGCCGCTTTGCCACTCAGATATGGTTTGCCGCTCAAAGACTGCGTGGCCTTAACCACAACCGTACAATTTCATGTGAAAAAAAAAAATAATCGTCTGTGCTTTCGCCCAAAAACAAAACGCCCAAAACAGATAAATGGATATCACCGAAAAATATTTCTGTGCGATTCTTCATTTCATACTTTTTGGTTGATAATTTCATAATGGCAGATCGCCCAAGAAATATAGATGCAAAAAATCCCCAAAATATTTTTGTCAAAAAATGTAAATGAAGAATCATCCAAAATGTTTGGGCAAACTTAAATGAATTGACGATTTGTCATTTTTGTGTTTTGGGCAATTTTTCGCACAGCTTTTATAATCTACTAGCTATTATACGCATTATTAATTATTCATATTTTTACACACATACATACATAGTTAAATCAAACATATTTTTTTAGAGTAAAAATAATATTAAATCCCTCTCGTAAAATAAATCAACGTGTTAAGACTCATTTATGTTACTGCTCTATCATGAAAGTGATCTTTTTGATGAAAAAAAATATATTTTGGCAAAATGCAAATTTTAATTAAAATAAAAAAAAAATGCGTATACGACACAGAGCCCTAGAAATAGAATCCTTTTGTAGCACTGAGTGGGACACATTTCTCTGTGCAAAATAAAACAAAAAAAACAACATCAAGCTAATATTTTGTTATTTATCATTTTGTAGAGTGTTTTCTTTCAAGATTCTATTTTTCTTACTAGTTTTGTATATTTCAATAAAAAATGCTAAATAAAATGCTCGTTTTATCTGGTACACCAATAATTTTCAAACGTCAAAAATTCATCTGTTTAAAGCGAGAAGAATAAACTGAGAAATCGAATCCAACAAATTTTAGTCTCAGTGATCTCCGGAAAAAATCTCACTCCTAGCAGTCAGGTGAGATTTTTTGTCCACTTAAAAAACATACAATTTCTATCATGAAACTTTTATGGATACATATCAATGAGGATGAAAGTATACGTACATATACGTTAATACGTATATTACATAAGGTGATGTAATACATCGTAGCTCCCTTCAGTCATCAAAACTAAGCCCTATGAATAGAAAAATAATTAGGTCAACAAAAGGGAAAAATCCTTATCAACTTTATTATACTTTTCTTTACACAGGACACTGAACAAATTTAATTGTAAGGTGAGCAAATTTTAATGATATAGAAAATAATTGGTTTGGTCATTTGAGCAAGTTGTTAAGCAACTTCAGTTTATTTAGTTACATAAAAGTTAGATCTGAATGTCCGTTTCGTATTGACCTTGGTAATTTTTTTGCAACAAAAATTGAAACATTTGCATTCAAACGTGAAATTTATTTGCATTTTATTTTTCCAACAGAGGTTGGATATAAAAGCACTTTTAAGAATATTGAAGACGAAAGACATCTTTATATCCTGTCGTAAGCTTGAAAAATTTGCATGTATACAACGCAACGTCATAAACGAACTGCAAACATAGTATATTAGTGTAAAAGTAAAGATCGTAAAACGTCATAACAACAAACAATTGAAAGCATCGAACAAAGAATTGTTTTAATTAAATCCGCTGGGGTAAGATACAATAAAAAAAAAAAAAACAGTAGGAATACAATAATATTTTTTTGGAACTTCGAATAAAATAAATGGAAGGAAATAATGGATAAAAAATTAATAAATCCTTTAAAGAATTATTTTACTGTAAAAACTTGCACCTTTCTACTGTTATGGGTTTTTTCTTGAGGTCTCCACTGTTTCTTTAGTTTTCATACTTATTTTTGATAACACATAAACTAAGGTAAATATTTTTTTTTTATTTATATCTAATGGCTTTTAGTATACCAGGTTTCTCTGAAAAATATATTTTTAAATGAGATCTTTAACAGAATAGTTCCCTAAATAAATCTCTAACATGTATCGGACCTCTCAAATTTCGCACAAATCAAAATTAAAGAGGGAATACATATCGTATTATCTATTCAAATGATCCAAAAATAATGATTATTTTTCTCAATGAATTTGATCAAGTCAACTTGTAAAAATGACATTTAGCTTACAGACTTTTACTTGTAGTGTATATACATATAGAAAAAAGTTGTGTTATTGTCATAAATAAAAAAGAAAGTTTAACATTTACCATAAGCAGTAATGCAAGAAGTAAGAAACTTGTAAAGCTCGCCCGAAACATCCTTCTAATGCTTGTTATTTGGGATAAAAACAAATTCCCAACTGCTAAAATTCCGACTTTTCGCTAAAAAATTACAAAATCCCTACTGACAAAATTCCAATTATGAAAAATTCCGAACAATAGAAATTAAAATACATAATTTTTTTCAAATATGATTCAAAAACTTTGCATACCCGAACTCGCACCCATCCCTTGCGATTATAGATACAATAACATTATAAGGCAAGTTATGCATTCGCATTTTCAGTTGGAATTTTGTCAGTCGTGATTTTTGAATTAGAATTTTGCCGGTCGGGATTTCGTACCAGCGTCCCTAATATCAAAGTCATTAAGAAGTCTTTTTAGTAAAAAAAAAGTAAATCACATATTTCATGGCTTTACATATTGACAGCCCTATTTTTTTTGCCGTTGTATCACGCGTTTCAATCGCAAAACTTCAATTGACGAAATGGATCGGTTAGCCACAGATCAACTTTAACATTACTCAAGAATCAAGATGCAAGCATTTAACATATCGTTGTGTGCATTTTTATTATCATTAAGCTACTTACATAACGTCTGATGAAAGGGCATTTTATGAATAAAATAATTCGAAACAAAACTTATTGAAGTAAATACCTTTTTTTATTGCGGGCCAAAAATAATAAATTCTGCCAAAATGTGATCCTAAATATCTGAAGGATAAAATCTCTTGCTTTAGGTGATGCAGCAGTTTTTTTTTAGATTATTGTTTTTTTTTATTTGTTTTTTAATTTAATGTCAGTTAAAGAAGATGACAACGATTAAATTCAGAGTTTCAAGTTCTTTTCACGTTGCGATTGCGAATCAAAAACAGCCCACATTTAAATGCGAGAAGAGCAAATTATAAAGAATATATCTACAGAATACTGAAAACCGACAAACGATAGCACAACAACAAAATAAAATACACGACAAATCAAGGAAGAAAAAGACAAAAACCACCGAAACAGGTCGTGACGTGATGTGGTCCTAATTAAACGATTTTGAAGTTGAATAAATCAGATTCAAATGCTGCACTGGTTGAATATGTATGTATCTCTTGGATGCATGACACGAATAACCAAAAATACAACAACAGTTCATAATATGTAGGTACACTTTTATTGAATATTGTTGTTAAGGTAAAAAAAAAGTATATTTAAATTTTAATCACGTTTAACACGCGCACTCCACAACACTTTTACTCCACTTTATCAATTTAAGGTTTTTTTTTTGTGTATCTTTTTATCTTTAAATGAACAAAAAAAAGATTTAACAAACGTTTTTCGAAAGTTATCGAAAATATATGTAGGTAGCTTTATTTATTTTTTCTTTGGTTTTTTATAAATTTTTCTAACACAATCACTTTGCAATCAGAAAGGAGATGCAAACACTTTATTTAAATACCCACCCACAACTCAGAAACTGGGAAAGGTCACTATTTATATGACGAATTCAAAATAAGATATTTAAATAAACGTTCGAAAAAACGATGTAAGCAGAAGAACCCCGTAACTAAAAACTCGGCAAGTTACCAGCAAAGCTCTTCGGAAAGAACTGATCAGCAACTTGAATGCGGTAGTAGGTCTAACCTCTCAGCTCCCAAAAAACAGTCCGGCCAGGTGATGGTTATTGGATGGTTGGTCTTGGTAGTACAATAACATACAGTAGTGGCGATGGCGAAACAGGTAACACAAACCATGCAGTAGTCTGTTGAGGCATTTAACTAACAAATCAAGTTGACTAGCACAGCACTCGACGACGAAGACAACGAATACGTACGTACCTACACGCTACCATCCATAGGATGGATAGACATAGAACTATAGAAGCTAAATGGAATGAATATGAATACACTTTTAAGAGAGTTTATAAGTTTTTAACTGATTCTGAAATCTGAGTTTGACTGAGTGAAGTGACTGAAATGTGCTTTCAGAAGACACAGAAGAGTTGAGCTAATTTAAGTTTAGAGTAAGAGAAATATTGTTTAGAGATGAAGTACGCATGTGGGATTCATTTGGGAGCATTTTTGTATTTTAAATACAAAAAATGTTCTTCAGTTTATAATTTATGTGTCAATAATTTTATTGAAGTCGTGAAGCAAAATCAGATGCAGTAAAAATAAATCAGCTTTATTTTTGCTACTTAATGGAAAATAAGGTTTTTTTTTTAGTTATTATCCCTTATAGTATTATGTATATCGCAAACAAAGATTCAAATTAAATTGGATTGAAAAATGGCAATAAGACCGACATTTTGGACATTTTTTTATATTTAATAGTTTTTAAAAAAATTGATTTTAAAACTCAAAATTTTGAAGAAAAAAATTAAACGGAAGATTATCCTTGTTTTAGGGGTTTTCGTTATTTTTGGTTTCTCAAAATGTACAAGACTTATTTTAGCATGCGGCTTTCTTTTTTTGGGTAAAAATTAATAAAAGTATTGAATTAGTGAACAAAAATTGCTTTTGGCTTTACAAAAAGGTAGTACATGTTAATGTAGGCATTCCGGTCTTTTTGAAATATTTTTTTTTTCATTTTTAAGTTTTTTTTTGAAAATTGCACCTCCCGGTTAAACGGGGGAGGAATAGACCACCGTCCATTATTATTTTTAAATAAAGCACTTCAACTGACGAAGTATTGTCAAATGAATGTTATGTTTTGTTGTTGCAGCAGACTAGAGAGCAGTAGACGGATGAAATGTTGTGAGTGTCTTGTTTCCTATTCATGTTATTTTTCATGTTCAATGTAAAGTGTTTCAAGAGTATACCTATTTGAGGCGTGTTTCTCATATTGATGAAAAGATTATTTACTCCCAGTTAAATCATAACTTGTTAAACAACAGTTACTTTCAAGACGAATATCCAAATCAAATATCAATGTTCAAAGATGTGTCAGGTGCAGGGAAATAACTTCAAATGGGAAATAACTTCAGTACTAGTTGGAAAATATTTTGGGAAAAATAACTTTAAAATGAAAGAATCATTAGAATTATTAAATGGAGCAAATTGAAAATGATCGTACTTTTTGTTAACTCAATTTATAAGTAGAAACTTAATAATGACTGAATTCAGATTTTTTTATATTAATGAAAATTATTTCAGGGGATTTCCATTCGTAAGTGGTAGTAAGGTACCCTAAGTCAAGACGGTCAGAAAAGACATATTTGTAAGCAGTCGAGTGATGGGGTCCAACTATGTACTTTGATTCTACAATAAAAATAGTCGGTTTCACAAAATCAGAACTCTATAATTCTATTAAAATGCTCTAATAAATTAAAGTCGAATAGGAAAAATTTTATTTCGAAAATTAGGCACTGCCTTGCCTACAGTAGGTCATTCGAATTCCCTAAATATTGTTCTATTGCTAATGTGTTTGCGAGCAATTAAAACAATTGAAAGCCTAAAAAATATATGTATAATGTTTTTTTTATAACTGTAAAAATTTATTTCACTTTTTTTTAACTTGGTATAATATTTTTTTTTTCCTTGGGGAAGTCACCTAAAAGGGTGAACTATGAACACAAAAGCTTATTATAGATAGTCTATGAGCCCACAGCAATACTTTGGAGTCATTGATAGCCCAATAAAGTTGGTAACTTTCGATAGTACTAATGTTAGTCATTTTTAAAAGTGAGCGTCTTACAGTCTTATGAATAAAGGGACAATTCCGAGAGGCTGTAATAACAATGCATTTTTTATGATGCAAACAATTGGCATCACTTTAATCGTCAGGTATTCATTATTTCAAATTTTCATAAGCTGATGCGCAAAAAATAAGCAAACAAGCATCTTAAAAAATCGTGATAAGCTGTTGATGCCCGTGATCGATTGATACAATTGGTGCAGGAAAATGAAAAGTAAACAATAAAAAATGGTGTTCTATTTTATAAAGTTTTTGTTATTTAAAATAGTAATGAAACACATAAATCTGCATATATTTTATTGACTTTGAGGAAGTTATTTGAATTATTTGTAAAACTTTAATAATTTCTAATTATTGTATATAATGCAGTTCTTTGCGTATTTTGTATTCAATAATGTGAATTAGATATTTTACTACTTTCTCCGCCATAAAAAAAAAGTGTTTTAAACGCAAACAAGTAATCGATCAGCATCGTATCGGCAACAAATGTAAAGCATCACTGCACAAATAGTTGACGTTTCTGAATTTACCCTTTATTTTAAACTCTTTTATATGCATTTATTGATATAAATGGTTTTTCGATGACATCCTTATTAAACCTAATGCTAAACTTTCCATGATGATACAATTGTTTTTATTTTTATTCAAAAACTTAATTAAAACTTTAATATTGTTTTAAAAAAAAAGTATTTTTTCAGTTAAATTGTCAAATAAAATGCGAGACTCGTTCAAAATATCCGAAATATAGTGGGACATTTTTGGGACTAATTCTATTCGATTCTAATTTCATAATAGTGCCAGTTGAAAATAGAATCGGAAATGATTTTCGAATAGAATCAAGTTACATAGTAAGGCCCATGGTACACTACGCTTCGGACCATATCAGACTAAAATAAAAAACAATTCAAGTAGAGCTGCATGATAAACTAAATAAAATTTAAGAAATAAAACCATTTCGATTCTTCGCTATACATAATTTAAACTATTTATTTTTCATCAGTCATACAAAAATGCTTAACTTTATTAAAAAAAAATGAAGATTTTCATCTTATTGAAACATATTTCCAATATTTCTAAAAACACCGTAATAAATAATTTTGCAACAAGATCAAGAACAAAACACAAAATAAAAAAAGGTAAAACAAAGAAAATTAGAAAACAAATTCCCTTCTGCCTCCAAAATGCATATTGTTCTTAAACTTAAAAATAAAATACAAAGTGCTCTGTTTTAAATATTTTTGTTTTCTCCCTTATTGTATTTTTTCAAGAGAATTTTGTTTATACATTTTTTTTATATTATTATTTTTTATTTTATTCACATCATAGCTCATATACAAAAATGTATATAAATATTTAATTCAATATAAGCAGTTTTATATTCTTACTTATCGAGAACATAGGATTGGGATCTTACGTAAATGGGTGGAAATACAAAGAAGTTTTTGACATTCTCTCAGATACCTTTACATTTACTTCTTTCCTAATAAATAAATTACAAAATAAGTCTTTGTTTTTTTTTTTTTTGTTTTTATAAAAATGAAAACGTGTTGAACTGAAAAAAACATACTAAACAAAACCAAGTGAAACGTACACGGCTACGGCACGCAATGAGGTGGAAAGATCTGCCGACTAAGGAGTTTACAACTCATCGTGTTCGTTTGAAGAGTCTTCTTCCACTTCAGGCACTCCTTCTTCTTTGTCATCATCATCTTCATCTTCGTCGTCTTCCTTGGTATCCGCAGCGTGCTTCTTTGACTCTTCTTCGTCCTTCTTACGTTGCTCCTCATCCTGGGCTTCCTTCATTTTCTTTTCACCGGCTTGAGTTTCGCTAACTTTAGCAGCCAATTTGGAGGCGTACTCAAGATCATCAGTGATGAGAACATTATCGAAAATTGTACCAGACTTAACTTGCCACAGATCGAATCCAATGGTACAGACTTCCTTGCGCAAGTAGATGTTATCATCGGCGCTGTATTCTGGATTGTCGATTTCTGGATGTTGCCATGCGCCCTTGTAGTTGGGGTTATCCAATTGCTTGGGTTGCCATTCTCCTTTGTATTCTGGGTTGTCGACCATTGGTGGTTCCCATTCACCGTCCATTTCATCGTCCCAATCTTCTGGTTTTGTTGCATCTGGGTCTGGAATGTGTTCTGGTTTATCCCAATCTTCTGGTTTTTTATCATCTGGGTCGGGAATGGTTGGCTTTATTTATAGAAAAAAAAGAAAATATTACTAAATCACTGATAATTTTCACAACAAAATGAATCTACCTTATCATCCCAATCTTCTGGTTTCTTTGCTTCTGGATCCTTGATCTTCTTTGGTGGCAAAAAGTCCCAATCATCTTCCAAATTACCCGACTCAACTTTGGTATCATCAATAAGTACTTCATAGGTATTGTCTGGCTTCACGATCAACGTATAGAAATGAGTGTAGACATCATCCTTGCAACGAATATCCTTATTGATCAAATGGTTCTTGCCCTTGTAGCTAAAGATAACATGGACTTTCTTAGTTCCTGGACCGCAAATATCAGGTCCGAACATAATTTCATAGGGAGATTCGCCATGCATCTCGGTTTGTTCTAGGGAACAGTCAAACAATTTGACATATCCACCACCGCAGTCAATATTTTGTTCGTGCTTAACCGAAAATTGAATAACTAATGGTTTGCCTTCATTGGTGAACGGATCAAACTTTTTCGACAAAGCGTAGAATCGTGCATCTTGAGATGTTTGCAGACCTGCAAATAAAAAACAAACAAAAATAGTCCACACATTAGTTATCTGGGAGTCATTGAACTCGTATATTCAATTTACACATTAAACACGATCAGTTTAGAACTTTTTTGAACTTAACACGATTCATTAAGAACCCTTGTTTTTACAATACTCTTTATTTAAACGACTCATTAACACATAATTATGTAAATACAGGCGTTTAAATTGAACACTTATCATGCTTATTAGGTACAAATATTTACAAAGAGTTAAAAATATCAGAGAAGAAGACGGATAAAAGTTGGACAAAAAAGATTATTTTTCAAATGTCGATACTGGTTCAGTGGTTTTCTTCTCGATTGTGGTTGGGTCAAATATGTAACATTTTTATTTTATTTAAAATCGTTTTTACCATACTTTTCATTTTTTCCAATAATTGATCATTTAATTTTCAATCCATTCTTGATTTGTTTTATAAAGCAATATGAGCTTGAAATCGATTTGGTGTTAAGGAAAATAGAGCGAAATGGAAAAGATGATTGTCAAAATTTGATATTCAAAAAAAATTAAATATTTATGTATTGCCAAACGACTTTGGATATATATATGTAATTAAAATCTAGTTTTTAAAGCTGAATTGATTTTAAATGCATACATAATGGGGCACATTCATATACACTTTTTAATCAGTTTTAAGAAAAACTCGAGTTTATCCTATTTAAATTACATTGCTTAAATCCAGTCTTTGAAATTAATCTAAGTAGTTTAAAAACAACTATGAATATGCCCCAATGTGTTAATTATTAACATTTCATTAAGAAAATATTATCTTAACGTTTGGATATGCTTTAGGGAATGGTAACTTTAATTAATAGGCTGTCAATGAATTGTTTAATACGAATTTAATCTGAAGGAGATGCTGTGTCCCGTAGCGTAATGGTTAATGTGTGGGACTTTCAATTCAGATGTCTAATGTCAAATCATCCCTTAAACGTATGGTTTTATCAAGGTCACTACCTCTTGTGAAAAGTAATTGATAAACACTCTAAGATAATTTTGCATTGACTATATTCTCAGGTTCAGATTGACCATTCAGATTTAGCGATAAAATGTATGTAGCATTCCATGACAATAATGAATAAATAAATACATGAAATAATAACATTTTATGACTGTGATGAAAAACATAAGGCATTTTTCTTTTTTAATTCAGAGCAGAGCCTGAGTTGTTAAAAAAAATTTATGTTTCTTTTAATTTCCTGTGCAGAATTATAGAAAGATTTAAACCATTTGTAAAATTTACCCGAATAATTTTCAACCCGGAAAAAAATTTAAATTTCACGAACCTGCCTCTGTTATGAATTTCACCTGAAAATGTTTAATGTTCGAAAATTCCTCATACATATTTATTTTGATAACTTTTTTCTGAAAAAATATCATAACATCAAAAAGTTCACTTATATTTTGGTGTTTAACAAGTCAAAAAGTTGTAAGATAATTGAAATTCCTAGCGAACAAATTTTCGCAAGGCGAAATATTTTACGATCGGAATCAAAATGTTTTCACATTGAATATGTACGATCGATTTGAAATCATTTAAAAATCGACAAAATAACACCTAGTATAATTTTCGGTCGATTTCGGTTTCAATTCGAGTGAAAGTGAAATGTTGAACTTAGCTGTTTATGTTGGATTGTATCAAATAAATTCGATTGTTTCAAGTTACAAATATGTATTCAATGACATAAACGGGTATGAGTAAACTATCAGACATTTGCTATCAATTTATAAAGCAACCAGTAATGTAGGTTAGATAGATTATAAAATGTGTGTTATCTTTAAAAATGAAAACCCTTTTAACAATAAACAGATAAAAATCACGGAGGTACATAAACTTGCACGTAGAATGAAGACGAGCATGTTATCAGTTAAAACATCAATTTGTTAAATATTTTCTTAAATTAAATTTTAAAGTTATAGATAAAATAAATGGAGCAGATTCTACTACAAGTTCTATGTCACAGTAGTAAATAATATATAGGTATAGTATTATAATTACTTATACAACTTTTTTTTTAAAGGACAAACAATGTTAAAAAGATAAAATTTACATTTAAAGTTAATTATAAAATCAGGTAGCCTAGACTAATTAAGATCCCATTGATAGATTGGAGTAACTGAACAGTGACAAAATCACCCACATATCTGATGGCAAACCTATTAAACGAAAAATATTTTATGAGCGATAATGTAGTTCATAACATAGGTATAGGTACCTACCCGCATGTAACAATATTAGCACAGACTTTTCGTTTTAAATTTGAATCACAAACATATAAAACAAAAACCATTAGCACAGGTAATATTTATTCAGCCGGTTTTTTTTTTTAATAAATTATGTCAATTAAGTGTGTCAGGTTAAAAAAAATTCAATCTTAAACCTACACATATTCAAATTGAGAAAGAATTTTAAAGTCATGTGTCATGTTGTCGATGGATAGTCAACTCATGAACTAAGAAGAGCGTAGGAAACCATAAGAATATGGAAACGCAACAGAACAAGCTTAAGCATCTTAAATGCGAATATGTCTTTTTACCTATTTGCATCCAACACAACTTTATCCAACAATATTTACTATGAAAATAATATAGGAATCAAAAGATTTAGTTAAAGATTACTAACAGATATAGGATGGTTAAGAATAAGATTATTTGAAACAAATTGGTAAATAATAGTTAAAAAGTGAATAGTAATTTAAAGAATATACAAAAATAAAAATCGTTAATCCTTAAAAATCGTTATATTACTGTTTATAAAAATTCACTGATTTACTGAATGAACACAGCTAATATAAAATCCTGTTTTGGACAAGGGAACTTTTTTCGGCTGTAGGAATAATAAGCTAGCTACCCCTGTTTACAAGTAAGAACATAATCGTATACGTATAAATAAAACACGTCGTCAGCTTTTATTTATTTTTTTTAACTTGAAGTCTATTTGACGACAAAGAATTTTCTATTTTTGACATTATGATTTATTATTATTGAGAAAAGAAAAATTATTATTATAGGAAAACCATGAGTTCGTCGACATCAGAAAACACAACAAAGCAAAGCGATCAATATCCAAACATTTTATTTCATTACACCCATAGAAGTGCTCTTCAAATTATTATAAATTAATACTTCCTGCTTTATACACGTTCCAAAGGGGTAATAATAAATAACCTTATAAATTAGGTACCTAACAGCAAAAAGCAATAAGACCCAAATAAGCGTTTCTAATAATAAATTTTGCGATTTTATCAAACACAATATTACTCGGTCAAATTGAAATAATTTTTAAAAGGCGTTACCCCCCAAAAAAAAAAACATGAAAACATCACATACCTTTATCGGCTTCCTCGTCGTTGAAGAATTTTCCGGAACTCCTGATGAATTTTCCGAATTCTTTGCCTGGGTGTTTACTATAGATCCACGAATCTTTCCACGAATCTAGAATTAAAACATTATTAAATACGAATTCACAACTTTATACTAAAAAAAAAACTTTGATTAAAATAACCCACGTCAGCATAGTTTTTGGGTTTAGTTGAGAGTTGAGACACAAAAAAACTTACCATCATTGAAATTTTCCTCATAATGAACCTCGGCACTTATTTGCTGGCAAATAGCAACCAAAACTAATAATAATGCACTGGCGCGCTGCATCTTGATTTAAAAAAAATTATTATCACTTTTCACAGCAAAATATATTTTTCTTTTAAGGAAATTTAATTTTTCCTGAGAATTGAAAAAAAAATAAATCAAACCCACTGGCGCTGCCTGAGTTCAACGATTCAAAAGATAGATGAAGAATAAATTGAAGGAAAGATATTTCGATTAAATAAAATGTCACCCAAACAGTCCGGTAGTTTTTGGAAAAAATGAGACAATGCGAAGACAAATCAGAACGAACCTTCAATTTTGTATCCTACAAATGCGTACGAATAAGGAAGACAAATATATATACAGAGTTTCTAATATGGTTTCGCATTGAATTCAATGCGGAGGTGAATCAGAGAAATTCATTAGCGGCTTTTGATGAGAACGAATGAAACAGAGTTAAGGTTTTATATCGAATCAGTCATGAAATAATGGCAGCCAGATGGAATAATCGGATTGGATTGAATTGGACCAATCAAAATTAACCAACACAAAGTTGTTAACACATTTCATCGCAGAATTCAAAGGAGCTGAAGTTTGATTTAAGCGTGACATCTATGTTTGGAAATCATTTTTTAAAGTGCGGTATGGCCAAGCTAAATTTATTTGTATCGTTTGTAACTTAGGCCCTGTCCACATGTGACGACTATATTGTTTTCACAAGACTGGACCCATGACCGTGCTTAGACTGGAAAATTTGAGTCTGGCGTGGTGAGTACTCTCGTGATTACACAGGTCCTCAATTGAGGACGCCTCACTTTAAACGGGTGGAATTTTTGTGAAGTAGACAGTTGTACGACGCGAAGTTTTGCATTTTATAAACGAAAATAACATCCATAAACTATTAATAATTCTTCTGTTTGTTTCCTTTTCCCAGAATTCATATTGTTTCACTTTGCGTTTAGCTTAATTATGAGAATACTGCGATGTTAACACATTGGCAGTCAAGCAGAAAATGAACAAAATGGGAAAAAACTTAAATTTGGAATTGGAACAGTACTCACGCTTCCGATGTTTATAATTTGAAGCTGCCTCAGGAAAGTACTCACCCCTCATCCCTCTCACCAACGAACTCTCGTCAAACCAGTCTCAGTGTCAAAATCAGCAGTGTCAAAATCAGCAGTATGGAGATGACAGCTGAATTCTTTTGTATCATTGTTGACAAATTGATTGAAAACAAAAGCGGAAATGTTAATGTTGTGCGCGAAATTTTTGAACAGTGTATTATATTAAACTTTTAAGTCACTAAAATTTTACAGGAAAAAGAGCGCGTTTTAAAATTATTTACAAAATGCTATTACAAGACTTAACATTTTTATTGAAAAAACAGTCAACGATATATATATATATTAATAAAAACTTAAAAAAACAAAAATGGAGTTCTTATTTTAATTTGCAAGTTAAACACAAAACACTCATATATTCTGACTTGGTTGAGAGTGGTCTATTTATTTAGACATTTAAATCGAATAAATGTTTCGACTTCAGAGTTGCAGTCACAGTTTTATTCGCAATTTTCCAGTATTTCCAATAATTTAATTTCATGTTGTTTTGGGCGAGTGAAAACAAGTTACAGTTGAATGCGAAAAAGAGATTTTCGGCCCATTCCTCATAGTTTTGTTCTGATTCGCACTGTTTATACATGGGTTCTGAACTAACATTTTTATTAAGCGACCTTTACATGGTCAGTCATAGTACTCACACCCCCGTTTGCACAAATGCTTATGCACGAGATTCCGCTGAATAAATTTTTGTTCGTTGTCTAATGAGCTGAATTTGTTTTGACTATTATTTTTTGGGCCAATCTTTTCAGCTCTGGTTAAGTCTCTGATTTGGTCACCATATACTTTTCTTAACCAGTTGTTTTAAAATTCGGTTAACCACAGTTCGTCTTTTCACCATTTTATCTACTTTGGTTACCAAACCAAAGAAAGTTCCAGTTTTCCAATGGTCCAGTTGTGAAACGGAATCTCTGGTTAAGTACTTTTTCGAATGCTAGAAAGAGAGATATAATATTTTGTCAATAATTGATAACCACGGAATATCAGCTTGTTAACGTAATCTATGGTAACCATAGATTCTCTGGTTAAGATTTTGTTGAAAAGACAGAATCTATGGTTACCAGCTGAAATAATCAATGATTAACTTAACCAGAGCTGAAAAGACTGGCTCTAAGAAAGTGACGTATGTTTCATGGAACGAAATAGAATCCACAAATCAGCTGTTCTGGACTGCTGACAAATATTCATTTTCTTAAATTTATATCTCAAAACTCATATATAAGTCATATTTCAGTTTATTTAAATAATTATATAAAAGTGAAATATATAGCATGTGTGAATCTTAATTTGTTTATTTATGTGTTTTTTGTTGCACAATCAGCATAATAATATTCAAAATCATATTGTTAGGTTTTATCTAGGTTCGTTTTATTAAATAAAACTTATTTCCGTTTTAATACAACTCACTTTACGTCTTTTTACTTTTAATTCCACTTAATATTTCAAAACACTCTTTATTTCCTTTTTACTTTCTTTATTTTAAATTCACACTTTATCACTTTCAAATTACCGACTTGTACACAACTGATTTCAAATTCAAACTGACTGTCGGTCCGCATCCGCTTCCTCTTTTATACAGAAATGCTTGGCTCATGGAAGGTTCTTGAACTTGCTAGAACAATATCGAGTAGGCAATGTAGTACAGTGTAGAGTATAGGTAATGTAGTAGGTGTAGAGATTTAGTAGATGTACCGAACAGGTAGATGGCGTTTACCTCAAGAGATGAAAACATTCAGCACCCTTTAATTATTTGTGTAACACGTTACATTGCCCTCCTCCTAAGATTGTTCGCCCCGAACAATTTCTTCACCATCTTCTCCACTGTAGCGGTATAGCCGGTCAATGTGAACAACTTTTGGCTTGCCTCTTAGACCTCGCTGAATTCGATAAACCACATCATTGATCCTTGTAACAACACGGTAAGGTCCTTCCCAGTTTTGTTGAAGTTTTGGTGACAGTCCCTTTTGTCGATGAGGATTATACAGCCACACTAGATCTCCCTCATGGAAAGGTTTCGTTGTGATGTTTGCATCATAACGTGTTTTCATTCGGTCACTAGCTAGCTTTATTTTAGTCCTTGTCCTGTCATGGATGTCAGTCAGTTTTTCCTTTAGGAAATCCACGTATTCCTCTTCATTTCGTTTTTCGCCCGTTGGACATCCGAATTTAATTTCGCTAGGCAACCGGATATTTGTACCGAATACAATTTCTGATGGAGTGTGACCAGTTGTGCTGTGCACCGCATTTCGGTATGCCATTAAAAATAGAGGAATGTGTTGGTCCCAGTCTCGTTGGAAGTCACCTACTACTTTGGAAAGGTGTTCTTTGAGAGTCCTGTTGAAACGTTCAACCATTCCGTCAGACTGCGGATGAAGTGGTGTTGTTCTCGTCTTCTTGATGCCAAGGAGCGAACAGACCTCTTGAAAGATTTTGGATTCGAAGTTTCTTCCTTGGTCAGAATGGAGCTCCATAGGAACACCGAACCTGCTGACCCAATTGTACACAATCTGATCCACAACTGTCTTCGCTTCTTGGTTTGGAATGGCAAACGCCTCAGGCCACTTGCTGAAGTAGTCCATGACAACAAGAATGAATCGGTTTCCACTGTTAGACTCAGGAAATGGGCCTGCAATATCGATGGCAATTCTTTCAAAAGGTGCTCCAACGTTGTACTGTTTGCATCTTACTCTGTAGTTTTCTGCCTGGTCCCTTGGTGGCTGCACAAGTGACGCATTTTCTGCACCATTTTTCTACATCATCTTTTGCATGCAGCCAGTAGAAACGTTCTCGAATTTTCTCCAGAGTTTTGTTGATACCCAAATGGCCTCCAGAAGATCCACCATGCATCTCACGTAGAATGTCATTAACCTTTGTCCGGGGTACAACAAGCTGCATCACATAGGTTTTGCCATCTGAGGATTCCCATCTTCGTTTGAGCAAACCTTCCTGCACATGAAGGGAATTCCATTGTGCCCAATAGGCTTTGAGGGTAGGACTTCTATCAGAAATGTCTCCCCATTCTGGTTTCTCTTCATGTTCTTTCCATGCAAGTATGGGTTCGATGTCCAAATCTTCTTGCTGCGCATTCCTGATTTCCTCGTTACTCCAGCCGCCGATGGGTTCAACTCTTGTTCGTTGTATGGCAATAGATTCCTTTTCTTCCTGTCGAGTGCAATGCTTGCAGTCTTGGTTACATGGTCGACGAGATAGGGCATCTGCATTCGAGTGTAGTTTTCCTTTTCGATGTTGGATTTCATAGTCATATGTCTGAAGTCTCTCAATCCACCTGGCTACTTGACCTTCTGGATTTTTAAAATTCAAAAGCCATCTTAGCGCTCCATGGTCCGTCCGTAAAAGGAACCTCTGTCCATAGATGTATTTATGAAAGTGTCTTGTGGCTAAAACCAAAGCAAGAAGTTCTCTTCTGGTTACGCAGTAATTTCTCTCTGTCTTTGAGAGCACCTTGCTGAAGTATGCTACAACTTTTTCTTGACCGTCATGAACCTGGGAGAGAACGGCTCCTATTCCGACATTGCTTGCATCTGCATCGATTATAAACTGTTTTCCAGGAGTTGGATAGGTTAACACTGGAGCATCACACAAGCGTCTTTTAAGTTCCTTAAAGCTTTTCTCACACTCATTTGACCACTTGAATTGTTTTCCTTTTTCTGTGAGTTGGTGCAAGCTTTTAGCGATTCCGGCAAAATCCTTCACAAATCGTCGGTAATATGTAGCTAGCCCAAGAAAACTTCTAAGTTGATGCTTGTCTTGTGGATTTGGCCAGTTCTTCACAGCTTCCACTTTCTCGGGATCAGTTCTTACTCCTTGAGACGAGATGATATGCCCTAAATACTTCACTTCAGACTTGAACAGCGTACATTTTTCTGGATTGAGCTTGAGATGAGCATTTCGCAATCTCTGGAATACCCCTTTTAAGTTTTCACAATGCTCGTCAAATGTTTTCCCAAACACGATGACGTCATCCAAATAGACTAGACAGGCTTTCCAAGTAAGGCCTTGTAGTACGCATTCCATTAAACGCTCGAATGTTGCAGGAGCGTTACACAGGCCAAAAGGCATTACTTTGAACTGCCATAAACCGTTACCTGTCGAGAATGCAGTTTTCTCCCGATCTTCTGGGTGAATTTCAACCTGCCAGTATCCACTCTTCAGGTCCAATGTTGAAAACCATTGAGCTCCAGCCATCGCATCCAGAGTATCGCTTATCCTAGGCAGAGGATAACTGTCCTTCTTGGTGACATCGTTCAACCTTCGGTAGTCCACACAGAATCGAGTACTTCCGTCCTTCTTTTTGACTAGTACGACTGGTGATGCCCAAGGACTTTTTGAATTCTCGATTAAACCATCTGTCTGCATTGTCGATATCATTTTAGTAACTTCGTCTTGTTTGGCTAAAGGTAGGCGCCTTGCTGGTTGACGGATCGGCCTTGCATCACCAGTATCGATTCGATGCTGTACAAGTTGCGTTCGTCCATATTGCCCGTCCTGTGAAGCGAAAACATCAGCGAACTCTTGTAGAAGGTTTCCAGCAACTCTTAGCTGTTGTTGATCGAGATTACAGCAGTTAAACATTTTTCTCTTCAAAGCAATGACTTTATCTGGATTCACTGATTTTTCGGTATGTTCTTCGGTTATCTTTGTTATTGCCGCTACAGGGTCACATTTACCGACAACTTCTCCTTTTCTAAGCTTGATCTCATATGGTTTGATGTTTAGTATTCGTATGGGCACCATTTTATTTTGAGGTGCCACCAGCGTCTTTCCCACGATGTAGTTTTGGGAGCAATGCTCAGAGTCTGGTTCCACCATGAGGTATCGATGGCTTCCAGAATCATCTTTGATGTTTGTCCAAACAAAGACTTCTGACGAAGGAGGTAGGCACATATCTTCTTTGATGATTGCTCTTATCGATGAGGAGTTTTGATTATTGCCATAAACCATTGGAATCTCTATATTTCGGTATTTAAGAACTTGGTTACCAATGTCGAGAATTATTTCATGCTTTTTCATAAAGTCGATTCCAATAATGCACTCATCGCATAAATCTGCCACTAGAAATGGATGTTCAAACTCTAGTTCTGCCAAGCGGATCCGAAGACGGACTTCTCCGTACACTCTTGCTGCTTCTCCTGTTGCAGTCTTCAGACAATAGCTGTTGGTGTTGTTTAGCCATGCCATCTTGACCAAGTCTCTTCGTACAATGGAAGCGGTGGCACCGGTGTCGATGGTAACCACGTATTGCTTGTTGTTAATAGATGCTTCCACAGTTAGACTTTTATTGTTTCGTTTAGTCTGCGAGACTTGGATGATGTTTCTGGGGCCATAGATACCAGAAACCAGCTTCTGCCCCTCGAAGTTGGTTCTTACTCGTTTCCCTGCTGGGAAACTTGACGAGGTTGGGCGTTGGTCTTGTTTGTAGTCTCATCTGATGTATTATTTCTGCTTCCGCAATGTTGACATGCGCTTCTTCTTGGTGGCATTCGGCACTGGCGCTGGAAATGTCCAGTCTTGTTGCAATTCCAGCATCGGATTTGTCCATCTCGACGGTTGTTCTGGAATGCCATTCTTTGGCAAGAGCATTCTTCTATTGCAACTTCTCTTACCCGATGTACTCCTAGTGAAGCCTGTTCAGCTGCTTCCATAGTCAAGGCGAAAGCTAATGCTTCTGGAAGTGTTCGTTTTCCAGCTGTTCGTACTGCTCTCTGGAGATTAATGTCAGACAAGGCACGAACAAAGGCTTCTGCGGCGAATTGGTTTATGATTTCTTCGCCCGCAGTTGGATATGCCAAGTCGAGCTAGTCGTTCGATGTCTGCTTGAAGCTGCTGAAGAGTTTCACCCCGTTTCTGAACTCTGGTGTTTAGTTGAACTCTAAAGACTTCTTGCATATGGCCATCTCCAAAGCGTTTTTCAATGGCTTGTGAAAGTGCACTAAAGTTGCCATGCATCTCTGCTGGTATTGTTTGCAGTAACTCAGCAGCAGGTCCTCTGAGAGCCAGTGTAAGTGCAACAAACTTGTCTTCATCGTCCCAGCCGTTTGTCAATGCTGCTGCTTCAAATTGTCTCTTGTAGATTGACCAAGAAGTTTGCCCATCAAAAGTTGGCGGATGCATTTCTTTTCTCTTGTAAGATTCACCAGAACTTTCTCGCACCTTCAATTTTCTAACCTTGTCGAATTCTTTTGACAAATAATTGAATTTATCCTCAACTTTTTCGAATTTTTCTTCAACCTTCTGCAAACTTGTGTCTACTTTGAGTAAATGTTTTTCAACTCCTTCAACACGTTCATCTACAACAACAAACTTGTTCTCTAAAGTAGTGAGTTTGCCTTCGAGAAGGTTCCTTTGTTCTTCAAAGAGCTCTTTTTGCTCGTTTCTTTGATCTTCGAAACGTTCGAGAAGTTTCGTTTGTTCATTCTTTTGTTTCTTCTTTTTGATCTTTGAAACGTTCGAGAAGTTTCGTTTGTTCGTTTCTTTGATCTTCGAAACGTTCGAGAAGTTTCGTTTGTTCATTCTTTTGTTCTTTTCTTTGATCTTCGAAACGTTCGAGAAGTTTCGTTTGTTCGTTTCTTTGATCTTCGAAACGTTCGAGAAGAAGAGCCAACATATTGGACAAATCTGTGTTGGTACTTACTTGTTCTTCTGCCATTTCTATTTCCAAGACGGATGTGTCTGGATTTTCACCGTGTCGTCTCATGGCTTCTTGCAGACGAATAATGAGGTCATTTTTCGTTCCAGTAGTAGAAAGACCCCGTTTGTTTAGTTCTGCTTTTAGTTCAACAGCGTTTAAATCTTTCAGAAGCTTACCCATATTTTTACTTTCAACACAATCACTTTTCACTAAAGTTTTATTTAATTATACTTCTGACACCAATGTTAGGTTTTATCTAGGTTCGTTTTATTAAATAAAACTTATTTCCGTTTTAATACAACTCACTTTACGTCTTTTTACTTTTAATTCCACTTAATATTTCAAAACACTCTTTATTTCCTTTTTACTTTCTTTATTTTAAATTCACACTTTATCACTTTCAAATTACCGACTTGTACACAACTGATTTCAAATTCAAACTGACTGTCGGTCCGCATCCGCTTCCTCTTTTATACAGAAATGCTTGGCTCATGGAAGGTTCTTGAACTTGCTAGAACAATATCGAGTAGGCAATGTAGTACAGTGTAGAGTAGGTAATGTAGTAGGTGTAGAGATTTAGTAGATGTACCGAACAGGTAGATGGCGTTTACCTCAAGAGATGAAAACATTCAGCACCCTTTAATTATTTGTGTAACACGTTACAATATGTTACGAAATGCCTAATTTATTTGATACGTCAAAATAAATAGGGGTATATTCAAGATCGTTGAAAAACAAGAGAAAATCTATCTGTACTTCTGTTTCCTATATCAACCACGGGTTTTAAAATTTGTGAAATAAATGGAGGAATGCACCTAATTGTTCTTTAACATAAATAATAAAAATATGTATATTCTCCTAAACAGCCCAGGAAAATTAGACAAAAAAAATTAAAATTACGAAAAAAAATCGGACAAAGCTGGATTTTGTTGGAAACCTTTATTTTGATGAGCTTTTTGGAAACAATTTTCGGTAAAAGTTGTAAGGTTTTTCCATTTCCTGATTGACCATGCAATCATCAATTTGATTTTCGTCAATCAAAATTAATAGAAAGAATTCAAGGAGCCTTCATGCATTTTCATACGTTTAAAATCTGAAAAATTTTACACTGAGTATGTGTCAATTTCCAAAAATTTCCCGGATTCATATCTAGGAATTGCGCAGAAGCAAGATGGGACTGTTTACCCGTGTTGCAATGGGACTACAAAATGTTACAATTTTCAGATAATGAATGCCCCTATACAACTTTAATTTACCTTTAAATGAGGTAAATTGTCATTTAAGTTAATTGAATTTATACACATAGAGATACTCTTGTTAGCAATTATTCTTCAGTTAAAAGACGAAAGAAATAAAGAAAAACAAATACAAATGCATGTAGAGAATTTGTGTTCTGTTTGAGTGACTTTCGTTACAGGGAATTAGGGAAAATAATAATTTCTCGATATGCTCATTTAGCGACATCTACTTCGGTGAGTTTGAAACCATCTTCATTCCTCGATGTGTAAAAACTCAATGGTTGAACTGAATGGACGTTGTTCAAATATGGAAAATGATTGTAAATACCGGTTTTTATTTAAGTATCACTTAAATGTGATTTAAAGTTAAGTTCCCTTAAAGATTTTACTATAAATACGGATGTCTCATTTGTCATCAATCTATAAAACAGTGTTTTTAAGAACAAAATTGTATACGTGCATTTGTATGACGAAAAATCAAAACACTTGATTTCGCCTGATAACAGATTATTATACGCTTTAGGAAAAGTTTGGTGTACATGTATAATTTTTCTAAAGTATAGAGATTTTAATTTAAGCTATTTCTAATGCCCATAGTTTCACCAAAATAAAGCTAAAAGCATTTTAGATAACGGAGTAATAAAATTTACTTGCATTTTAACTAAAAATGGTAGAATAGGGGTTTGTCGTTTTTTTTTTGTTAAAAGCTCAGTCGATCTAAATCTTATGACATTTTGGATTTTTTTTTCTAGTACTATTGTAGCCCACGAGCAGGCTTTGCAGGTAAAGCGATAAAGTAGGAAAGTTGTGATGTAAAGAACAAGAAGAATACAGCAAATCCACAGGCTGATACAAAAACATTTTTACGTCTTTCTACTATAAATATATTTGTTACTACTGAAAAAGCCTGTTCCGATAAAAAAAAACTTTTTGTCATATCATTTATTTTTAAGATAATAATCCCCAGAGAAAAAATAATATTTCAAATTAAAACTTATAGGTAAATATTTTTTCTATAATTTATTAAATATTATTTTATTCAAATTTTCTTCTGAATTTGATATGAACATAATATTTATTTTACCACAAAACAAATGCTTAACTAGCACTGCTGATGTAAGAGAAGAATGAACATTTCGATTATAATCGACTTTTTCCCGAAAGAAATTAATACTGAGCTTGCACATATTTTTAATTTTTAAATAAGTTTGTGTAGTTTTCTTTTTAATGAATTGTTACGCATTTTTTTCATTAATAAATTTCAGATTAAAACTGAATTTTATAAAACTTTCTATTCATCAGAGTTGGATTCATTTTCATCTTCTTCGTTTTCCTCTTCATCATCATTGCCCTCAGTTTCATCTTCACTAGAATTGTCCTTTTTTTTCGAAGGTCGTCCCCGTCCTTTAGTATTATTTGATTTTTTTGCTTGAGACTTGTTGCCATTTTTTTTAGTTGCACCTTTAGGACGACCACGACCGCGTTTCGCTGGGGTCTCACCATCGGTATTGGAAACAGGTTTTTCTTCTTTTTTGGAGTTGGATGAAACATGAGACCGCTGTAATAATAAATTTATATGTATATTATTGTTGTAACTCTACATTTTCATAATATTTTTAATGATTTATAAAAGACAATATATAATCTCAAATTATGTATAAGTTTCCAAATCTTATTGAAAAATAATACAAATATGATAAAATGGGAAATTGTACATTCACAGCACATAATACAGAGTTATTAACCAAATATTTGAGAAAATGGGAGAGAAAGTAGGTGGGGTTGATGTAAGACAAATTTTATATTGGAGAGAGTGCCACTTTTATAAAAAAAATAACTTTTATCAAAGCCATGTATTTATTCTCTTATTCTAATTCATAAATTTGAACTGTTGTTCAAAATTTTTAATTTATTTTATTTGATTTATGGCCAGTTGCTCTAAACACTTTTAAATATTTACTGGGTTGTTAAATCTTAAAATGGCATTTTTAAATAGCACCAACTACTTTCAGTTTAAAAAAGGGCAAATTCAGTGTTGTTCCTCTACGTGTTGACTTCAATTTGTCTACATTTCAACGTTGACAATTGTGTCAACAATATCAAAAATGTCGACAATGTGTAGACAATGTAAATAATGTGTAAACAACGTAAACAATTGCGTTCAAAGAAGCTTCTTCATGTCTACTACTCCCTATGAAAAGAAGGCAGAGGTCTTCACTCGCCGGCGATGAATCCGATTAATATAGATTTTTCTTTTAAGTCATACAAATGGAATTGCAAATTTTCGTTTTTCAGTTATTAAAAAATGTCTTTGTAAATAATAATAAAGTATTTTTTTGAATAATATAAAAGCATTAAAAATCCGAGGTTGGCATCAAGTTTCCTCATTTTTAAAAATTCACTTCCTAAAGTTGGTGCAACCATTGTATATAAATTTCTATAGTGTAATCATAAATTTACAGTGTCTATTATGTTACTCTGACTACACATAGAATAATAAATGAATAGAACATCAATTCAGGAGGCTCCGCAATTTTGCCTACAAACTTTCAAAACTGCAGAGATTTAACTTTGTATGCGTGCCCGCGTGCATTTCAAATGGGACTTTCAAATTTAGCTAGACCATACATTCTTACAATTTTGCACTTTGCTATTCACACGTATTCATGTATAAAAAAGCGCGTGTAAAAATAAGACGGAGGATTACAAGTAGATGACCTGTGCCCTAACAATAGTCGTCAACAAAACAAATTAACAATATTAAATGTATTTTATTGGCTCTAAAATCCATATTTCCTTGACAAGAGTCGTAAATAAAACAAAAATCATATATGTTTACGACTGTTGTCAAAGTAACAGAATAGACAACTAGTAAATGCACGAACCTAAAAATTTGTTATTCACAAGTTTCTTAAGATGGCCAGGCGGTGATTATTCAATATGAAAATACTATAGAAATGTATATACAATGGTGCAACCCATTTTAAGTTAAAATACATTTTATTAGTCCTTTAACTAAAATGCTTTTAAGTGTATTTTGGTGAAACTTTGCATTAGTGCTCTATACTATATAAAGTGTGTTTTATTGAGAATGTTACTAGGAAAATCTAAGTAGAGTAAGAGTAAGCGCATATTTTTGAACACAATGAGTAAAAAATGAGCTTCGGTGCGAATTTTCTGTGACAATTTTTACTGTTTCTCTTTACTGTGTTGTTTGTTATTTAACAATCTCGCTTCATTCCTTTTCGGTTCTTAAATAGTGCACATGCATGCTTTGAATACTGAATGCAATTGTATGATATGGGTAGAAATAGATGGAAAAGAGGGTTGTAAATTTCGGGTCATGACTCTGAAATCATAGCGAGTGTGTTTCTTTATTCATTCCCTATATTCGCAATATTTGGAATACCCTTTTTGCGTTTCTTTATTCACGAAAGTATTCCGGATAAACTATTTTCTTGATCCTTTATTCAGTCTGGAATATTTGGAACGCATACTTTTCATTCCTAGTAAAGAGGTTGTTAAAATGGAATATTCTCTAGTTTCATAGATATTTTGGACTGTTAGGTGTTGTGATTGCATTACCTACGAGAAAAAAAATTATAATAAAATGGAAATGGGTGAATATTTATAATAATTTTTGTATCTTTATAAGTTTAGTTATTGTTTTATTCTATTATAAAGACCACCAAAATAATTACGACAACAGTCAAAAATCAAAAGTTTGGCCAAACATTTTTTGACATGAAAACAAACAGCTGATTGTTTTATTTTTTGTATTCTAGTTCTGTTTCTTTATTTATTCTCTTCTGGATATTCTAAATATATAATTTCTATTTTTGTCTTTTCAATTCCTTATCCGGAAAAAATAAAGCAACACACTAAGAGTAAATGCGTTAGCCTAATGGAATATTTTTTTAAAAAGGAATTCAGATTCAGTATAAGATGCGCGCCGCAGGTATCACTTACTCGTTATAAAGTAATTGTTGTTTTTTAAGTGCATGTTAACTTATGAAGTTATTAAATAATTTGTTTCTACAAAAAACAAAAAAAAAACGTCGGTTGCTGAAATAATTATTTAGTCGGTTTATTCTTTTCCCGATAAAGTTATTTCTAATGCTTAATATATTCAAAAGTAAAAGTTCCAGAACTTTATTTTAGTTTTCAGAAGTGAAATAACGCCCACTTTTGAAAGTTGGCCTTATTACACTTGACCTCTTAATTCACGGCACCTCCGAAACCGCTTAATCGATTTTAATGAAATTTTACATATATGTACTGTACGTATTTTATACACTATCACTTTTTTTTCAAATGGAGCTTAAAGCAAGCATCAACAATTGAAAGAAAATTTGCCAACACAATAATGTAGTCCACTGACTTAGTGCAGGTGTTAGTTGTTAGTAACCACAATGGTAAACAAACAAAAACACATACACATAAAAACATGAATACATAAAGAAAAAATTAAACAACTACCCCCTATTAATAAACACGAAACAACAATGAGTTAACGCTAACACACCGCATAAGTCGTAATTTCTATTAATAAATGTGTGTTACGTTCAAATGATGAAATAAATACGAACTAACTTTAACTCACCGAAATCGGCAAAATAACCTTATGAATTATGATATGAATTTCTGTAAATGTTACCTTTCCAGAGAACATTATCACAGTACGCTCTCTTTTCACATTTCAAGTCAGTTCTGTCGCATGAAATAACTCAAATTTATAAGGCATTTTAGTACGATTTGGCAAATAAAGAGAGAGAAAAGATAACAAAGAGCGGGAAGTTATTATTTGGTTATTATTGAGAAAATTCAACTTAACTCAGGAGTTAAGGTATTTTTTTTATTAATAGGGCTGCTACAGTATAACACAAAAACAATTACGTTCGTGGAGCATGTTCAACGACGACGAGGCTTTATAATTTTACTTTGAGGCAACGTCTTCCTACCACCGTGGCTAAATGCCAATCTCCACCACCAAAATACAAGGACAGCCGAATATGAACAACCCGAGAAGACAACGTATCCCATTCTTTTATTATTCTATTTATTTTTTCATTAACAGTTTAACAGTTTTATAAATATTTTTATTCCTTAAAAAATAACTTGTCATTGTGAGAAGTTAGGCCCCTTATGCGCCAAAACAACTTAAAAATCAAACTCTTCAAGAAGCTACTTAAACTATAGTGACTTAGAAGCTACATAAACCCCAACATAAAGATCTACATAGCGGACAGACGAGACGATGCTTAAAAACGTATACCTATTTAGATATACATTTTAAAATGTTTGGCTTGATTGGGAACAAAGTTTAAAAGTTGTAGGGACGCTCACGGTGATTGTTCAATTTATTTACTGAGTTATTAATTTTGCTCTAGCTAAAACAATATTTTTCTTCTTCTATTTCCGACAATGTTATTGATATCTCCATTGAGACGATAACATACCCACTTCAGCGCTTTACCCAAGATTTGCTTATGGGGTTTGTTGAGTTATGACCTCAGAAATATTTGGCACGTCCGGAGGCATGTATTATTCCAAGTCTGAGGTCAATTGAATGCTGCTAGTGTCATTACATTTGTTTTTTTATAAGTTTCTTTATGATAGTATCGTAACATTTCGTCGCACACAACAATACAATTTGTTCCCTCCCGTATTATTTGCTATATCTAGACAGAACTTACGACATACAGACAAGAAAGTGATTAAATAAAATCTTTATAATAAACTATATTTTTCAACAACATGAAATAGGAATTCCCTAATATAACGGTGATAGAGAAAAAATCCTTACCTTTTCACCTGTTGATGAGCGTCCTCTTTTTTTAACTTCAACGTTTTCAGAATCCGACATTGTTATCGATATATTATATTAAATAGTTTTTGTAAGCCCTGAAAATTAAGAGAATGCGTTTTATTCAAATGATTTGTCTATCGTTTTTTTATATAAGGATAAGGATAAATCAAAATATAACTTCAAGCCTCGTAAATACTTATTAATTGTTTTAATTCATTTATTTACAATTTAAGTAAAAGCTCACTTTTCAAAGTTTTTTTTAATTTTTTTTTTTAATAAATAAATCTGGTCACACTGTTAATTGGAAACTGTTTCGATAAAAAACAGTTAGATATTTTAATATTTGCGCTCTGCATCGGGAATCCGAATTCCCCATCCCGAAATTTATGAAACCAATTTGTGAATGGATATCCTTAATTAAACTAGATATATAGCCATCTTTTTTAGCACCCACGTTTTGCACATACAAATAGAATACACAAGGAAATTGAATTAATCAGACAGACAAAAATTGTTTACAACAAAACTTAGGCGCGCATGAGCTAGGTTTGAGTATCTACAACAAGTATCTACGCGGATATTCTCTGCACTGTATAGGTATATTGGATAAATTAATTCTTAATTATAATATGCAATTTTGAATTTTATGTTGACTGCATATACAATTATTTATGTAGGTAACTACTACATATTCAAATTTCCATTTATGTAGATAATGTTAACTAGAAAAAATAATTTGAAAAAATCTTTTTTTTTTCTAACTCTTTCTTAATTCTAACACCACTGAGTCCTGGTTATTTTTCATTTCTTTGTTTTAATAACCCCTATTCGGTACAGTTGTTGTCGACTTGTCGTTCCTGTATGAACTCCAAATCGATGTCCCATTTTTTCTACTCACAAGTTTATCTAATTTACATGATTTTGTTGCAGGAACATTTATATGTAAATTTGAGATTTAATCAAAATGTATTGCAATATTTATTAATTTTACCATTCATACTAAAAAAATATATTCAGCATTTAAGCTGAGAAATTCCGTAGGTTTACTAACTCAATAAATGCATTAAGATACATTTGTTAAAATTAGCTCCACTTACAAATATGTATTCTGATTTAAACGAGTGTGAAATTATTTTTTTTTTATAGGATTCGGTCGATAGGTTTTCTCTTTAATTTTTTTCCTAACTCACCGATATAAAATATCTTGAGACGTTTTCCTTTTGTTTTAATTTTTTCTCCACTAAGTACAAAGTACACTATCGAATCCAAAGCGTTCCTGGTCGTATCGCGCTTTTATCTATTATGCTAGTATAAAAAACCTCTCCAGAGAACAGAAAGAATCGTTTTTATATATATGCAGGAAGGAAGAAAGGACTGAATGCGTGTATGGAATGGTATGAAACTTTTACTCAGGCTGCACTCCCAAAAAATAAAAGGGAATACACACTGTTCGCCACCTTTTAATACGCAGAAGTGCTCAGGATTAACGAAGTCGGGGAAAATCTTGATATATCTTTTTACATATTAATGTAAATTCATATTGTACACAAAGCGGGTCTACCTTCCTACCTATACAACCAGCATGGGGTATGTGAATGTGCAATAAATAATTGTTGTTTGAAATTTAAAATATGGGGTTGATTTTAATACATTTTTATAAATGCATGGTGTTTTAAGAAATAATGCCTATGTCCCTTCTGCCATTGCTAGTTGTTCTGACTACCTACCATCAATTGAAAAACAGCAGCATCTTATTTACTTTCACCATGCCCGTCGTCAGTTTTTTAAGTGAAGGGATATTGGTATTGATTTTAATTGATGTTAATCTTACATATGCATATATGCATGTATATTTTTCGCCTAAAATGACTGTACTAATATATTAGTACAGTCATTTTAGGCAAAAAAAGAGGTCAATCTAGAAATGAGAGATAATTAGCTGGAAACTCGTATACACCTTCATATTTGCGTTCTAAGTTATTCAAGGTCAAAGGTCACGAACAAATGTTTTTCTCGGTTCATATGGCTCCAATGATGATAGCATCCATTACAAAATTTTAGAGCATAGAAATTCCAACAGACATTTTTTTAACAGACATTTTTTTATACCATCAACCGGTTCCGAGATAGGGGGCGTAGAGTTTTGCTCGCTCAGCAATACATATAGTCTACGCGCGAGCTAAGTCACGTGTGCCGTTATACATATGTGTTCCTCAGTTTTGAAATGGGGTATAAATCAACTTGGGTCAAATGGTCCAAATCATGGTTGTTTGGCCACCATTTTTTAAAATTGCCGCCAAATTTATCGTTTTTTGGTTTAAAGATATTTCCGCATACAGAGGGAAAACTATTAGCACTAAAAAAAGGAAAGAGTACCATATAAAAATGTAAGTTGAGAAATACCAACAAAGAATATGAATTCTTGGAAACGGAAACAAGCAGAAGCATTAATAATAGTTTATGAATGTTATTTTCTTTTATAAAATGCAAAACTTCGCGTCGTACAACTGTCTACTTCACATAAATTCCACCCGTTTAAAGTGAGGCGTCCTGAATTGAGGACCTGTGTAATCACGAGACCTGTGAATTGAGGACCTGTGTAATCACGCCAGACTCAAATTTTCCAGTCTAAACACGGTCATTACTCCTTGCGACCATGGACGTAATATACGTCCATGCTTGCGACAATAGGCTCGCCTCTTTTTGAACAGAACGACCGTGTTTAGACTGAGAAATTTGAGTCTGGCGTAGTGAGTACTCTCGTGATTACACAGGCCTTCAAATAAGGACGCCTCACTTCAAGCGGGTGGAATTTTTGTGAAGTGAGACAATTGTACGACGCGAATTTTGTTCATTTTATAAAGGAAAATAACATCCATAAATTATTATTAACGCTTCTATTTGTTTCCTTTTCCAAGAGTTTATTTTCTATCACTCTGCATTTAGCTGTCCAAATTTTCTGCGATTATTTTTGCATTCTCTTTTCTCTTGTTTGTTATTTTTCTAACTCGCTTTATTCCTTTTCGGTTCTGAAAGAGTGTACATGCATGCTTTGAATAAAAAATTCTCTTGTGCGATGTGGGAAGAAAAGAGGATTGTAAAATTTGAGTCATGACTCTCTGAAACACAGTGTAATATCGTGAGTCTCACCAAATATTTTTCAAAGAAGAATTTAAACAAAGAGGTGAGCACCTTGTAGCAAGGGGAATAGCACACATACCGAGTGTGCAGCAGCTTAAGCTACTCAATTGAACGAATCCAATTCCAAAAGATGGCGCCACAAAAATCTATAAACTGAAATATATTTATCTCTCTCTCGCTTGTTGCTTGTGCCAAAATCAAATTTTGTGTTTACCGGCGCGAAGACGAAATGAACATGCCGTGCCGTCGCCGATGATGCTAGAAAGGAATTAAATTTGATTGTGCTTTTGAAGAAGAAGGTTGATTGTGAAATTTGTAAAGGCATAGGGCGCTTGTTAAGTGAGAATACTTTGGAAAGAAAAAAAATTGTACAAGAAAATTAATTAATTTAAATTAGTAATTACCGATTCATCAAATTTAATCAAAACGTAAGTACATATTTTCCTTATTATATTATACATTGAATTGATTTTACTAAATAAAATTGGGCTAACTATACGCAGTTGTAAAAATTTAATAATGGCGTGTATTTTGGAATTATTGGCGTCATTTTTTCTCTTATGTTTTTGCACATAATCTCGTCCATTTAATTTTTTTTCTTAAATCGAATTTTGGTAATATTTTTATAATAATTCCTTGTTTTTTTTGGAATTTTAATCGAAAAAAATTATTTCGAGTTGTATTTTTGCAAAAATTTGGCGCCAATTTAATATTTTATCAGCGAAAAGGGTCGAGATTTTTATTTTGTATTTTTCTTTGGCATTAATTTCCCACTGAATGGGTATTTAGTATACAGAAAGTATTGAATGAAAAAGAAATTATTTAATTTTGTTTAGGTAGCTTGGATTTGTATTTAGATTATTAGATTTTTTTTAAATTGAAATAGCTAGCTAGTTTGGGGGTAAAAGAAAAGAATAAATCATATTTGTATGTTCTTAAATCGGCCGATTAAATAGGGTGCATTGGCTTGCGTTGCTTCGGTGGACTTTCTTTTTCTTTTTTTGTTGTTTATGACCCTGTATTTTCAAAAAAATAACCGCCTTTTTGTATGCATGCATGTGTGTTGGCTTGAAGTTGTGCGCTTGGGTGGAGGAAAACAAAACAAATGTCGAATGAGCGTTACCAGATTCTTGTTTCGGCTTGTGATATTAGAATAAAATCTGATTTATGTTGTTTATGCACTTGAAATCTGGTCTAGAATTAAGCTAGACTTGACAAACTAGATAGGAACTACTCCAAATAGTTTAGTAGCATCAGTAGCGTACCTACCTTTTCTAAAATAAAAAAAAAAAAATAATCAAACAAAAAATTAACTATCCAGGTTCCTTATGTCGAATTCCTTTTACCAAAAAAATTATCTGGTTTAGAATATAAAAATTGATTTTGTTTAAAAAAAAAATCTGTCAAACGTCATATTTTTAGAGGGGAAATAAAATTTTTTGATGTAAAAAAGATTTTGCTTGAATCTCGATTTGGAAGCAATATTTACACGTACGCAATTAAAAAAATTGATATTTTTGGTGCATTAGTTGAGTGTTTATGATTTCGGCAGTCAAACAAGCACACAATCACAAAAAAAAATCAATTTATTTAAACACTAGGTATCCATTTACTTGTTGAGAAAAAAATAAATTTTTCTAAGATCAATTTTTTTGGTAAAAGGAATTCGACATAAGAACTTTTCGTTTTATTGCGCAAGGTCAAGCCTGCACGTGTTGGATAATATGAAAATCCCTAACTGGCTTAACACAATAGGCGTTTTTCTTTTTTAGCTCTGAGCAGAGCACGGAGTAGAGCCTGAGCTTGTCGAGTGAGCTCTGAGCAGAGTACGCTCCGAGTGCTCTGATTCATTTATGAAACACACTTGAGCACTTCACTGTCATAGCAATAGAAATGAACTAACAATCTGTCAAATAACAAGAAAGCTAAATGAAGTTGGCCGCGCTCTACTTCGAGCTCGGTCTACTCCATCATTTTATCCTGATCTCATAGAGCGCGCTCCGAGCAAGCTCTGATCGAAAAAAGAAACACAAGTTGAGCGCTCTGAAAGAAACGCAGATCTTTTTTTGACGCCAAGTATGTAGCGCTGTCAAAGCTGTTGTAAAAATGTAGCTCAAAAAAGTAGCACGCTGGTCCAGAATGGTGTAGCACAGAACATCAACTTTTCAAGCTTTTCGCTTTGTTTTGTTTTTTTTTTTTTTTTTGTCGTCAAATGTGAAAAAGTAGCAAGCAGCGCACACCAAAGTTGAAGTTGAGTGAACTACAGCTGCATCTACACATTCTATGCGAATCATAAGATTGGCGTTGCCTCTACTTTGACAGTGCTACAAGCTACAGCTACACCATTTCTTTCAAGAAGTAATTGGAAAAAAAAATACCATATTGGCAAAATCTGGACAAAACGTTCGTAATTACAAAAAAAAAGTAGCTTTGGGTACCTATCTGCTGGCAATAAAAATCGTGTTTGTTACCAATATCCCTAGTAGGTACCTAGTACCTTTGAGTTTGACTATAAGCTCAATGCTAGAACCTTATTGAACGGCTTCGCTATGTCATGGGACTAATTTGTCGGTAGACCACAATCTCGCTCTCTGGCGAGATTGTGGTATGTAAATACATGTACATACTACATAGATATGTAGTTGCAAATCAGAAAAGAGTATTTTGGTATTTATTTAATTTTTTCATTGATAATTCTTCCACTTGAAAGGTGTTTCCTTTTAAAAAACAACATTTTAATTTTTCTACTTTCAATAAGCACGTAATTCATACCTTTTGCTATTTTTTATTTAATGGGACTTTCCATTGAGAAATATAGAGGCCCAACTATGTAACTCGATTCTACAATTAAGATGTTCGTATTCGCAAAATCGGAACTCTTTAATTCTAAAGAACGCTCATATAAACGAAAGTCGAATGAAAAAAATTCCCTTTCAGAAATTTGGCACTACCTAACTGGATGGAAAGTAGATGTCAAAACCATTTGAATTCGCATAATATTGTTCGCATGCAACACTTTTAAATTAAAAGAAAGCATACAATATGCTTATGCATGAAAACATATTTTATTGTAATTGTTAATATTTATTTAACTGTTTTAAATTAATGAATAATACATTTTCAACGTAAGGACTCACTTAAAAGTGCGAGCACAAAATCTTCTCAATTCACTGTTCTTGGCCAACATAATGACGAAATCCACTGATTTGTACAAACAAAAATTAAAGGATCAACACATAAATTCATCTTCTAAAAGCGCTATTTTTATTGCAAAACTGAAAATAAAACATTATTTTATTATACTTGTATTTTTAATAATTCTTTTTGCGATAAGCACTATTATACCTACGTATATGTATAATGTATTGCATTTATAGCTTATTTTCTTGTTCCAATTTGTTTCCCATTGGAAAAGAATCTGATAAAACTCAACAACAACAGTATTCACGATGATTATTTAATATTTTCATTCAAAAACTTGATCAAATTTAGAATGTTTCACAAAAAAAAAAGTTTATTGTTTCCTTTTTCAAGTCTTCATCTGAAAATCGAAAATATTGTGGGATTTTTTGGGACTTAAAACAGAACCATAATAGACGAAATGGCACGTACGGTGCCGTACGAAATCAGCGAGAACAAGCAAATCGTATAGTGCGCACATAATGTCGGACTGCTCAGTTTCGGCAAGTTTTCGTTCACTTTTGCCTCCGTACGTAAAGAGCGCTCCAGAGCGCACTTTACGTACGTAAATCTGACAGCCAGCCAAATACATGTGAAATTGGCTTGCGTGTGCGTTCGACCATTATGGTCGACTGAAGGTAATGGCGGCACTTAAGGAAACTTGACGTAGAACTTTGACATTAGCTTTCGTTTGCTTATGACTATTATGGTTGGCCCTTTATTTCGATTCTCATTTCATACATAGTGCCAGTTGAAAGTAGAATCGGAAATGATTTTGCGAATCAAAAGTAGAATCGAGTTATATAGTTGGGCCTCAGATTTCAATAATTAAATTGGAAATGGAACGCGATTTCAAATCGATTTATTTTTGTCATTGTGTTAAACGTAATTTCATATCTGTGTGTTATGGATGTCGAATTTGAATTTTTCAAAAGATATCTAAAAATTAAAAAAAACAATTTAAAACTGTTTAGTTTTTTGATAAAAATTGTTTCTTAAATATTTCGCACACAATTTATCACAATTGAAACAAATAAAACTTATTCACCAAATCGACAGCTGATTATTGCCTTGGTGGTAGTACAAGGAGTGGCAAATCTGACAAAAAATCAAGATCTGCATAATTGATCGGAAATCAAAGAATAAATCAATTTATTTGCCAATTGGAACGCGTTAACTGTCAAAAATTGATCGCCGATCAAAAATAAATAGATTTATTTTACCAATGCAAGACACATTAAAAAAATTATTTCATAAACAATGTGTAAGTAATAAAAACAGCAACACACGACATTATCAACAATGAGAGAACATGAAAGAGCCCTTAAAACTAATACTGAAGCTACTTTTCTCATAAATAGTGGAGAAAATTAAACAAATATTCAACTTCCAACACAATATTTTTTAATTATATTTTGAGACCAACCCATTGGAAAAGAACGAGAACAATGTATAAACGAAATTTCAAAGAGTTACAGCCCATTGTTTTAAAAATTCTCGTGAATATTTGTATTCTGCTATACGACGAAAAAACGAATTGTTCTAAAACGCATATAAGTTTCGATCATAAATAAATTTTAACAATTAGATTCTATAAGAATCTTAAAAACAAATACCTATTGGTAAAAATTTGAACTCAAAAGATAGAAGGCTTTTGAAAATATGAGTGAAATATTCACGCGAATCGGAAGATTCGATCGGAACGGATAGTAGATTAACTGCCTGAACACAATAGACTCCTGCAACTGTAACTGGAGCTGGAGCTGGAACAGATGTCAAAATATGTCGTACAATGGGCTAGACAAATGATTTTATATCATTTGTATCACCTGATTAAAATTTGATTAATTATATTCACTTAAATTAACTTCTTTGTTTTTAAACACATTAAATAAAATATTTCTTCACAAAACACGCAGTCGCGGCAAGGTAAATTGTTGTTTTTTTTTTAATTTATTGTAAAACGTCAAAAGTTCTGTACGTCGAAAGTTATAAGTTGGTGAACTTGTGCAGCACCGAGTATGGTTGCGACGCGTTGTGTTCGTAACATTTTATTTGCGTGTATTCCATATTTTGACAGCTTAGACTTTTTTCGATTCTATTAAGCTTTAAGTTGATATCGCGAAGACAATAGAATGACTGAAATAGAATTGACTCTGTAATAAAAAAATAAAATCTCTTCAAAATTAATTCATAAAATTTGATATTTCAAACTTAAAATTTAAATTCATTAATTTTTATTTATTTATTTTATTTTATTTGAAATTTCAAGTGACTTGCTTTTTTTATTTATTTTTTTTTTAAGTCGAACAGAAGCGTCAGGAGCTCAAATGAAGAGCTTTTTTTGTATTCTATTGTACTTCGCGATACCAATTTAAAGCTTAATAAAATCGAAAAAAGTCTAGAAGACCTTTTGCGAAAAAACTTTCGCAATAAGCCCCTAAAATAGACTCGCAATAAGGCCCCTATGCAGGTTGCAGCTCCAGTTCCAGCACCGTCGCTATTGTGTTCAGGCAGTAAGACCCTTACTGCGAGTTTCGTTTGACTTTCGATGAGATAAAATTCGAAAGCATCGATAAATTTTCGTTTTGGTATTGTGTAACTTGATCGACAGAGATATCGCTGTTACTGTGAATAAGGAATACGCTTATTGTGAATAAACCTTATTTGGGGTAGTGTCACATTATTTTTTTGAGTAAATAAAATTCACTCGATCATAAAAAATGTGAACGACAAGGATCGATAATCTTATATCATTTTTGTTGTTGGAAGTGTAAATTCTTGAATACAGTTACTAGGACACGAAAATATTATCGGCTGTCTCAAATAGCTCAAGTTTTTTTTTATTTATCTTTCTTGTCTCGCATTATTGTTGTCAGAACCTCCCTTTTCAACTTTTCAAACAATTATCTTCATTCTTGCACTATACATGAAATATCCCATGTCAAATCAATTCGACGCATAGAACTCAACGCAAATAGTTTCGAGTTCACTATTTTACTTGCCATCTTAAAGTATGTATTTTAAAGGCAAGATTTGCAGATCAAAACATATGCGAAACAGTTAATTTAACTGTACAGCCGATCTTTTTCGGGGAGTTTGGGTACGCAAATAGCGGAGGCTTCCTATTGATTTTTTGCACTACCCTTGTGGAATTCCTAACAAAACTACTTGCTCACGTTCAGCATCATTTTGAAATTCGTTTTCATTAGAAAGTTAATTGATTTAATTTAATTCATATTTTGAATTTCTAAAGGACGGGCCGAAATCTAAAGCTTATACATATAAGAAATTAGTGGTTGCAACTTTTTTGTAGGATTTTAGCTTTAACCATTTTGTGGGACTTGAAGTATTTGTGGAGTCAGCAGTAGTTCAAATATCTGAGTTTACTAACTTATATAATTTATTTTCTGTTTTTCAGAATGGCTGATACTGAAGTTAAGAGGAAGGGAGGACGGCCAAAGAAGAGGGAATCCGAAGCAGTTGAGGTAAATTAAAATATTTATTTTAATACATAGATAACTATAAATTAAAAACAAAAACTTAAGGTACAAGCAAAGTCTCCAGCAAAAAAGGCAGCTGTAACTAATGGAGATGAAGCGGCAGTACCAGCCAAACGAGGAAGAGGGCGTCCACCAAAGGGAACCACAAAAGCATCTAAGAAGCCCCCACCAGTACCAGGCAGAGGGCGCGGTCGTCCACCAAGCAAAGCAGCTAGCAAAAAAAAGGAAAGCTCTGAAGAAGAAGAGGAGGATGAGGATGAAGACGAAGAGAAGAAGGAGGAGTCTTCTGCAGAAGCAGATTCATCTTAAATATTTAAATTAAACAAAAAAATAAATTGAAACAAACACCCAGCACTACATAAACATACCACAACAAAAAATAAAACAAATTTCATAAATAAAAAAAAGTAAAATATTGTTTTTTATTTATTTTTTTTTTTTAATATTTTTATTTTAATTTTTGTTCTGTAATTCCTTTTATTTTCATTTCGACAATGTACATGAATGTTTTTTTTTTGTGTCCCATCAATTTATATTGGAATGTGGAAATATTTTTTTTTTTTTGCTAAAATATAATATAAAAAAACATAAATATGTTAAATTAATATTAAATTAAATGAAGTAAAAAAGAATTATATGTAAGCGTATGTATTGAAACACATAACTGTGTAAACAACTTAATTACAAAAATAAAGTTCGATTTACTTTAAATTTTTTTTATAAACTTTTTAATGTTCATCAAATTTCAACAAATCTGTTGAAATTAAATGCACAAACCGTAAAATTACGGCTTCTTTTGATTCTGAATTGAGATTCAGAAGACAACGTCAATAACAGCTGATTCGTTATTTGAAGTAAATACTACACAGAAAAGTTAGGGCCCATTTATGTAACTACAATTGAAATATTCGAAATCGCAAAATCGGAACTCTATCTTTAAAAAAAACAAAATTTTATTGTTTCCTTTTTCAATTCATCTGTCAAATAGAATGCGAGACTTGTTCGAAAATCGGAAATATTGTGGGATATTTTTGGAACTTTGTTTTATTCGACTCTCATTTCATACATAGTGCCAGTTGAAAATAGAATCGGAAATGATTTGCGAATAGAATCAAAAGTAGAATCGAGTTACATAGTTGGGCCCTTGAACTTTTTTTCATCCTGTAATTAGGTGGTGCGGTAGCAAATATAATTTCTTAATTTTAAGTATTTCAATGCTTTTAGCACAGATAATGAAAATACAGATGTCTCATGTCCATACAAAAATATGTCCATAGTTTTTTTTATTGGGTGAGCACCCAATGGGAAAAAAAAACTTGGGACAAATTTTTGTGTGGGCATGAGACATCATTATCTGCCCCCAGATTAGAGAATACAAAGCGAGTCTTTTCTAGAGGCGAAAATGAAGTTTTGTGTGACAAACTTTTTTTGATTTACAGTGGTCGGCATAACTATTTTGACAGAGTAAATATCTTGTTATTTTGATATTTAAAAGATTTTTTTGGCAAAACTGGAATAGGAATTGGATCTTAGGCAAAAAATGGATAATTTGATGGCACAGTTATTTTATTATAATAAGATTAATTAGTGAATAAAAATAAAAATCTCTTTTTGTTATGGCATAATTATTTTGACAGTTTTATTTTAACTTAAAAAAAGCACAATTTGTAGAACTTAAAACTAAATTATTGATAAATTAGTAGAAAATGTAGCCTCCTTTAGCATCTATGACTTTTTGAAGTCGTCTTGGAACTGATTCTACAAGTTTCTGGAGCATTTCTTGAGGTATTTCTTCCCAAAGAGTTTTCACCTCAAAAATAGTCTCATCCCTCCTGCGACTCAATGAAGAATTCCTCTTTCCTTTTATATAAGCCCATACATTTTCTATGACATTTAAGTCAGGGCTTTGGGGTGGCCAGTTGAGGGTTTCCAACCCAATGTCATTCAGAAACTTGGTGATCATTTTGCTTTTGTGGCGGGGGGCATTATCTTGTTGAAAAATGAAAGTTTCCAATTAGTCTATCGCCAGATGGAAATGCGTTCTCATTTAACACATCTAAATATTTGCTTTGGTTCATGGAGCCATCGATTGGGACTATGTCCCCATGACCGCTTGCAGAAATGCATCCCCAAAACATTACTGATCCACCACCATAAGACATGGTCTGCAAGACTGGAGCAAACTTTGTATGCATTTCTTTCCGCATTCGAACAGATTTCTTTTTAGGTGATCCATGAAACTCAAATGAACTTTCATCAGTCCATAAAACTTTGTTCCAGAAGCTAAGAGGCTTATTTACATATTCCCTTGCGAATTTCAATCTTTTTAATTTGTTCTTAGGAGTTATAAATGGCATCTGTCTTACGCTATACGTCCCAAAATTATATTCTTTGAGACGTCTTTCACTAACGGAACTTTTTTGGAGGGATTTCATTTCAAGCTCCAAGCTTTTAGGGGTTAATGAAGGATTCTACCCTTCCGTGGTAGATTTTGTACAGAATTCGTTCTTTTATGTTTGTTTATTTGGTAGTGTACGGTTTGTCTTAATAAATTCAGTTCTCTGCATATTTGTTTAATAGACACGCCGGAATTAAATCTTGCGACAATAGATGCTCTAACCTCAATACTTAGTTCCGTTTTAACCATTTTTGCACAAATCGGAGCCTTAAGGAATTCAACTTATTGATATATGCTTTAAATTTGTAAAAAAAATTATTTTAACTTACCAAGCATACAGAAGAACATCCGTCAAAATAGTTTTGTCACTCAGAAAATAGCACTTTAAATACAAAAAGAGCAGCCTTGCAGCAGAACACCATCCAAATGACTGAGTTTGACCATCACGTGATCTATTATAACATACTTATTAACTTGTTATCGATGTGCTCTCTTGAAACTTTAACCGTTATAAATTATTATCACAAGAGCGAGAGATGTACATCTGTCAAAATAGTTATGCCGACCACTGTAATTTATTTCGTATTTTATTTTCGTGGAAATCAGCAAGATTCACTTCGAACTAAATAGTTAAACAACTCTAGCTCCCTAAATGGGGGCCTATGCTTTTAGCTTGGAAAAAGGAATTAATTAAGAAATAAATTAATGGTCAATTTGAAATAATGGTAGAATTGAAATTATTTTCACAGAAGTTTACAAAAATCACTTCAAAAAGACCGACCTTAAAGTTCAGCTCCAAAAGTTAAGGAAGTAGTCAACTTATCAATTATAACTTTGTTGTGAACACAAATACAAAATTAAACGTTCTCAAAATAGACGGAGAGCTAGTGACAAAAGTACTTACGCCATTTGATAATGAAAATAATTAGCCCTAATATCATCTACCAACAAGTGTGATATGTTATCGGGAAGTCTGCCAATCCTTCGGTGGTGGGTGTGGCCACTATGCACTGTTAAAGCTAAAAAATGTATTGGAACAATGCAATTTTTTAAAAAAATAAAATTTATTTACAAAATTGCACCTACTGGCTAAACAAGGGGAGTTAGACCCCCCTCCCCATAGTAAAATATGCTTGTATTTAGTCCCTTTATAAAATCCCATTATTAGTTTGCAACGACAAAATGTTCCCTTACAAGCCCCATACAATTTTTACACCTTTAAGGGTGCGTGGTGGCCACGCCCACCACTGGAGGCTTGGCAGACTTCCGAATGATTTATCACACGTAAGATTACCCAACCTTAACTGTTGGGGGAGACAAACCCTAAGCGGAGCAGCGAAGTTTCGTGAGCCGGACTGACTACAGAAAGAGAGTTAAAATCTCTTGAACCCGCGAAGCGTACCACCCAGGTTCTGTTAAAGTAAGTAAAATACCCTCAAAAGGTATATATATGAAAAAGAAAGTAAAGAAAACACAAAATTCGCACAAAAGAGTAAAAAAATATCAATTTTATGTGATTTGAAACACAAAAGAAAATTACAGCAATTTTGAACAACTAAAGCAACTAAAACAATATACAAAAAAAATCAATTTTAAGTGATTTGAAACACAAAAGAAAATTAACAGCAAATTCAAATGATTTTACATAATATAAATACGAATATCAATTTTTAAGTTATTTGAAACACAAAAGAACATTAAAGCAATTTTGAATGATTTGCAACATAAAAAAGAACATAAGTTTAAAATTCAATAGCTAAACAAACTATCGACTTTATTAATAGTTACGATAATTAAGTGCATGACGGCAATATTTATACTTAGCCAGACGAATGCTCCATTTAAAATTTCGTAAACCCGTTGCAAAGACAGAAAAATTTCTTGAAAATATAACCGAAGAATTTCCTGTTAAACTGAGCATATAGCTAAGAAATGGTTAATATCTTCAATATCTCTTCTGTTGCACAAATTACAAAAAGTTTATTTAATTGTATTGAACGTACCAATTGCAAAAGTACTAGCTACTTCAGGGCGAGTTGAGGTCGGCTACTCAAGGGCCTCACAAAACATAATTTGTTTACCAGGGCGAGTTGAAGTTTTTCAAAAAATGCTTCGGGGTGACTGACTCACTAGTGTGCAGCTCAAAAACAGCTGCAATGATTTTCTTTAAAAAAAAAATTAGATACGGTTTTTATCTAATTTTTTATGTTAAGTTACAAGCATAATTTTTGGCGAGCCTATTAATGGTAGAACTGTTTTATTCTTAAGCTATTTCGTTAAAAATATTTTTAGAAAGCTCTAGATGACTTAAACAAATTTTAGTACCAACATTTAAATTGTTTAATTTAAATTTTTTTTCTCTAAATTTAATATTTAGAAAACGGCTTAGCTAAAAAATATTACTTTAAGCGTGTTTCAAATTTGTAAAAAAAAACTTTCTTTATAAAATATTTAAGAACCGCTCTAACAATTTTGGAATTACTATTTTGTTTGGTAAACTTGTTTTTATGTTTTTATGCAACAAAACTTTCTGGATATTTCGATTTTGGCTCGAATCCTTGTAAAAAGTAGTTTTAGCAAATTTCAAAAAAATGCATATAATTTATCTTGTATTTCTCAATTATATTAAAAACAAATTATTAAATTTAATATAATTTTTATGGCAACTTGCCACAAGACACCGTCGTGCACTTATTTTTTTTTTTTTTTTGGGGAAAAGTTAATTGATTTTACCTAATCATCGTCTCTTCTAAAAAAATCCATTTAAATCAACGAATATAATAAAGATGACTTTTCTTTCTCTAATTATGAATACTATCAAACATTTTTGAATATTTATTATATACGGTATTCTTACTTTACTGATTTAACTATTTTTTAAACACTTTGCAAAGCTCTTTCAAAGTAGCTTGATAAATGCGGGTAGATGGGGTCATACTGAGTCGTGTTCTTTCTCCTGGTTATATCTCTATACCTCTGTAATGCACCAGATATAAGTTCCAATCTAGAATACAGAATAACATAAATAATGTTCATTTCAAATAACCAATCAATACTTTTCTCTTTCAGAAGTGTGACCCTCTAGCCACTGAATAAGTCTTTCATTCGACCAATTAGCTGCAGTATGGGGACTTTGCAGTTCCATGCCACCGTGGCCAAACAAAAGAAATAAAATAACATACGAAGGCACAGGTGATTCTTTTTCAATAGAATGTTCTGCTAGTTCTTCAGGTTTCTGTAGAATCAATGATGACATTGCACGAAGAAGTCTAACACCACAAATCAGAATGTTAATTGATTTTAAAAATTAATAAAATATTGTATACCTGAATGGCTTTCCAAGTTCTGCTAGATTGGGTGTAATTGTTTTAAGGACATTTTCAAGAAATATGCAATCATTTTTTAAACGATTTCTTCCAGCCGATGATAGAGGACGCAGTATAACAATATTATTAACAAACAAATCGATGCATCGTATAGCTAATTGCTCTCCACTGTAAAGAAACTTAAGGTTTTAATTATTTTATTTTGTTTCGTTTGTTTGAAAAAAATACCATTTACGAATAGTTTCTTTGTCATCAAATGGTACAGCGTGATTGTTCCACGAACGATATATAAATTCTTGTAATTCTTTCATATACATAGATGGACCAGCAATTGCAATTTTTTCTGAATTCAATCCGGGCTCACGATGCATGCTTAAAATAATTATACCAATTGTCGATATCATGGAATCTGAAAAATATTTGTTTTATTATAAAAAAAAACGACGTTATGCAGTTGAATCAATTTTCTAAAAGACCAATTAAAATTTAAGCTTCGCTTAGTCTGGAACAAAACATGAAAGAAAATAATAGGTCTGTCCTAGAAAAACTAAAATGAATAGCTTGTTAGATTTTAGTAATGTAATTCTGAAAATCTCTCAGAGAAAAGTGAAACTACAAAAATTTGCCGGAAAATGTTGAACAACAAAAGTTTACCAACTCTTTAAACGTTAAAAACATATGCTGCACTGCAACTGCTTTGCATATGCTTTGATCTTTCCTTTAAAATACTTGCAGGTGGCAAAACAAACGAAGAAAATCAAAGTAAAACTGTTGGATTTAATTTGCAAAAAATACTTTTTAATTAAACGAAAACGACGTCAGTGATCATTTCAGTAGTTGGTATATATTCGACTTCTATTTCACCTCGCTGGAAAACTTCTCTGATGAAATGGTGTCGAATATCTATGTGTTTGGTTCTAGAATGGAATATCGGATTTTTCGCCAGCTTTTGAGCACCCTGGCTGTCACAATAGATGGTTGTAGGTTTGGAATCTTCAAACAGAAAACCAAGATCAGTTAGGAGGCCTCGAAGATAAACGGCTTCCTTTGCTGAATCAGTAAGCGCCATATATTCTGCCTCAGTACTTGATAAGGCGACAGATTTTTGTTTTCTGGACTCCCAGGTTACAGCCGCATTGGCTAGTTTGAAAACGTATCCGGTGTATGACTTGCGGTCGTCGATGTTACCACCCCAATCTGAATCTACGTATCCGATTAGTTGTGATGGTCCATCGGATTTTTGATATACAAGAGTGTAATTTTGGGTTCCTTAAAGATATCTAAGCACTCGCTTAGCAGCTTTCCAGTGCTCTTGACCCGGATTAGAATTGTATTGGCTGAGTACACTGACCGTGTGTGCGATATCTGGGCGTGTGGAAACAGCTAGGTACATGAGTGAGCCAATTAATGAGGAATATGGTTTATTTTCCATTTCAGACTTTTCTTGGTCAGTCTTTGGTCCCATCTCTTTACTAAGCTTCACGTTTCCATCCAGTGGAGTTGTCATAGCTTTCGATTCGGTCATGCCAAAATTGATTAATACATTTTGAATGTATTTGGATTGGTTCATAGTCACAATATTTTTTGCTAAATCTTGATTAAATTCAATGCCAAGACAATAATGCAACTTACCAAGATCCTTCATCTTGAAATCAGACGACATATGATTATGATACCACCTTCTGCCAGATTGCTTTAACCCATACAAAGCTTTCTTCAGGGAGCAAACAAGATGTTCTTCACCTGGCTTCACAAATCCCTCAGCTTGTTCCATGAATATTTCTTCTTCGATGTCACCGTTGATGTAGGCCTCCTCAACATCTAGTTGAAAAAGTTGAAGATCGAACTCAGCTGCGAGTGCCATTACGATACGAATTGAGCTTTGTCTAGCTACCGGTGCGAAAGTTTCTTGGAAATCAACCCCAGGCTGTTGGGAACAACCTTTAGCAACTAATCGCGCTTTGTGTCTCTCAACACTACCATCAGAATTAAATTTAGTTCTTAACACCCACCTGCAGCCAATGACCTTTTTGTTCTTCGGACGTTCAACGAGTTTCCAAGCCCCAATGTCTCGAAGGGCATTGAACTCTAACTCCATTGCAGCTCTCCATTCGATGGCGCTTGAACTATCCATGGCTTCTTTTACTGTTGGGTTGATCTGGATGTTAACTATATTTGCTTCTTCTGCGACTTCAGCTTTATTTTTACATTTTCTTTGCAGCATGCTGAATAACTTTCGCGGTCTGCCTCTTCTGCCAGTTCTTTCAATTGTTGGTCTTCCAGGCCCCCTCTTAAGAGGAGTGCCTTCAGGATCATTACTTAAATTTTCACACTCAGCTTCTTCTTTGTGTTGATTTTTGGATTCAGTCATTATTTGTTCATCGACTTTGCTGTCAATCTCGATTTCGTCAGTTTGTTTTTTGTAATTTTTGTCTTTAGTATCTGCCGGATTTGTTGTTATTTCAAAATCAAAAAATTCTTGTTGAGGTTTCACGGTTTCAATACACTTTGACTGTTCGATGAATTTGACGTCTCTGCTCACAATTATTTTTCTTGAAGCTAGATCCCAAAGACGGTAAGCCTTTGATGTTGTTGAATAACCGACGAACATGCATTCCGTTGACCTGGGTTTAAATTTGCCTTTACCTGGTTTCTTGTTAAGTGCAAATGCCTTACAGCCAAATGTCTTAAAATGCGAAATGTCTGGCTTGTGACCATACCTGACTTCAAACGGTGTCATGTTGTTAAGTGACTTTGTTGGACATCGATTTCTTATGTACGCAGCAGTTGCAATGGCTTCGCCCCAGAAGCTAGGAGGGACGTTCGATTGAAGCATCATACATCTGGCCATTTCCACCAGCGTTCTATTCATCCTCTCGGCGCAGCCGTTTCGCTGAGGTGTATACGCTACTGTATTCTCTCTTCTGATACCTGCTTGCACAATTAACTTGGTGAAATCTTGTCCACAATACTCCAGGCCGTTGTCAGTTCGTAATGTTTTTATTTTAAAGTCGGTTTGGTTTTCGATTAAATTTTTATAATTTATAAAAGAGTCTTTAACATCGCTTTTTGCTTTCAGAAAATATACATCTACATATCTGGATTTGTCATCAATAAATGTGGCGAAGAAAGAAGCACCGCCAATAATTTTCGATCTCATTGGCCCACACACGTCGGAATGGACTATCTCGAGTAAATTTGTTGTTTTTGTCAACGACTCTTTGGGAAATGGTTCCGCACTCTGCTTACCTCGTATGCACACTTCGCATATTGATAAATGCTGAGAAGCCAAATTCGGGATTCCATTAACCATTCTTTCTAAGACAACCTTCTTGAGATCATTTTCGTTGAGATGTCCCTAACGCTGATGCCATTCTTGCAATTGATTTGATTTGTCGCTTACAGCTGATGTTGATTCTGTACTGGCTTCGAGAAAGTAAAGATCTCCTTTCCTGGATGCGATTAAAGTCAGTTCGTTTTTATTGTTTTTGAAAATCGCATTGTTTTCATTAAATTGGATCTTGTATCCATTCGAGACTGCTTTGGAAATAGACAAAAGATTTGTCTTTAGTTCTGGGACGTATAAGACGTTATTCAACCGTATAGTTTTAATGTTCTTTCCTAGATTGACGTCTAAAAGAACTTCGCCCTTTCCGAGAACATCAGTAGTCTTGTCAACAGCAAGTCTAACGCTTTGATTTTCTACTTTGGTTAGATTTATAAATTTTGTTTTGTCATTGCACATGTGGGATGTCGCCCCACTATCTATACACCAGTCAACAATTGAATTGAGACGAGCCTGAAGAGCGATGCCACAAGTATCTGAATCTGGAAAACTATTTTTGAAGGCAACAGCTGCAAATGCATCTTTAGCGTTTGACACACTCTGCTTTGAAATTTTGTTTTTGCCCCCATTCTTACTCCAACAATCGGCTGCTTTATGTCCAGCCTTTTTGCAAAAGTTGCATTTATATAATTTCTTATTTGTTTGTTGATCGTTTTTACGTTGGAAATATCTATTTTGCTTTCCAGACTTCGCATAAAAAGCATCTGCTTCTTGCTGTTGCTGTCGCTGTCTCGCTTGGGTACTTTTTTCTTTTCGTGCATTCGATTCTTCGAGGAGTTTAATTTTCAATGCTTCGGGTGTTGGCAAATCATCTCTTGCCTCTATTGCCCATCTGAAGTTTTCGTATGTTTCCGGTATACTATAAAGCAATAAAATCGTTAGCAAATCTTCAGCAATGCCGATGTCCATCTCTGCAAGCTTGTCTATCGTGCCGAAAAAATTGTTTAAATCGTCCATCATGCTCTCACCATCTCGCATTTTTGTGAAAAGCAATTGCTTGAGCAAGGTGGCTTTTCGAGCAGGATCTTTTGAGTGGTAAACTTGCTCTAGTTTCGTCCATACGTCATTTGATGTGCAGCAATGCTTGATGTGGCACAACTCAGACGGCGACATAGACAAAATAATGTCTGCCCTTGCTTTCTGGTCAGCCACCACCCATGCATTTATTTCATTAGCATTGCTTACTACGCCTGCAGCTGTTACGACCTCGGCTGGTTTTTGGTTTGAACCGTTTACGTAATCCCAATGGTCATTTTTAATCAAAATCGCACACATTTGGAGTTTCCATGTGTCGAAATTATCCTTTTGCAATTTTTCGATGTGAGCAATGGCTCCTGCCATTTTGATGATTTTTTTTTTAGTTTTACGTAGAAGCAAACAACAAACAAATCTACTGATCTCAAATCAAACTCACTTTACAGATATTCTTAATTCTTAACGCAGTAAGGGTCTGGGCCCATAACCTGTTGGATTAAATTTGCAAAAAATACTTTTTAATTAAACGAAAACACTTTGATTTTTATTATCACCAGCTTGGCGTGTCTAGAAAGTTCTTTTTATTTAAAACGAATAAATTGAATTAAAAGAATGCGACAATATGATATTTTTGAAAAGAGAAAAAGATACATTGTAAAGATACATTTAAGAGATACATAAAAAAGAAAAGACAGGATGTGTCATAAACTGTGTTGCCATTAGGTATTTTATTAATACTAACGACAAAAACATTGGAAGTTTTTTATTACTTGAAAACGGCAGTCGTTTTTGACATATGTAACTCTGTGATCATATTACTGCCCAAAGAAATTTCTTACTCTTTTATGAGCTCTCTTTTTTGTGAAAAACGAGTAAATTTGTGTCTTTAGTAGCAGTTTTGGAACAGACCAAATGGTAGATGCTCGATAATGGTGGATACTGAAAAGTTTTATGGCAATCTCTAATGTAGACTTTCTTCTTTCCCCTTGCGGCGGACAAAAAAGAATCATAATACACATTTGTGTCATTAGTTATGTTCTTTCAAGCATCTTAGCTTTTACAAGAGTAAATCGTGGTAGGGAGTTAATCTACAGATGGAAGAGCATTCATCGATTGATACATATTTAAATGTATTTGTTGTATAGTTAGTAGTTGCCCAGGCATTGCTACCAAGGCAACTAGTAACATTATTATTAAATTATATTATATTCAAATAAAAAATCAGAGTATTATGAACTCTCAAATTGGAAAGACGTGTTTCTTTACAACAATTGGTAATGCCGATGCGTTGTCACGTTTGCCGAGGCAATAGAAAACTTACCTGTCACGGTGAAAGAATTCAATACAGCATCGAAGTTGGACAAGGAGATAAGAAATTTACTTTAAAGTCTAAAATATGGAAGAAAATGTGAATCAAGACACTGTTTTGGCATTGATCAGAGTGAATTTACATTGCAGCAGGGTTGTGTTTTGAGAGGAATAAGGGTTTACATCAAGGAAAAACTAAGATCAAAAATACTCAAGGAGCTTTGGCTCGAGCATACTGTTGGTGGATTATGCTGGACCATCTTTAGGTAAATACTTCTTTGTGCTGATAGATGCTTATAGAAAATGGCCGGTTGCTCATATGGTTTCTGATATCGAAACGGAAACGCAATTCAAATTTCAGACTTTAAGAAATTCTTAGACCGAAATGGAATAGTTCACAAAAAAAAATTTTGAATTTTGTGTGATGATAATAAAAAAAAGGTGTCATCTTTGTGAATAATACCCTTATTCCCACTGGCAGCATGATCAAGCGGTCTAATGCGCTGCCGCTGGCTGACACGGCTCTAAAACGGACATCTGTGGATTTTGCAATGAAGAAGAAATACAGGAAGAGGTGCTCTGGAAAAAGAATGGGGAACTTTTATTTAAGTGAGTTGCTCGGTGAGTTGTTTTTTTATAGGCATTTGACAGCGAGGTGCCAAGTAAACCGCCTCCTGATAATTTAGGGTGTGATGTTTCAATGCATACAGATTGGACGTACTGGCCCACCACACACGAGACTAATTCATCCGGGGGAAAAACCGGTTTTCTAGAAGATTTTAATATGTTTTATACTGCCCACTTCACTTCAATCTCCTAGAAAACCAAGAAAGAGACTGGGTTTTGTGTCAAGTTTTTTTGGATTTTTAATATTCACGTAGATACATTTTTACATTCGCTATTCTGACATTTGTAATTTATTATTTTTTCGCTCTTTGCACTAATATTTTGCAAAGTTTTTAGAAAATTCGGTCACTTTTGATTGGAAGATTTCAATTAAACATGAGCATATAAATAAAATTGTAAAGATCTAGGCTCATTTCACCGGGAAAGTGCTATAAGATTTAATTCCGTATAGAAAGACACATAATATTATAAATTACAAAGCATTGCAATAAAAATAATTGTTATTTTTATGTAATTGCCATTAAGTTTTTTTGTAATTTTTTTAATTAGCCGTGCGAAGCCGGGTCGGGCAGCTATTATTTTTATAATTAAACAAGTGTACTTATATTATAGTTAAGTTACTAGTTATTAGTTGCCCAGGCACTGTTACTAAGGCAACTAGTAGTAACATTATTATTAAATTATATTATATTCAAATAAAGATTCAGTCTATTATGAACTCTCAAATTGGAAAGACGTGTTTCTTTACAACAGTATTCTTAGTTCATAATATGCGAACTCCGAATATGGGTCCCCTTATAAGCTATTGTAGATAATGTGGGCTGTTACACCTCGCTGTCGCTGAATAACATCAATTTGAACTGAAGAGCAACGACATTTCATATTCTGATCGAAATGAATCCGGGATCAAAGCAAAGATGTAAATTAGCAGCAGAACTTCTAAATTACGACAAGTAATCCTTCTCTATTTAATCCAATAGCAATGCTCATGGAGATCAGGTTAGAATGAGGGCTCAGAAAGATTATATTGTATATAGGGTAGTCAACTTTCTACATAAACCTGAACGAGTGCACAACTTGTCTTCTAGTAAATGTTGTAATAAATATGTTGATACAGGTACCTTATATCCGCAATGAATATAATGTTAACTTAATAACTTACCCATTAGCTGTTGCAAAATCGCTTGAACTAAATGTTCACCTTGCTGCAAACTCTTCAATATCGTTTCTGCAGGTTCCGATTTACAAAAATTCTCACCCAAATTCCAAATCATTCTTTTCACCGAATCAGAATGGTAAAAAAGAATATTTGCTAAATTTATATTTTGTGTTTGTGGAATATTTGGAATGTCTATACAATTAAAGAAAAGATTTTAAAACACAACAAAACAAAATAAAAAGTACCCTTACCAACAACTTGTTTTGAATCAGTTCCCAATTTTATTTGTGATTCAATTTTTGACCAAAAATCCTTGCTGCATGAATTGAAAACATTTGCAACTTTGTTTGCCAAATTAGTATCGACCATAGCAGCGCTCAGCTCTGTAGAAGCGACTCGAATAAATCCATCAACAGTTTCATTTGACGGAAGATCAACGCCCGCAAGGCAAGCTTTCATGTTAGCAGCACATTTTGTCAAGTACCCCACTTCAAGGGGTTCAAAAATGTAATCATCGAAAATAAACGTCGATCCAAGTCTAGCTTGCAGACCTCGTGAAGAAGATAATAATTTAGATAGACCTTCCTGCAGGGCCTGCGAAATATGTGCTGAACAATCTTTAAATGATTTTCTCAATAGATCTTCGACAGACTTCCAAAATTTCTTTTCAATACTGATTTCATTAGTGGATACTCTTGAGAGTTGATTAACCTCTTCCAGACATTTTCGGAGCAGAATGATTTGCTCGCAGTATTCGTACAGTTCATCGTAAATTAGCCAATGCAATGATTTCCACAGTTTTGCTCGGAAATTTTGTGTTGTTGTTAAAAGTGGTGTTTTACCAGGACCACGATGAGAGGATGAACTGCTGCCTGATGTACTTTTATTGTTTGAGTTTACTTTATCGTTTTGAGAGTTATTGGAATTAAATGCCGAAATATCTGTCCCAGCAAAGCACTCCTTCAGGGATTGGTCGATTTCGGCTATGAATGTTGTGACCAAATTTTCAAGCGATACGTCAAAAGTTTGCAGGTTAATGAAAATCTAAAAAATATTTAGGTTCTTGGAAAGTGTTCGGATGAAAGGTAAAAAATAAATTTACTTTAATAGTATTGATGACTTGGACTTCGTTGCGTTCCTTTAAACCATTAACCAAATGCATCTGGGCAAGGTTTTTTATTTTTTGTCGACTACCGATAACATAGAGGCGTTCCTCTTGAACAAAATCGATTTTATTCAATTCAGGGTCTTCAATAAGAGGCTCTGAAATTAGACAAAAAGTATTTGTTTATTTTTACGTAGGACTCTTTTGCAAATATTGGTGTTTGTCTGTTTTCGTTGTTTCATTCAAATATTTTTGTATGTAAATTGAATTATATACCTTATACAAAAAGGTCTTTGAGGATGCAGCAACGAAAAACTCCAACAAAGAAATACTAATTGGGCAAGACGAATTATTCTTTAAGTTCTGGAAACAGATGGGACACATTGGTCTTAGGCTCACGATTGATTTCCAAACTTATCAGCCTTATCAGTGGAGGTAAAAACAAACTTCTATAGTTACCATTCAATGTTCACCCTTCATTATGAAAACGAACACTTGTTGTACGGGTTGACGTTCCTGAGAAAGTATCACATTAGGGCCAAAAAGACAAAATACTTATGCCGACAGATCCGCTCAGGCCTATTCCGCACATTTATTTGATGGAAATTGTAATTTGATGGAGAGTGTGACACGTTCAAATTTTTGATGACGATATCAACCACTGTGTAAGCGTAGGATGGATGAAGGTCGTGAGATTTAAATATTTTGTATGTTCTTTATTTACGGCTGTTGTCTTTGTAACAAAATAACTTGTAATTGCAAGTATGTATTACGCTAAAATATTTTTAGTTGATCCGAGAATTTTAAAAGAAATATCACTACAATTAAAATCGGTTAATGTAGGTATACGATTTTGCTGCCGGCAGATATCTGCTCGTGCTTGTGTGATATTAGCTTATGAAATAATGTGCCTTCCTAGATATAGAAAGGATTATTTTAATGGCAATTTTTGGGAAATTTGAAGGATCTCAGTGCCAGATAGTAATGTAAATGAGTACCAGGGCCCATAAGGAAGCTAAAGCAAAAGTAGAAACGGTTAAAACTTACCCAATTCGAAATGTATGCTAGCTTGCTTGAGTACGTCCTTAGTATCTTTTAGCTTTTGACTAAGATTAAGAAGATTGCCACATGACCGCAGTACATGAGAAACTTCGTGTAGATTTCCAAGTACTCTTGTTTGGTTCTCAATCAATGAATACTGCGAGTCTACTTGAGTTTTTAGTCGATGGGCAGTCGCTTGAATTCGTTCCACATCACCCGAGACCGTATTCAATGCAACGTCTAAACGGCCCGCGTGCGTTGCCTGAGATAAAAGTGCACCGTGTTGTTCACGAACTTGTGACTTTAGTTCCAATGAAATTGTTTCCAGACCTTTGGATAATTCGTGAATTTGGGTAGAAATTGTCATGTTGGCGATGGGCGATTTGTCGGCTTTTTCATCGAGGAAAACCTTATAGAAATCTATATGAGGAATTAATTGCAAAGTATTATTACTTGATTTTTATCACCAATAAATAAATTAAATTACCATTTCTTTCAATTTCTTTATAAACATTTGTGTTGGCCATTATTTTGATTTCTGAAAAGTACGACAGTCACAATTTTGCCAGCTGACAAAACAGGGATGACTTATGATAATTATTTTTTTTTAAGTAACTGGAACATCGGGCACAATTTTTTAAGGGTTCGGTTAGAGCTTTGGAATGTGAATTGAGTTACAAACCCAAGAAGGTGGTTAAACGGTGGTGTTAGATTAGTCGTGTTTTGTTGGTAAGTGTTTAGTCACTTTAGCAAAATTTTGTATGGGATACGAAAAGTGTCGATAAATTGGTCAGTAATTAAAGTGAACATAAAAGTGAAGATAAAATCTAGGAATGCCTGGAAATATTTGGCGCGAAATATAATGTCAATACATTTTTTGCTTAAAGGTTGGTGGCACCTACGACAGCTTAAGACATGGACTCCATATACAAAGATTATTAATGGTTGTGTTCATTGCGCACGTTCGGGTGCACACCAAAAGAGCTACCTGGATACTTCTGTATCGTATGAGTTTTCGAACGACCTAAACCGGATAGGTGTCAAAAGACACACAAACACATATTCGTAGTCAGCTGTTTGCCAATCCTCCCTTGGCTTCGTGAGTATACTAAAAATTTTAGGATACTTTCAGATTTATTTCCCCGCCTCAGCTATATGGTCGATCAGTTGTGTTTTAACATGGAATTACAACAACAGTAAAGTATGCGAACCACAAAAGTTGTGCACGCGAACGCAAGCATTGTGTTTTCCTTTAGGGCAGCGTGTTGCGGAAGAAGTAAGAAGCTTTCAACCTACGAAAGTTCCAAAAAAGGATTGATGATTTTGAACTTTTCGCTTAAAAACAAATAAAAATTGGTTAAAGCAGATTTTTAAATAAAATTATATAATTTGGGATTTAATTTGGTAATATTCAAGCTAAATAATGATTATTTATCCTGTTTTTATTTGTTTGTAGTGGAAGGTGGGGTACAAGTTGACCAACTCGGCATATTCAAATAGCCATACTTTGCAAACACATCCATAAAATTATTTGAAACTTCGGCTTGGCATATAGTCAAGAATACCAACTTTGAAATATAATAAGAAAGTGGATACAAAAGTGAATATAGCGTTTTGTTGGTTCCTTCCAGTGCTGACTAACTAAACATTACCAACAAAACACGACTATTGAAAAGTGTCGTTTCGTTTTGTTTTGTTTTAGTCATCGAAAATATATAAGTGAATGCAAAGTTATACTATAAAATTAAGCAAAAATATGTATATATATATGCATTTTTTCGAGGTTTTTATTATTTTGGAAAAAAATAATTTGAGAAGTTTATTTTTCGCCCTATTTATTCGAGTTTCTGAAATGCAACTTTGTTATCGTTTTTTAGTCCAACCAATGGACATATATTTTTTATTAATGGGGCTGTAAATGTCTTTCTGTTCTCTAACTTAGAGAAAATCGGTATTCTGTAGTTTAAAGTAATAAACTTAGAGAGGTACTAGATTTGTTTTTGAAATTTCACGAATTGACAGTTGCCAATTAAAAATTTATATTTAAAACAAGCGCTGAGAGAATAAGAACACATCAATATTAAAATAATTAAAAAATGGCATTTATATACGGGTTTTAGGCGGAAGATGAAACAATTAATAAACGGTTTTTTTTCTTTTTTTAACCGTAACGATTTTTGGCCCAAGGATTTCAAATGGCAAGAAAGAATTGTTAAATTAATATGTTTAAACATTCAATAGTCATGTTAATTAAGTAGAAAGTAACGAATTGAAACCTTAAAATTAGTTTTCAGAGGAATAATTTCGATGGATATGAGGCACTTAAGCACTCAGGCTGCGATATTATGTGTTTGTGTCTTTTGAAACCTATCCGGTTTTGGTCGTCCGCTAACCCATATGATAGAGGTATCAAGATAGCTCTAAAGGTGTGCACCCGCAAACGTGCCCAATAACTTTCTTAACAATTAACTGAAAAATGGAAAGTTTGCTATTACGTACATCATGGTTCTGGAGTCATGACTGTTTCAAATTATAATTATTATTACTATTTGTATAATTAAGTATAATTAAGTGTACTGATGGTATGGCTGCTTTTCTGATAAACAATAACAGTTAGATATGTTTATAATGTTTTTGAGCAATATTTTATGTATTTATTTTGTTTTTAACAATAGAAACAAAATAAATACATAAACGCTGCCATCTTGCGGTTTCTAAGTGCGTAACTACTCTGCTCGTCTACTCACGCTTAAGAGCATGTGTAGTAGATGGAGGTTCTAGATTACTACTCATGACTTCATGAGTATTTTGCCACCTAAAGGCTCGCTCAATACAAATACTGGGAAAATGAGAACGCTGCGGTCAGATTTTGTTTGTAATTTTTTACAAAGAATGCCGGACCGCGCTCTGTTTGACTGAGCCTTAAAAACACGGTCATGTAATCAGGCAATTGACGTATTAGGTATGGACCACCAATAGCCAACTTCACGCGTGTTCCAACATAACTAGGGGCGTCATCAACTACTAGCAGCGAATCTGCGTAGCAGTGATATGATTTCTTTAAATAATTATTTACTATTGAAATATTTTGGTGGAAATTATTATCAAACTACTTTTATTTTACAAAACACATCCACTCCTTATGCCATGAGTTACTTACAGATGAATATATTATCGTTTTCATTTAAATTCTAATGGCGAAATTAGTACACGTATTTAACACTAAAAGATGATGGCGTTTTAAGACTGTTTTTAGCTGGAACAACTTTTCTTGGCTGTTTGTATGAAAATTTCAACCGACTGGCGGTCCATATCTAGTACGTCAATGCTCAACTCTATCGGTACTTAACGTAAGCGTTATGTATCGTATTTTCCATTCTGCGGATCGTAGTAGTTTGGTGCTGAATGCTGCCCCCCATTGCTGACGACAGACAAAAAAAAAACAAATCAGAAACAAAATAAAATTGAAATAATACGCATACAGAAAATCTCAATACGGCATTTTGACGAAAAAAATAAAGTTAAACTGTTTTAAATTAAATAAAAAACATCAAAACATTAAGTATGGGACGTCGCAAATCCAAAAGGAAGCCACCACCAAAGCGTAAAAATATTCAACCACTTGACTTGCAATTTAATTGTCCATTTTGTAATCACGAGAAATCTTGTGAAGTTAAAATGTAAATAAATTAAATTAAAACTTAAATAGATATTACTTTAAATACGTTAATTTTTTTCAGGGATAAAAGCCGTAACACAGCCAGGATTACTTGTCGCGTATGCATGGAAGACTATCAGACCAGCATTAACTTTCTGTCGGAACCAATCGATGTCTATAACGATTGGGTAGATGCTTGCGAGACTGCTAATTAATTCTTGCTTAAGTTCATTTCCTTCATAATATACTTACTTTTCTTTATGCAAAAAACTTAAAATTAAGTTCAATAGAGTGCAAGACATAAATATAAATAAATGTGTATTTCATGTGCGTTACAAATTCTTTTTGGTGCAAAATATTTTGTCTAATTTAATTACATACATTTATTAACTACTAAATTTGTCTAAAAAGTTTCCTCCTTCATCGTGCTTGATGTAAGAGATAAAAATATTGTAAACAGCGGTCATAACATTGACGAACATGACACGGTATTTAGGATCGAGGTACTGGAAATTGACATACTGCGCCGCAGGCCATACACACCAGTCGGTCTGAAAATAAAAAAAAAAAAGAATTAAATGGTATGTGAAATTTTTAAAATTCAATTTGCTTTTGTTAAAATTGCATGCACAGGTATTGCTTATTTTAAATGCTCCAGTAAATGATGTGACTGATTGCAAATAGTATATCTAATCGTCTGGTTTAACTACATCCTATTCTCAAACCTTGAGTCATCAAAACGCTCAGCTTTATGTTGTATTATTTAGCTGTCTTTCCTCCGTTTTTAATTAAATCCGTTCAAACCAGACGAACACGACAGAGAGTATGCTACCCAATACGAATTTTAAGCTATGTTCACTTACAATATAAATATACGGGAACTTGGTTATAACCTCATCGTTTGTTTCTTTTAAGGTTTTGTTCTCCAAATAACAGGCGGGATAAAAAAATAGTATGATACAAATTGGCGACATAACAATCTGTAAGAAAGTAAGCAATTAGTATAGTCTTTGACTTGGTCGATATCATCTACTTGGTCTATAAGTATCTTCTTTATGGAATTCCTTGTATTTACGGCAGGCATTATCTTGTCCATCCATCTGTAGGAATAGTGATGAAGGGGACCTTGAAGCGAACCCACAACAAACATTCGCCCTTAAAAAGGAAGAACGATTACTTTATTTAATTAGCTTTAATAAGTTTTATAAATAACCTACACATTCTGGCTACATCATAGCGCTCTTTAAGCATTCCTCTTCGAAATTCCAACTCTTGAGCGGCTATATCACCAACTACCATTAAAACTCCCGAACTTATAACATTCGTCGCAAGAAGGTACTTTCCAAAGAGTTTATTCCAAACTGTTTGAATTTTACCAGATGGTGTTGGTTTCTGTGGTACTGGTGGGAGATTTCTTGTCCCTCGATGTAATAATGTTGAGGAGCATGTTGGTGATCGTAAGACTGGCAGCATATAAGAGGGAATATTTTTTCCAAGTTCGAAGCAGGTGCTGCGAGTTATTTGTGCAAACATGATGCAATAGCTTTCGTTTTTCAGTGTGTTGTGGGGTTTATTTTGAATGATTACGAAATGATAGGGTTCTTTTTTATATTAATTTGTTTTCATCGTTTTTCAATGTTTATTACATATTTACAATTTTATCTTTATTTAAACTGGTTTAAACCACAAAAAACTTTTTCAAGTAAAAAAAAAATCATGTAAAATTCATTAAAAATTTGACAGATGACGGTGTTCAAGTCATGTTCATATTTTTGAAACTTCAACAAATAAATAAGCGAGTTTCTTTGCTTGAGTTTGCCTGAAATCTTTTTGTAGTTTTTAATTTGGATTAATTTCGAACTGAAAAATAAATTTTGTTGACTCCATAAATTATAGTAAACAAAAATTATGGCTACTTTGAATTTGCTGACAAAATTAGAAACAATGAAAAACTATTTTGATTTTTGACACAAATGCCATTTAAAAATATTTCATGACTTGAAACCACATCAATGAAGAAGAAATAAAAATCAAAAAACGTCAAACGAAATCCTTTGTTGGAAAACAAACCAAAAGTTGGGATTTTTGCAAAGAAAGGAGATCGCTCTTCCACAAAATAAATAAAATATATTTTTTGTAAATTATTTTTAAATTACATTTAATTTTATTTCAAATAAATATAAAAAAATACTATTGCAACAAAAAACAGCATAGGTACAAAAAATCACAAATTCAGTTTGTTAAACAAAATTAAAATTAATTAAAAAAAATAATAAGGGCCAATTGTACAATCGCAGTTCAACGTGGTTAACATTTTAAAACCACTGATTTCCATAGCTAATCAGTCAAAGGTTGGTCCTAAGGACCAGTTGTACAATTGTGGTTCAAGTTTTTAACCCACCAATTGACAGATTACCTGTTTTAATCAGTGGTTTAAAAATTTGAACCACGTTATACTACTATTGTACAACTGGCCCTATAAAATAAAAAAATTACAAAAAAATAATAATATTAATAATGCGTACCTAGTTAACGAATATCCATATTAGAAAAATTAATTTTAAAAGAAAAATTTGAGTTCTGGAGCCCTAAAATTACTACAAACACTTTTATATATAAAAAAAAAACAATCCAACAAAAAATATCACTTAATGGTGCAAAAAACTCAAAAACACAGTCACAACCGACCTTGAGTGAAGTGCGCAAACGACTGATACGTTGCTGCGATGTGAAGTAATAATATTGTGTTTAAGCAGGCTCCAGGTCAATAAAACTAGGTGTTAAATGGTTAGCAACGTTTCGAGCATGAATACGCTCTTCCTCAGGCAATTTAATTTAGGAAACTTAATTTTCACAAACAAAAATATGTTCAAGAGAACCACACATTGCACAATTGACTTTAAAATACATTAAATAACGAAAAAATCTCCTTATAATCCAATAAGGAGATTTTTTCGTAATTTAATATATTTTAAAGTCAATTGTGCAATGTGTGGTTCTCTTGAACATATTTTTGTTTGTGAAAATTAAGTTTCCTAAATTAAATTGCCTGAGGAAGAGCGTATTCATGCTGGAAACGTTGCTAACCATTTAACACCTAGTTTTATTGACCTGGAGCCTGCTTAAACACAATTATTATTTGTGTAATAATGCTTCTCTTTCTTCCTTACAACTTTGTTCTTATATATAAAATGGCTGTATGGGAGCATTGGGAGGGAATGATTCACTGTGGATATGGAACTTGATTCATGTGGAACTTGTCGACCCGTTTACCCTACTTATATTGATTTTTCATTTAAATTTTACCTCACCTCTGACTAACTAACAGCACACACATTTTCAATCAAACGACGTCAATCATCGTATGTAAATGTATAATCTGTCATCATGCTTTATCAAAAGTGTTTCAATTTTTCGCCAATCAAATGCACGAATACAGCCATGTTTTTAAATGATTGATGCCAAGTGATTGAGGTTGGCTTTAATTACAAATTTTGTTTTATTTGTTATTTTTTTCGAAATGTTTTTTGACAAACTGTGACACATTAAACGACAGAGCAAGGACATAGCAACAACAACAAGGAAGAATCATGACATTTTCAAGAAGCCACCTGTTCTATATCTATCTGCCCCATCCAGATCTCAAATACGAAAACTTTTAAACACCTACATATACCTATACAGTATACATATTAGTTTTATTCTCATTTTTGTCTCTTCATTTCTTCCTCATAAGTCATAAAACCCTATTCGTTTTCCTCACTTACAAACTCAGTATCGCCCCGGCGGAAATCATCCGTGTAGGTATAGGTGCCCAGTGTTAGGCTAGTGAGGGCTACTCGGATTTGAAATAAACAGGAATTGTTTAATGCAACTGAACGTTAAAAATTATCCTTTGCAACAGTGTTGGTGGTTTTAGATCTGTTCCAATTCTAAATGCTGTCCAAAACTGCACATATCTGCCCAATGTCATTTCAGTGCAACCAAATGTGCAATCACTTCAAAATGACATTAAATTTAACAAATTATGTGTAATTTTGATTAACTATTATTCTGAAACTTAAAAATGTGCAAAATCATTGTCGAAGCATAAAATTGATTTAACCCACTTTTTTATTTCTAATTAGGGACGTTACTCTAGGTTAGGCTCTGAGTCAGTGATAAAGATTCCTTTTAAATAAACAATGTATGCTCATAGCAAACAATATTGTATTTCAATGTTAAACTTTTAATCGTATGTTTTTGTTTGATTTATCTGACATCTTCTTTACACTCATGATTTGGTAAACAAATGTTCTACACCAATTCTTCACTATCTGGGGGAATACCAAGTTCAGCATTAGTCCACGATGATGGATCCGGATATTCGAATTCACCCTGAAATCCAAATTATTTCAATAATTACCATGTAAAAGACAAAGTTAAACTCACAGTAATATGTTCGTGCTCTGTGAAGATGTGGTACAAAATCCACCACCACATTAGCCCAGCTACGGCTTCGGCACCAATTCTTGTTGCAGCTGATGGAGGAGGTGGACCTTCACGGTAATTGACGCTATAGAATGAAATAGAATAAATAATAAGTTCTTAAAAAACAGTTAACTAAGGAATAAACGATATCAATTATGTAATTCCAGGTAACCTCAATGGGTTTTGCTTTTGTAAGATCGCAAACAAAATGCACTTGGAATGCATTAAGTTGTTGACTTACGCATGACTTCGACGAATGCTTTGGATGCTAGTTGATTTAATTGGTTGTCTAGCAATCAAACCACACAATGCTCGTCCGAGAAGTGCTCCTCGAGAAGATAACATTTTGTCCGTGAATTTTTCTAAAGTTTATGAATAAACAGCCAAATTTGTAAAGTTATTTTTCGCACTGACAGCAACAGTGTCAAAAATGACAGCTGTTTTCAACATGTTGTTGAATTGGTGAATTAATTTTCAATTGTCGTCTACCAGCGAATAGAAGAAGTAAACTGACGAAAGATAAGTTAAGCGCCTTGCACATGAGACGCGACCAGCGAATTGCGATTTGTGAATGGTTTCGGATTTTGACATTTTATTCACATGAGAGGTCGCCCGCAGCTGCGAATCCTTAATTCGCAAACAATGGATTGTCAATTTGTGAATTTTCGTTCGACAGTTCGCTGATTTGATGTTGTTGGTCACGGAGAAAATTTTATTATGAACAATTTTCTAATTTAAACTAATATTTGTATATATTATTGGATCGTTTAATAATAAGTGAAAATTAAAATAAATCTATGTTTGCTCCTAAAATTGTATTAACCATTTATTCGCATTCGCTGGTCATAGCTCATGCGCAAGGCACTTTACGTTCACATTGTTGTTTTGGGAGACGTATTAAACAATTTCAATAATGAAGAATTTACAGAATGAAGGTAAAAGGTTACTTTTACTTTCGAAAAAAAGAAGACAACAAGGTAACAAACTCACCTTTAAAATGTCCATACACGGTGGAGCTACATATTTGACTCAGAGCCATTTGGGCCGAGATCAAATTACTCCAGTCCAAAATAAGTGGTGGGCCCACACGGCAGTTCCAAATATTTGTAGAGATGGGAAAAGAGGTTAAAATCATGGAAGACGTAGAACGTCTTTGTTGACAGGAATCTTTCCGTATGATTGTGTACGAACGAATAAAGGAATAATAATAGTGGGTAGGTACATAGAAACATTAACATAGGCTTCAGTTGATAAAGTTTCCGGATCAGAACATGTTCTTTGTTTCGATGCACCCATACATAATTCTTGAAACTCTTATTTCAACTTCAAATAAGTTCTTGGTAGTGTGTGCTATTTATTGCGAATCCAAATCTAAGGATTTAATTCTGTATGAAAAGTAGTTTGTAGTTTTTTTCGATCCAGACTTTGCCAGGAAATCTTTTTTTTTTTAACTGCTTCTTGAAACGCTTCGCTAGTAGCAATCTACTACTGATTTGTATAATTTATTGTATGCATGTAGACAGTCTCAAGCTCAACGTATACCTTTTGGTCACACATTTTGTCCTTGTATTGGAACTTTTTATTTTGTTTATTTATTAAAAGTTGGTAAGATATGTTTATAATGTTTTTGAGCAATATTTTATGTATTTATTTTGTTTTTATTAATAGAAAAGAAAAACTGAACACTGCCACCTGGCGGTTTCTAGATGCGTAACTGGCTCTGCTCATCTACTCGCGCTTGAGAGAATGTGTTGATGGTAGTACTACTCGCGAGTACTTTGATACCTAAAAGGAACAGGGCTATTTAGAATCGCTAGTAAAGTACTCACTAGTACTTTGCCACCTTCAAAAGAAACAGGGCTTAAACTCAATGGTAAAAGCAATCTACTACTGATTTATATAATTTAGTGAATGAATGTAGACAGTCTCAAGGTTTACCTTTTGGTGAAACACTCTTTCCTTGTATTGGAATTTTTCTTTCTGCTTTTCCGATAAACAATAATGGTAAGATATTTTTATAATGTTTTAGAACAATATTTTGTGTACCTATATATTTTGTTTTTATTAACAGAAAAAAAACTGAACGCTGCCATCTGGCGGTTTCTACTGCTCATCTACTCGCGCTTGAGAGCATGTGTAGATGGTAGTACTAGATTACTACTCGTGAGTTTTTTACCACCTAAAAGGAACAGGGCTATTTATTAGGTGTGTTTTTATTAAGAATCCTACTAGATTAAGAATCCTATCTTAGTAAAGTAATAAATTTTCAATAAACCGATTAGTATAACATCGCCTATAAGGTTTTTGTTTTTAAAATTGGCACTACTTGTTTACCACGTGCTACTTATGTACCAATTTTCACATATAAAATTCAGAACTATTGTGAATATTTTATGCCGATTAAGAATTACTAGGGAGAATTAAGAATTACTCGATATAAAGTAATTGTTGTTTTTGTAATGCATGGAAATTTTACTTTACTTTATATAAAGTAAAATAATTTTGTTCAATAAAACACGAAATTCATTTATTTTAAAAAAAACTTTTTTTGAAGTTTGAAATATTCGCCAATTATGTATTGTTGTTCAAATTTAAAAGTTGAAAATAATTTCACTCAACATAATTTTATTACAATTTGTAGTGCTCACAATGCTTTTAAATAATTTGCATTATACCTTTTCTAGTTTCATTATATTCCAGAAAACAGAAGGCATATTTTAATGTTCTTAACTCATATTTTTAGATTCAATCAATTCAATTCAGTTTTTATTTTTCAAGATTTATAGACATTATTGTTACCTATTCCATAATTTACAACACACTATGGTGTATACGTACTTTTTTTTTATTGCTACATATTTACACACTGGCTCCACTGGCCATGCCGATGCCCAACAACTCAACAACAATCTAATCCACTATCCAATTCTCATTCGGTCTGTGGGCAAATTATGTCTTGTCGTTTCATTTTATTCTTCGACAACGAGTAAAATAAAATAAAGTAAATGCGTCCCTTTACCCCGTTTCTCCCTTCAAAAGATACAAAGTACATTCAAAATGAAAGAGAATGACAAACACCTGAAGAAATGCACATATACAACAAAAATTCTGCTCATCTCACTCTCCCATATGAGAAACGTCAAAATTCATGTCCAAATTTTCAACAGCGCTCATGTCTTGTCGAAAAAATGGATTTCTACGACAAGTCACCTGATTGGATATGGATTTTCCAAACTCCATTGGTTTCTTTCATGGCGTGTTCAAAATTAGAGCAGCCGTTCATGCCCAGTGGAGCCAGTGTGTGTTAAGATCATTAGTCCTACAATTGACAATGAGTAGGTAACTTGAATATTAAAATATGTCGGTCTTCAATTTAAACACAGCCACATAAGGAAAACATTTTAGATGCGAATAAATTGAGCTACTTATGACTAACTACGATGCTGATTTTAAGAAGCAAGCTATCGAAAATTATACAAGTTTTGATGCTGGATTTTCATCTGGCTCGTTGGTCTAGGGGTATGATTTCCGCTTAGGGTGCGGGAGGTCCCGGGTTCAAATCCCGGACGAGCCCAAGGTAGTTTTTTTAATTTTTTTTTATTTTGTAATGTTACCATTACCAATCAAAATAATGTCACTATATGAAACTATGATGTTTACGGATTTTTCAAACTCACCGAAATCAATGTCGCTAAATGAGCATATCGAGTTATTATTAATTCCCTAGTTCTCTGTAACGAACAATACTTGAACCGAACCAAACAAAATTCTTCTGCATACATTTGTGTTTGTTTTTCTTTATTTCTCTTGCCTTTTAACTCAAGAATAATTGCTACAAGAGTAAAGAAAAAACAAGTCGATAGTAACGACACCTACGAGCAAAGTTTGAAACTTACACATGACCCCATTTCTCTATGTGTATAAGCTCAATGATAATACTTAATAATATCTAACGATTCAATTGTTACTCTCAGATACTTTATACATTTTGATGAACAGAATAAAATATTAAACAAAGATACAATTTGTTGTTAAAATCTTAGCAAAAAAAAAACAAAAAAAAAAAGGATTAGATACAGAAATTGCATGCATTCCTTCCATTCATTGGAATCCATCAACGAATGCAATTATGAAATAAAAATATAAATGCTTTTAACCGCCAATCGTAGACGTTTTGTAACCACATTATCATTTTATTGCGAAATTATAATGTTACTTGGACAATACTGGTATCTTATGCCCAGGAGCAGTGCTCTGGTTATTATAGGATAGGGAATCTATATCGTCATTTGCTCCAGTGGTGGTGCCTTGAGAGAGTCTCATACATGTGCGGATGCATTATTTAATTTGGCATAATAATCGTGCACTTATTTGCCATCGGACATGACCATTTTGGACAAACCACCCGTCCCGCACCATTATTCCTTTTAATGCAATATTAGGATTTGTATCTGAAAAAAGTGCACTTTTCCTTTCAGTATACAAAATATTCTGTTTAACATTTGTGATTGCATGGTTATTTTAATTTTTTTTTTTCCATTTTATTGGTTTTAAATAAAATGCATTTATATCTATTGAGCATGGAGAAATGGTTATGGGTTGGAGTATTTCTAGGAGTTCGCCTTCGAGGCTAATAGTCTCGAATGCCTACGGCTACGACTCGTATCAGAGGTTATGATAAGGTTAGAGAAGTTGAACATTCCATTGAGTCATTAAATATATATATACACATATAGATATTTAAGTATTGAGAAAAGGAAACAATAAAACAATAATAATTGCTCAATAGGAAGTAAGTGTGCGATATTTTGATCTCTTAATAGCAACAAATAGTTTGGTTTGTCTTAAGTCTTATGTAAGTAAATAGATTATGTTAGATCTATTTGTTTTGGGTGGGTGGTCCGAAATGACTTTATATATTTAAACTTAGAGAAATAGCTTTAGCGATTTCGACTGTGCTTTTTCCGAGTAAATATGAGAAAAAAAGCATTTGTCGAGCCGGTCCCTGAAAAAGGCTAACCTTTCCACCCGCCTCTATAACTATTAGTCCTAGAGTCATAGAATCGCTGGTTAAAGTAAGATTATTGTGCGTGGTATTTTAAAAGCATTTGATAAAAACTGTCATCAAACTCTTTTATCGAAAATTAACACATTTGCAAACTGAAGCTCTTTTTCATTGCGCTATAGAAATTACCTTTCAAGCAAATAGTATAATATTGGATGATATCATCAAGTTTCTTTCAAGTATAATATGTACTAGGCTCGCCCAGTGGTCGAAACTCGACCATAATATGCACAGCACATACATTTTAAATAATATAAATTTAATATCGTTTTATTTGTTATATTTGAATAAGCAGATATAGCCTAATATACAATTTTATTTATTTTCTTCTATCATATTTTTTCTATTCTTAAAAAAAAGTTTAAAGTTAAGCAAACAAACATTTAAATTAGATAAATTATGAACTTTAAAAAATAATAGTTTACAAATGAACAAATAAACATTCAAAAACAAATAAACATTTAAAAACATATAAACATTTAAAACAAATAAACATCACTCAAGTAGCACAAATGTCTAAAATACACCAATATTTTTGGTGTATTTTTTGCACATCCGTGATATACATTTTAAATATAAAAAATGTGCCACTTTCCAGTACATTTTTTGACATTTAGTTGCAAACCAGTGTAGGAAATATACTGCGTTTCCTGTTTATAATATACACCGAGTGTACACAAATTATACCGATCGGCTTATAACTTGTGCTAGTGGTATAATATTCAGTATTATTTTTTAAAAAAATTCTGCACCAAAGTGTATTTATTTAATCGTCATCAGTTTAATTAATATATATTTACACCGTTGTTTATTTCCTGATCCAAAATGTATCTTCAAGTACTTTGAATTATTTCTATGATTATACGTCAGAAAATCATGAATAAATATGAATCTGAGTGCCTAATTTGAAACACATTCTGTCGACTGATTTTCGGTCCTACACCGTCGAAAAATCGAGCGCCTAGAAAATGTTAGTGAATTAATGATTTTTAATTCGATGCTTGAAAATTGACTTTTCAGAATTTGTTATTTTTTGTTGGCGCTTAATTTTTTTTAGAGACGTACTGATAAAAACAATTTAAAAATACCATAAGCGGCATAAATCGATACTTTAATTAAATAATTAATAATTTTCTTCATTCTAAACATGGCAGCTGCAAAATCTCATTTTTCATATTTCTAGTTAATACGTCGGTCGTGTAAAATATACACTATGTTTCCCAAATTTAGATAAATAAATGCACCAATTTGAAAAAAGATAAAAATTACTAAATCTGTTTATTTGGATTTGGAACTTTAAGTTTTAATCCTATACCAAAATATAGTAGCCCATTTCAAATAGTGAAATAGTGTATTTTATCTACAAAATATAGTGTACAAAACATTCCATGTTGGTTTGGTTTTAAAATCGAATAATTAATGCATCATTAATGATTTATTATAAAAACAACTCAAAATCGTTTTTTTTTTTATGTACTAAAAGTACATAGCGGTGCCCCCTTTCTTCGTCAATTATGATTTGACCATCAATTATTAAGCTTAGAAAGACTTCAAAATCTGGTGCACGGTCATACACAGTCTTGAAAGCCTCTAAATATTATTTTGTTTAGTAAAAGTTATAATTAATTGAGCGTTTTGTATACCTTTGAATTGATTTACGGAGCTTCCTTTTTCTTTAAATGAACCCAATAGCTGAAGTTGCTGTTTTTTAATGTCACATAAATTTAATAGCTCTTAGAAAACGAAATATTAAAAAAAAAACTGATTCTGCAAATCTACGCAAAAATTCCTTTCATTTGGTGAATATATAATGCAGATCCGTTCAGTACTTAAGGAGAAAAGTTTACCGGCAGTTTATGCTAAACGTATTAATATATAGATCTCAAATCTGATTTCGTTCTATTGATTATTTTGTTTTACATACTTGCAAGCTTCGATAAATTGGCGGAGTCATCTCTAGATAAAACATTTCTAAAAATGTGGTAGTGTTTCATATTAGTTCTGCGACCACTGATGGGTCTTATCAGTACAAGAATTTATATACACTTTCCTTCATTCAATAAAACACACTCTTCATAAACTTTTGGTAGGTGATGAATGTGCTGAAAGTACATAAGGTAAGCGACAGAAGGAAGAGTCACGACATTATTCGAGTTTGGTCGTTGCGTTGGTTGAATATGACATTGAATATTTCATTCGATAAATCTAATTTATTTTGTAAATATAATATTAACACCCGACTCGATCACATATAGTTGCATATTAAAAACTTCATTGCAAAATAATAAAATAACAAACAAAATTTTATATTTTAACTAGTTTTAGCTCAAAACTAGTTCTAATAATTTTGAACCCATCCGACGAATTTGACGTGTAAAATTATATTTCAGCCGAATCGACATAAAAAAAACGGTTCAATTGAACTTGAATATGTAGTTTTACAGAAAATAATAAAAGTCTCAAAATTAATTCACCATATTCTTCTAAAATAAGGGTTCAATTTTTTAACCCACCGATTTCGGCAGGTTAATTGCAGTGGTTCAATTCTTGTAAAGTGATGCAACTGCTATTATCACATACACGTACTTTTAACCAGAACTAGATCTTAGTTAAGTAGGTTTGGAAGATACAAATTACTAAATCTGTTTATTTGGATTTGGATCTTTAAGTTTTGTTTCTATGATTATAGATGATCATCGCCTATAATCCTGAAAAGCTTATTTATACATAATAAACAGAGGATTAAAGGCGAAGTAAGTTAAATCTCGTTTATAGAAGTTTTAAAGCGGTAGTAAACTCGTTTTAGTCGAGGTTTTAGTATCTAAATGTTATTTTGACATGACATTGTGAAACGAAAAAATTCAATAAGTTCAAGTATCTGTGTAATTTGTTACATAGTTTGCGAACGAAATGCCTTTAACGACTTTTTGACGTTTTCATTTGAGAAAATATACGTTCGAGTATTTATAAACTTAAGTGAAAAAAAAAAAATAAAAACATACAGAATGTAAACAACCAAATACATATGACTTTTTGTTTGAAGTATAGTTCTATTCCACTCTATCCCATAACCCTGTAACAGCTTATGGACTTTCTCTCTCTAACACAGTGAACATCACGTCATGGTTACATTGACATTTATCATAACCAGAGTTTTAGATTATTTATAAATAAGGATTTGTTTGACGTGGCGTAAAGACGGATTAAGTGTTACGACCCGGTTTAACTACTCCGACGTTAAACCCGAACATTAGTAAAATCTAATAGGTAAATAAGGCTGATAAAGAAAAACACATTTACAATAAAACACGGCCTTATTATGTCTATACACTATACTTCATAATTATTATCAACACAAAACTGACAGCTGCCCAAATTTGCAAAAGTTATAACATCTTCTGGTAGAGTGATACAAATCACTTGTTTCTTAACTTTAGTTGTGACACAGTATGAGAACTACCAATCGAAATATTGGAACGATTTGGGATTGAGCCACATTTTTGTTTGTCAAACAGAAATGAAATGTAAGTGTACTACAAACTACAATGTAGCTGATGTAGTTGATGAGAAATAGGCCCCAGTTTGAACATTTTTTTGTCCAGTATCTCTAAGAAGCAGCTGATCTATTCATACACGTCAAAATACTAATTCAGCCAATTGTTGACTGAGACTGAGAGTATGGGGTAATGTACGTGAAATTTAATGTTTCTGATATTTTGCAGACTTTGTTTATGATGTTGGCCAATTGAATAATAAAAGTTTAAGACCTCGAGCGCCAAACGCAACTATGTCGAAAACCGCGAACGTTTCGATTTTTTTTCCAGGTGTGGCGATTAAAACTCTAAAGGACTAGTTTTTAAGAGTCCCCTTTTAAAACGTTTTTGAAGTAAAATTAATTTGTTACAATACGAGACTTTAATTATTGTCTCTGTAACCCAAAAGTTTCCGAAATAAAGCTCTTCAGAGTTTCCAAAAAGGATAATTTTCTCGAAATTTGCAATTTTTTGCAAAGTTTAAAGAGCTTTATTTCGGAAACTATTTGGTCTACAGAGACAATAAACTATAGTAGTCTTCCGTTCTAAAAAGGTTATAACTAGCAGAGCTTTAAAAGAATGAAATCAATGAAGTCTGAATTCAATTTGATATAAATGAATGATAATCACTGAATTCAAAATGATTTGAGAATTAAATTTTTTTCATTCCCCATTCACTTTGAATTCAGTGATTTAAATCAATAAATTTAAATCTGATTCATTTTGAATTCAGTGACTTAAATCACTGAATTATTTTGCATTCAGAATTCAGTTCAGATTGATTCAATAAAATCAATCAATTTAATAAAGCCTTCAGAATTAAGGATGTTTAGTTGCCGTTCTCTTTAGAATAAAAAAAGAAATACAATCGCATTGGGAAAAATGCAATTTTATACAATAAAATGCAAAATTGAGAGATTTAAAAAATTAATTCAAAATGAATGGGATTTAAGCACGCTACATTCTCAATTCATTTTTGAAGTCAGGGACTTAAATCACGCAGTCAAAATGAATGAGATTTGAACATGCTGGAAATCATTTTGATTTCTGTGAATTAAATCACTAAATTCAAAATGAATTGGGAATTCATCTCGTTGTGGTCTTCATTCAAATGAATGCAATCACCAAATGATTTAACTCTTTTACAGCCGCCCCCTAAAATCTGCCGGTGATAAGTTCTGCTTTTGAGAAGGAGACGCGATTTCTGCCAAGTGTTTGTTTTGGTGCTTTGTAATTTTGTTTGTCTTTATTTGGCTTTATTGAATAATTTAATTTAAGAGTAAGAGTTAAATACGTAGGTACATAGTTATAATTTTTTAATAACTTCTTCAAACGTGACACCTCAAACGTATGTATGTTTTACCATCATCATTGAATATTGATGAATGTTACTAACTTTGCGGGTCACATCCAGCATCCTATATACTTGGACCAATTTTTTTTTAACCACGTCGTTGTTCACTTAGTTCTTTGTTACAATCAGCTTACCAGTTTTCATTTTTGCATGATATTTTTAGCCAATTAAATTTCATAAAACTAAAATCATCATTAGAGTCCTAGAAAAATAGTATTTTTATGACAAATGGATTTTATTTCAGTTGGTTGATTGCAAAGAAATATTCTGTCAGCATGACGTCTTACGTATTAATCTGTTTAATGCCGGACCAATTGCTTTTAGTTTCTCCTCTTGGTGGCATGCTGATTGATTTTGCATTTGCACTTGAGTCTTCTAAAGCCCGAACATTTTACAACTGCAGACAAGAAGTGCCCTGTAGGTTCTGGAACTGCTTCTGAGATGTATTGGACGTATGAACAAAATTGAAGATGATTGATTTAGAAATGCATTGCATGCAAGAAAATGTATTATTTGTTGATTTTTTTTTTGTATTCTTAAGACTACAAAAGTACTATGGCTGAATGGAAAAGAAGGGAAATTGATTTTATTGGTAAATTGGCCGTTTTAAATAATTAGATTTGATGAGATGATGCGTTGTTCAATTTTGCACGCAATGTGATTTTTTCGAATGCCCTATGTATTGCGAAATCGATTGTTTGGCGAATGCAATGGCTCAATTTGATTATGGTACTGACATGAGTGATGAGATAAACGAAGCAATTAGTTTGTATCTGTAAGATACAAAGGGATCTCAGAATTTGCGTGATTTGCTTTGTAAGTAGGTATACATACTGACCTAAGGGTACAATTTTTTTTAATAAAGTCTTTATTTGTTATTATTTATTATCTTCAGACTATATCAGCTACAAATGAAAGTGTAATAAGGTATCAAAAAAATTCATTATTCGATCCAGAGATTTCAAGAAATAAGATTGGTAAGGATGTGTGGTGATGGTGTAAAGTCATTTCAACATAATGTTGATCTAATGAATCTTCAAACAGAGAATCAAATATGTGCTTAAAAAACTATATAACTTAACATATAACTAAACGGCGAACAGTTGACCATTTCATACATGTCAGACGCAGAAAATTCCGACATTGGTTTATGCTATTGTATTTATCTCCCACATAAAATACAAAACTCATATATTTTTTTGAAGAAAAAAAATTGACTAAGAAGGTTATCTACGATAAAATTAAATAAACACTTACGGGTGAAAATATTGTATTTATATTTTATTATTAAACAATCTTTATTCATTTCTAATGTTCTTCAAAACACTTTTTTTTATAAAATATTTCGTCCAGTACGTCGGAAAAAATGGGGCAACTTGGAAAAATTTCGGATATTAATGAAACTTGCACAGATTGTTAGGGGTAATACTAGAAAGACCCCGCTAAGTTTTTGACCTCGAGAGCCCTGAGCTAACTTTCTAATTTTTTTTTCAGTTTTTCGCTTAACTAAGCACATTTTGTGCAACTTATTGAATAACAAAGTTAAGTTAATGGTCCTTAACTTTGTTATTCAATAAGTTGCACAAAATGTGCTTAGTTAAGCGAAAAACTGAAAAAAAAATTAGAAAGTTAGCTCAGGGCTCTCGAGGTCAAAAACTTAGCGGGGTCTTTCTAGTATTACCCCTAACAATCTGTGCAAGTTTCATTAATATCCGAAATTTTTCCAAGTTGCCCCATTCCTAAAAATAAATGGTTTTTGTTATAAGAGGTTGTTTTCGTTACATTTGATTTTCTCAAAAAGTACAAGACATTTTGGAATTCGGTTTTCTGTTTTTGACTAAAGACTAAAAAGAGCATTGAATTTAGAAAACAAAAATGAACATTGATTATATAAAATTTTGAAAAAAATTAGTTTTAATTTTTTTTTTTTTTATTTTGATAGTTAGAATATTATTTTTCCAAAAACAATTTGCTAAAAAAACTTTATTTAAAATGAAAACAAAAGAAAAGATTTTTGGCAATACAAAAAGGTCCATACGTGGTAGCCGGTAATCTGTCAATCGAATCTTAAAATTATAAGTGCCATACAAACTCGTGCGGAATCAATTCACGACATTTTCTTTAACTAAACATAACATGCTTCACAAAAAAAAGGATAAAATAATTATGAAAATACCGACTAATATATCTGTCATTTTTGTTTAGTTAACTCACTTTTATTTTAAACCAACAAACACAACTATTTAAGGACTAAAAAAGCACATGCTTTATTTAAACAAATAACTGACTTTGACGTCAGATAACTTTTTACTAAATCAAGCTTACTGTAATTCGACTGCAGTTTTGTGATCAGTAGGGTATTGATATTGTTTAGAATTGCACCAGCAATAACTATGCAGAGTTAACTTTTTTACTTCTATAGTATGTATGAAACGTTCCTCTGGTGCGGCGTATGATAAATTTTCCCCTTTGCAAACTTTATATACTTACGTAGAACGTTTAAGAAGTTAAAAAAATGCAATAAATGTTTTCGGCTAAAAATTCATATAAATTGAACTTGCCCTGATCGGTTTTTTTTTTAAATTTGATTTGGCGCTTAAATTTAGTTCGTTTTCTGCTCTAATTTCATATTCGAGTGGTTTCACTCCGAAGAGGAGGGAAATATGAATCCAATGAATCATTAAAAATACTCCTTTTTTTCAATTGTACATGTGGTTGTTGACCAAAGATTGTTTACATTTATTTTTTGCACCCTCAAACGAAGCAAAAACGTGTTAAAAAGTGGTTTTTCAATATTTGTTCCTTCTTTACACTTATTATTTAAGTTCTTGAATTATAAAAAAGAAATAAAAACACACTGCGCGTTTTGTTTTATATGGTTTTGACCATATGATCGATGTAAACAATATATGTGGTAGTAAACAGAACTCCCAACACTCCCAATTCAATTCAGGAAGGCAAATTAGCACTCCCAAACATCACGCAGAACAGCCAATCGACCATTGTAGGAAGTTTTCGTCCGAACTCGAAACTTAACGCTCACTTCCATCTATCCATCGGCTGGAGTCGCAATTTTCTAAAAAATAGACTTAAAACAGAAAAAAAATTATTATAAACAACGGTGAAACTTTCAATGCTATACTTTTTTGAAAAGCCGGAAATCTCTTTATTTTTAAGTAAAAAATAAAATTTTCAAACTCAAAATTTTGAATAACAAAGTTTTCCCAAATTGTATGTAATTAAGCATAATTTTCGTTTTCAAAACTTAAATGTCTTGCATTTTTTGCAAAATTTGAAAAAAAAAACAAAACCAACCTCTTATAAGGAAAACCTCTTCTAAAAAAAAGTGTAAGCTTGTTTTTCTGAAAAATGGTAAGACTAACATTTAGTGTAGGTTGATTCCGAATTTTGAAATAATGCTTGTCCAATTTTTTTTACTTGCACTTTATTCTTTACGGTCGAGTTGACCTCAATAAGTTTGTATGTTTATAAATGGATACACGATACAGGTAAAAGTTTTGTCCAGAAAACGAGTTCAAGTTTTCTTGATTGGACATGATTATAAATCGTCAATAAACAACTGCAATTCTTGTTTTTCTTTGAATACGTATTGGTTTTCTAGAATTTCCTTTGAAAAAAAGTTTCAGCTTCCCTGTTCAGTATATCCCTTCTGATACACAGTATATTCAATTTGTACCTAGTTTTCAGCGTCCATGTATCATATATGATCAAAACATTTGACATTTATATTCAATAAGAGGTTTTAAATGCAGAAAGTTATTATAGTTTGAAATTTGTTTTAATTACTTGTTATTTTGTATCAAATGTAACTCCTGGACGCTAAAAAGCATATATAAATTAAATGCTTATTATCAAATGTGATACATCGGAACGTATTATTAACAAAAAGAAGTAAAAGTATTATTAGATAAATGACCGTCACCTCTAACTATTGTTCCTAAAAGACATATTTATTTTGTGTTCAAAGCTAACATCGATCGATGGCGTTATTGGCAATCATGACGTTGATTATGCGATATTGGTCGTATAGCAATGTCGATGAACAACAAGCTTCTCTGCTTAAAATCCTTTGAATGGAATCCGCGAAAGTTTTACTTGTCAATCATAAATGAAATATCTTTTTCGTTCTTACAAAATTTAGCAGTTTATTTTTAAGCCGTTTTCTCCAATTTATTAAAAAAAATTGACTTCAGAAATGCTTATTGTAAGATGACTGCATATCTGACAGGCTATATCTACATACATATACACGCTAAAACAACACTCGTCTTGTTTCTCCTCATACCATCTTCGTGGATGTCATTAATCATTCCACTGATTAAGCAATCTTCCAAAATAAACTCAGACTCCTCATGCAGTATGCAATTGTGTGAGATTCTTTCATCAAACCGTCAAAATCGTCAAAATAATTTTTCTCGGCGTTAAGTTGCAAAAGTGATTAAGTAAACCTGCACACAACACCATTTTCCGTTGTCTATCAACTGCCAACACTTCTAATGCCTCGGACAAGTGATAACCATAAAAGTTTACCACCCGCTGCGTTGACAAATTGACTATTTACTGAGCTACTTGACGTTTCCAGCTTGGCTATAGTGCAACATCGCGCTTCCTAACAACTTTTCTGGTTCGCCTGCGCACGCTGTTTATCATTACACTTTTACATGTCCGTGCGATCGTTGCGTCGTGAAGGTGAAGAACTGTATATAAGTTCTTATGCTATACTACGCCACCACTCTAACTATACTTGGCATTCTTCACCTTTTGTGGTGGCAGCGAGCGAATCCAAGGCGGATGCATTCAACTTCAACAACAACGATCAGGGAGGAGAATAAATCTAATCTTCTCGAATGTTGAGAATGTGTCCATGTGTCGGGTTTGTATGACACGAGAAATCTGCTGAGAAATCTCCCTCATTGACCTTGCGGACAGAAGTTGACAGATATCAAATTGCGCACACATTCGCTTTTCATTCGTCTGCTCATTGCGCCTATGCCTCTGGGGCGGCGCGCACTCGCCGCGTACAATATAAATTTCTTCTAATTTTTCTGTGGCGCCACATATAAACTATATGCACACCAACTTTAGGATTAGATCCTATAGCCGGATACTTACCATGTAATGCAAATTCTAGATGCTTAAAATGGCAAGCAGTATATATCTACACAAATAGAGAATTAAAGGCCAGAAGCAACCAGCTGCACGTCCGAATAACGCCCCTTCCACCCAGCATTTGAAGAAGGCAAGCTGCTGGGAGTGCGCGGTACTTAGTGATTTATGCGGGATTGTTTAGGTTTCTCGGGGGCTTCTTATAAATTTTTACAGTGCGCGCAGGATTACCTTCAGTTTATCTGGATTCTTATTTACCTGGTAGTGATTTGCAAAAAGATCTGACAATCTATTTGAGATGTAACATGTAAGTTTGCAGATATATCATTTGTCTGGTCAGGGCTATAACTCTTTTTAATTGTGGTCTTCTTGAGAGTATAATGCTGGGATGGAAGAGTGCTTATTGTATCCTCACCTCGAGTTAGACTTTCTGATTTCTGATTTAAAACAAGATTGAGTGCGTATCCAGGAGGAAAGTTATTTTTTTAAGTCGACATGGTTATACGTATATTTAGATTTCACTTTAAAAAAATTATGGAAAATATTAACAAGTGGAATAACAAGATATCTATATCTATTTTTATATCAATTACATTTTGTTATAGCTAAACGAACCGAAAACGTTAATTTGGATTGAATTAGTTTGGCGTAAATAGACACTCCTTTTAATTTGTTTCAAATGGTCAGGTGCATGGTTGGTAGGATTTTTATTGATAATTTTATCATTATCATTTACTACCCCTTATATGTTTATTACACAGTACGTGCGTTTAGCTATAAATTATGTCAATAGAGTTAATCATTGAATAACTATATGCACAGTATTATTTGCTCAATATAGGGCAAGTAGTGGTTTCGCGTAAAAACAAAATTTGAGGTTTTAATCAAACCATGACTTTACGATACTAGAAAAGCCTAGAAAAGTAGGTTTTGTCACACCGTCTGTTGGTCTGTCTGTCCGTATGTGTAGTTGTATGTGCGTAGAACAACAGCCGCAACGGTTTGAGTTTGACGGATTTACCTCAAACTTCGTGTATGTATATAGCACTTTTAAGTGATTCACTTAGAGGAGAAAGGTGAAGATGCTCGAGAGACACAAATGTTATAATAGAATTGAGTTTATACACATTGTTTCAAACTCACCGCAGTAGATGTCGCTAAATGAGCATATCGAGTAATTATTATTATGCCCTATTACCATGTAACGAAAATCACTCAACCCAAACCGAGCAAAATTCTTCTGCATGCATTTCACTTGCCTTTTAACTCAAGAATATTTGCTACAAGAGTAAAAAAAAAAAAAAAAAACAAGTCGATATAAACGACATATCCTATCGAGCAGTATTTGAAACATACACATGATTTTTCTATGTCTATAAACTCAATGGTAATAGTTAAATCCAATTATTTCAATTTTTTTTTGGGAATTGTAGTCTGGTATTGGAAGTACGCCTCATAAACAACAGGCAGATCGTAAAGTTAGCAATTGTTTTGGATCGTCGTAAAAAACATGAGCATATTCCGCAGCATATTTTGGGGATTTCGAAAAATCTTATCTTGCTGAGTATCGGAAAGCTGTTTTCTCGATGTATGTTCCTAATCATAGATAGTGGTAGAAGTACACTATAGGCGACAAGACGGCACCATTAAGTTTTCAAACCATTAAATTCACGGATTTTGAATCCCCATTACAGTGCTGTTACAATTAAAATAATACGCCCCGCTTCAGTTCCACATCCAAAGAACAGTGTTGTAAATCTGAAATCAAATATTAACAGCTGATCCTGTTGCCATTCAATACTACTATAATAGAGAGGAAGTACCCGGGTCGGGTACTTCCCAAACAACGGTTTTAGTTTTTCAAAATTTTCTCTAAATAGGCTCTAACGATTTGGTATCAACGGTTTTTTACAAATTTGGCCATAAATTGATAACGCCTCAACCTTGGCATGACACTTAAATTGAACATTAAAGATAAAAAAAACATTTAAGGATTTAAGCTCAACTATATATGTAGTTTAATGACGTTTAGGCCATTTTTTAAAATTTTGTTTTGTCATTTTTACTTCCAATTATATGTACTATAAAGCAAGTTATGAATTCATGCAAAAAAAAGATTTGAGATAAGAATCAAACATGACATTACGATGATAGCGAAGTCGAAAAAAGTGGGTCTGGAAATTCCGTCTGTTTGTCTGTTTGTCTGTCTGTCAGTCTGTCTGTCAGTCTGTCTGTTAGTCTGTCTGTCAGTCTGTCTTTCAGTCTGTCATTCGCACCTGCAGCTTAAACGGTTGAGCCGATATCCTTCAATCTTGAAGTGTAGGCTTTTTATGGTAACCGCCAGGGGGATTTTTCGATTTTTTTTTCTTAAAATAACGGTAATGAAAAAACTCGTTTTTCTCAAAAACCGCTCTAACGATTTTGATAAAACTTGACATGAGTGTTTCTGCATGAAAGACCTTGTAGACGATTGAAACCGTTATTCTTCAAAAACAGTTTCAACGGTACCTTTCATATAACGGTTTTTTTAGTTTTTACTTTCACGTTTACGACTTAACGGATCTTATTCGATTTTATTTTAAGAAAGACCTAAATAGCTAAATGATAATGGCGTACTTAATTTTTTCATAGCTTTTCTAAAAAAGATTATATTAATTAAACAAAGTTTTTTTTTGAAAATTTAATATTTTGAAAACCAAATGATGAATGTTTTTTTAATTTAGTTTTCGAATAGAATTTATAATTTTCATAAAAATATTTTAAAAAGTTATTTGAAAAAAAATCGATTTTTTCAAAAACTGGTGGTTCGATTTTCGTAAAAAAAAACTCTTAAATATATTCTATCATTTAATAATTACTGGCATACCACGATTTTCTGGGAAAACTCTGATTTGTTATAAGTTATTTTTCAAAGTATTTTTTTTTAATTATTGAGTTTTAAATTTATTAAAAGAATTAAAAAAATTATTTCATATACAAAAATTGAAAGACTACAACATGCAAGAGAAGAACGCGAGACCCATTTATGTCTTTTTACTGTGACAGGTAAGTCCTAGCTTACCTGTCACAAGAGCAAGTTTGTGCGACCCAGTCGTTCCTTTTATTTTATTTGTTTGCCTATTGTTGCTTTTTAGCAATATTTCTTAGCCTAAAAGTATTTGAAACCATTTATTTTGCCTTTTGAATTAGAAAATTATTAAATTCCGATGAAGTTTCCGAATCGTGCTTTAAATTGTATGAATCTGTTTTTGAAAAATAAAAATAATAAATATTTCAAGATCAAAACTACCAACACGTATAAATCGCGAATGAATTAGAATTTCGCATATACGAATTTATGCTCTGAGTTATATAATGTTCCGGACGTGCAATAACATTTGATATTTTATATCCTGAACAATCTAAGATATTTAATCTTTCAGTGTTTACAACTACCAACAGGTCACATAAAAAAGTATAAGTTAGGTTGCCCTTACAGAAATGTCAAATCATATACTCATCACCTCGAATTTCCTAAGACAGCTAAAATACCCGTTGCTCCTTCAGTAGGATAAAAATAAGTCTACATACGCAGCAGTAAAAAATAGTATCCTTATAACAATCTTCCCATATCTTATCTATGATCACGTCCGAATAAACCAGCCTCATAAACAATTCGATGATGCAGGAAATCTAAGAAACTAGGAGGACACCAGCATGGACATGAAAAACATATTACAAAGCCACAGACACAACATTAAATAAAATATCGCACTTACTCCGGAGTGGACTCCATCCGGTAGAGTTTCAATAAATTTCAAAATTTCGCGCTTGACCGCTGCCGCATGGTCGTTGTTGGAGTGCCACCAATCAAGAGTACAGTGTGGGGCCGTAATAAAGACGTCATTGTCTTCTAGGATAATATTCTGCGAATTATTCGTGTGTTCATATATGTGAATATGTGGTGTTTATCCACAACAGCCTTGACTATAGCCACTACATATAAACCACCGCTGCTGGCTGCTTGATCATGGGAACATTTTCACTATTTAATCGTCATCGTCTTCGTTTAAGTCAACCAGCCCAGCGTAGTAGTCATGGAATAGCGTCACAGTGGCGCGGCGGCGGTGGCGGCGCAATGGCCAAGAGCACATGGTCACTCTATCATCGTAGCCACTATATGGCACGAGATATGAGGCAGAGACAAGAACAATATAATACAAAAAAAAAAGAAAACAGTTTCCACACACAATAACTCTATTTATCTATGTCGTCCGTCCATTAGGGGAGCGAGCACAGCTCAGATTCAGATTGTTTATGTTTTGCTCTTGAAGCTAGCGACAGGGTCAAGATGAACTTCGAACGAAGAGTGTGTGTGTGTGTTTGCTTTGTAAATGCCTGTGAGTATCTTATAATAACATCATTATTTATCTGAAAGTATCCGGCAATCTTTTATCGAGTACCTTGTTATCGGATTCAATCTTCATTGTGTGTTGATCGCGCAGTCACACAGATACGTCGCGGACGTCGTTGGTCGGTTCTCGGGTCTTTGGAAAAGAGGAAACAAAAAATGCGTCTTGAACGCATGTTTTACGTTCATCGAATCTGTTGCTTCTATACTTTTCAGTATATTGCTTTTTTGCTTTCCGCACAGCGTTGTGGTCATGACACGTAGTGTCAAACTGTGGTTGACACTTATGTGGCAAACTTCTATATGGTTATTTATCAAATAATATGTTTCCCATAACCAAACGAAAGAGCTGACCTGCAAACTTTTATTTAAATTAATGGATTGAAATGGGGAAGAAAACAGAAAAGTTTATTAGTTACAGTGGTTTTAAAAGTCAGAAAAAAGATGACGTCATGTGTACTAAGAACTTACAAAACTGATATTATATTATTTTAAGGACCATTCAGCAAATTGTGAAATATAACGGCGACTACAAAAAGTAAGCTATATGAGTAACAACAACAAATAATCAATTGTAATAGTCTGTTGTTTTGTCATTAGTAGCATTAGTAGAAGACTATAAGGAAAAAAGTCTTAAACTAATAATAAATCCGCTAGTCCAGGCGCCAAAGGAAGTTGAGTATGCAAAATCCGAGGACCGCCAACTCTGCATAGTCCCTTTTTCTGAGACCCCAGGCAACGAGAAATCCCATGTTGCGGGAAGAATTGGCTGGTACATTTCACAGATATTCCCCCTTCTCTCCTACCTTTTTTCTTAAGAGGAAACAAAAATTAAATAAACAACGGTTATACCTATAATGCCATGTTATGCCTTTTTTTAAAGCCATAAATTTCGTCTTTTATTTTCTTTTTAAATAAAATTGTTTAATTGTACAATTTTTTAAAAATTAATTTTCAAACTCAACATTTCAAAAAAAAATGTTAAACTATTTTGTTGTCTAAATTTGATTTAATTAGGTACAATTTTTGTTTTCGAAATTCAATGCTCTATAAGGCCTCTTGAGCAACACAACGCAACTCACAAGCAAATCCAATATAAAAAATATAAAAACGTTGTGTTTTTATTTTATATTGCGGTTGCGTTTGTCATGGACTAAGAACCTTAGTAATTTTTAGTCAAGAGCAAAAAATCAGTTGCACAAAATGTCTCTTACTTTTTAAGAAAATTAAAAAAATAACAAAATAGTCCAGGTCCGAAAAGAGGGAAAAACTGCAAGATTTTCGAATTTTTTTCGGAATTCGCCTCATAATTCATAAACTTATGTATCCTAGTGGTATGTTTACTGTAGCATTCTGTAATTGCATCAAATTCGTGAGAGTTTAAGACGTGTTTGACTTAAGCATGTTAAAATGTTAGTGATTTTTACTCCGAACACAATTATCCTACATCACCTGATGTTCACTTAGGGATCTGCTTATGGGGTTTGCAGGGTTGACCTCACTAAACGGTGACAGGCATCCTTGTTTTTTTTTGTTGAGATCAATTGAACGCTCGTTCGTTTCAGAAATTTTTATTGTAACTAAACGTCATTCGATGATACATAGCATACAAAATGCCTTAGGAACAAGGTTTTCAGTTTTTTACTATAGTAGCTGCAAATGTACTATAGGAAATTTCAACGCCAAACTTATTGAGGAGACTATATCATTCTTATTGAGGAAACTATACTATTAGTATATTGACAAAGTCTTTACTTTCAATAATATAGAAAGGCTGATTGACATTGCGGTGAGTAGAAACATCTTAGCAAATTGATAGGAGATAATCGGACAACATTCTGGACGTTATCGAAAAAGCTGTAATCCCAAGAAGTGGATTCTTCTTGCTTACTTAATAAAATAAATAAATTTATTGGCATCGACTGCTCCCAAGAATCAAAACATATAATGATTTACACTCTGAACAAAATCATTTTGTGTTTGTAATTCGCTCTACAGAATTGGAGGTGACCAACATTTTTCGTCAAATTTGAACAACTAGTTGAGATGCACTTTATGACTTCCAAGAGGTAGTGCCCCTGAAAAAAACAACTTTACTTTTAGGTACGCACGTACTCTACGGCTTACGCGGATCGTTATTTTCTCACTCTAGCACCTATAAATCCGTACCGAAATCTAAAAGACCAATGGGAATAATCCATCAAAACCAAGCATTTTTCCAAAATGATGCTAGAAATTAGATTTTATGAAGCTATATTCAAAACTTTCTAAGAAAAAAATGTTGGATTTTAATCCTTTAAGTTGTTTACGAGAAAAAAGCAGTTTTAAAAGGGGTATCGTTACTTGTTAGTATAGGTTCAGCAAACAGCCTGACAAAAAACAATAACCCAAAAGCTATCTCTAATTTTTTTCAAGAAAACGTTGGAAACGTTTCATAACTGTTATATGGCAGGAAATGTTTTTTTTTTTGGGCGATGAAAATATCAAATTTCCTCATTAAGGAATGGTCTACAAAATCTATACATACCTATTAAATTTAAAGAAAATAGATTAAGCCGTTCAGGCTCTAGGTGCTGATACACAAAGAGAGACAGACAGAATTTGTGGACCCACTTTTTTCGTATTTTCTATCTTCGTAATGTCATGTTTGATTGTTAACCAAAAAGTATTTTTTGACACAAAAGAATAACTTGTATTATAGTCGCAAAAAAAAAAAAAAAATAACAGGTAAATTTTATTAACATATTTTGGTCAATCGTATAAATGCAAAAAGAAGCAATTGTTATTTTGAATTTCGTGTCATTCATAATCAGATATTTATTCTCGTATAATATTACTCTATACCTTCCAATTTGTAATCCAAACTTGATAGATAGACTTTTTAACTAACTAATGATTATTTTGCTTGATCTTATCTGTTTTTTGTGATTCGTAGAAAATGATCTTTCCTATCCTAACAAGTTTTTTTTCAAATTGATGTTATCCTCAGATAAGAATTTTTTCGGTACAAAACCAGAGTAATCTTTGAATGTCTGCCCCATTGAACTTGCCCCATCTTCAAAAATGTCTTCTTATATAAAAACGAACCTAGTTTTGATGATAATAATCAGCTAATTTATTACTCCCATTCGCCTCATTCACTAAGAGATACTCTTAGATATACAGTGCAAATATTCCACGCACCCAAGGCTACGATCTATACCATCATATCTATCTGCACTGTGGTGTAAGACCTATATAGCAGAACATCTCTTGTATGGTTAAAATGATTTTCTTTTAGCAACAACATAGGCCCATTCAAATTAACACGAAATGGAAATTATGTATGCTTTAGAGAAAGAAGATCGAATACGTTCGTCGTCTCGTCATCGTTGTTATACGAAACGAAGAATGATTATGTGGTGGATGGGCCTCCCCGATGGAGGCCATGTGTGAATACTTTTTTTTGATGTGAGGCTCGTTCCTAAATGTAAATGCTTGGCTTACCTTAATGTTTGGTGTTAAATGAAAACATGAAATGCATGTCAATATGTTAAAAAATAAAATCAATCGCTTCATAGAGAATTCTTTGTTGTTTTGCTATTTTTGCTATACAGTAATCCCCGCTTTATTGCGCCCCGCTTAAGTGCGTTTCCTGTTTAATTGCGTTTAAAATCAAGCATACGTAAAATTTCATACAAAATACACTGAACTTTTCCCGGTTTAATGGGCTTTAATTTCGTTTCCCGATTAAGTGCATTTACATTTTCTGTGGCGTTTTTATAAATGCATATATTTTCCCCGTTTAAATGCAAAATAAAACTGATCGAAAGTGAAATGGAAATACGTTTTGTTAGATTAAGCTCAATAATAATAATAAATACTTCAATTATGAAACGGACAAAAATCGAAGGGTTTTTGACTTTTTGGTTAAAAAAAATTGCTTGCTTAAAAATATCTGCACATAGTGAATATTCAAAAACTTTTGTGTTTTTTGTAATTAATTTCTTTAGTGTTTACCCATGGATTCGCTCGCGTAAAAAAAAATATAAACTATATGTTACTCACTGATAATGTAACTTTTTAACCACTGTTTAGTGGTTTAAGCGTAGCAAACAAACAAACTAGCCTTGTGTTTTTTTTGAGTTAGTAAATATTTATTTAATTTATCTATATTTCGATTGTGTTAAAAACAAAAAAAGTAAATCTATCCTTCAAATCGTTTTGCGTTCGCAGCAACGCAACGGTATATTCTTAACTGATTTGTTGACGCAATTAAGCGGCATATTCTCAACTGATTCGCTGATGCAATTAAAGGGGTTTTTTTCAACTGATTCTACGACGCAATTAAGCGGGATTTCTATAATTAGCTTCCCCGGTTAATTGAGTCAAAAAACAAGTATTTTGGTCGACGCAATTAACCGGGGATTACTGTATACATTGACTTTGCGGGAACTAGTGCGATTAGAATTTTTCTATATCTCTATATTTGGCTTTGGTTGGTTAAGGAGTTTTTTGTGGGGCACGTTTTTATTAAGTTTTAATGAAAATCGTGAAGACGTTTGTTCACACCTAGGATAGGACAAGACTTTATTTGGAAACTGAACTTTATTTACTACGTACATTTTACATATAAAGCAAGTTATGTAAAGGACACTACTGGGTCGCACAAACTTGCTCTTGAAAAAAATCCTACGAAATTTTATTAAAACTTATAAATCCATTTCTTACAAAAATTCAAATCAAAATCTAAGTATGCGAAAAATTTTCTTTAGTTAAGAAAAAAAAAATTGTGAAAATTGTTGAAGCGGTTTTCAAAAAAACTCTTTATTTTAAATAATTTCTCGAAAATATTTTTTCTAATAATAAGTTTTTTTAAAAACAAGTATTTTAGACTTAGTTTCATTAAAATCCGTCTACATGTTTTTGAAATGTTCAATTCACAAAAACCGTTTTTTTAAGAATTTATTAAAAACTTAACGAAAACATTTTAGAAAAAATATTGTATGCCAGTTATTTTTAATAGGTAAAACAATTTCAGTATTGAATTTTGTTCAAATCGCTTTATCCGTTATCGATATACCGTTAAACGAATTTTCTGAAACCTCAATTTGCTCTATTTGATAGAAATTTGGTCGAAATCTTTAGAGCCGTTTACGAGAAAAATAAGATAACTGTTATATGGCAGGTACCGTTATTTTTAGACTTTCTGTGTCCTAAAAAAATAAAGTGCACGACTTGGTCGCACAAACTTGCTCTCGTGGCAAGTTGCCCCAAAAATAAAATAACATTTAATAAATTTTAGTATAAATTTAAGTGAAAAATACTAAAAAAACATATGAATTTTTATTAAAAGTGCTAAAACTACTTTTTACAAAGATTCAAGTCAATATCAAAGAATGCTATTATACGCTCAATCAATTTTCATCAGAGCTCTTAAGTTTTTTGTCAAAAAGGTGGTGTCTAGCTATGGACGAAAGTTCTGATGATAAGGGCGTAAATTCTCTCTTAAGTTTTTCCCATTAAGCCGGTTTATGTATAATTTTCTGTTAAGTAAAACTAACACCTTTAAGCCCATCAAAGGAGATTTCTTCATAAACAAATAGTAAAAAGAAGCAATATCCAAGAAGTCTTTTATTACTTGAAGCACTGAGTATGAGACTAGACACGATAAGTGTACGAGGGCTCCCGGAAATTACGCCATAGGAAATAACGCCAGATTTTTTTTTGGAAAAAAAGCCAAAAAAATTTTCATACAAAATCTGGCGTTTTTTCCTAGGAAAAAAGTGCAAAATTTTTCTGGGAATATTTCCGATTTTCTGGCATTTTTTCCAAAAAAAATTCTGGTGCTTTTTCCATTTTATAAAATGGAAAAAAAGGCAGAAAAAAAAATTTGGAAAAAAAGCCAGAAAGTATCTGGCGTTTTTTCCTTTTTTTGTTTTGGAAAAAGAGCCAGAAAAAATTCTGGCGTTTTTTCCTTTTTTTGCTTTGGAAAAAGAGCCAGAAAAAAATCTGGCGTTTTTTCCTTTTTTTTTTTTTGGAAAAAGAGCAAGAAAACGGTAAGTAAAAATACAACTAGCTGTGATCTGGAATAAGCGATTGTGTACCTACTTACTAGGGGAGGGGAGGGGGTCAACAAATTAACGGCCGGGGGGGGGGGGGCGCGTCGCGGGGCGCGCTTGCGCCGGGGCCGGGCGTTGCACCGCGTCGCGAGTCCGGCTGCCATCGGCGGCGCGCCGGATAGCGGGTTCGCGCGGTGCGGGGCGCGGCGGTGTGCAGCGGGGTGTGGCGGTTTGCGGTGGGTTGCGTCGCGTATCGCGACGCGCCCCCCCCCCCGCCGCGCGGCGCGCCGCCGATGGTAGCCGGACTCGCGACGCGGTGCAACGCCCGGCCCCGGCGCAAGCGCGCCCCACGACGCGCCCCCCCCCCCCCCGGCCGTTAATTTGTTGACCCCCTCCCCCCCCTAGTAAGTAGGTACACAATCGCTTATTCCAGATCACAGCTAGTTGTATTTTTACTTACTTTTATTAATTTTTTTTTGTTAGAATTGAAAAAAACTTTTCTGGCCTTTTTTCCAAAATGAAATGAGGAAATTAGACCAGAAATTATTTATTAATTTTCAGGTTCTTTTTCCAAAATGAAATGTGGAAATTAAGCCAGAATGTAATATTTTCTGGCCTAATTTCCATTTCATTTTCCGACTTTTTTTTCCATAGCTGTCTGGCACAATTTCCAATGTTTCTGCTGTTTTTTCCAAATTATTTTCTGGTGCTTTTTCCAATTTTAACCAAAAGAAATATTCTGGCGTTTTTTCCAAAAAAAAATCTGGCGTAATTTCCTATGGCGTAATTTCCGGGAGCCGTGTACGAGTGTATAATGTTATCCTATATACACTACCCTCACCAAAAACAACAACTCTAATAGTAAGATGAGAATATCTGAGCACAGCTCCTTCCTGTGTACGTTTGGCTAGAGTTTGTTTTGTTTGGTGCACTTGGTTTTTTAATTGCAGAAAAGTCCATGTTTCAAGGTTGTACATCATAAATTTCACCACGGAAACATATGTTCTGGTTAAATTTATGTTTATTGCACAATTTAAATAGGTGTAGACATAGCACTCACTCACACAGACGTTCTTAATCGAAGCTCTGTCAGCCAGTTTATCCTTAATTCACACTATAAGCCAAATATAAGAAGATATAGACACGCTTTAACACTTTTACGAGTTAAACATTTCTTAATTGGCTCTCTGGGAAGAGTCGTGTCTATGGGATGTTCTGTGCTAGATGCATCAAGTCCTGTTTGGGAGGCTTCATCTCCTTAGCATCGTCATCACTATCCGGTAGATGTCGTGTCTGGTCGACGTTCTATTTTGGACATGATGCTGGTACATAGAAATCGCATCATCGTTTGTGCTGTGAGTGACGATGCTTCCCGTGTTCTGTCGATGAGTCTTCGAAATGAATGGCATGGAGCAGGCAAGCGCACGTGTTAAGTGATAGGAAATGTGCGAATTATTTATGTCGAAAGTGTATATGAAGAGCGATATATCTTGGAGCTATTTATATACATACTTAATACATTTAGAATGTTAATTCTTTTGATGATTTCAAAGATTTTTTATTGCTAAATTAGAAAAATTCAAGTCAAATAAATAATTTCTTTTGGATTATTTCTTTAATTATTTCGGAAAATATATGTACCCATGAGACAAATAACAAATATAAATAAATATAGAAAAGCGAAGAGGTGCCCCGCGTTGGGCGCCATTTATTTCTATGCAAAAAAAGGCCTTAGAAGATTGGATGTAAGCAACTAGTACTAGAAGATGAACAAATCAACACCAATAATTCATCTCCAAAATACGTGCTCATCTGCTTACAGATATAGTTGAATAAGAAAAAGAAAAGCAATTTGACACTTTGGCGAAGCGCTTATTGACTATAATATGTTTGGAATATGACCAAACGCAACTATGTGAAAGTGTTATTTTGCCATGATATGACATATGGTCATATGTCATGACACCGCGGGTCATTCACATAAGATGAGGCACAAGCACTATATATAGCATTTATTAATAAATTAAAAAATAGGGCATTTAGGTAAGGTTGAAAAATGAAAGGCTCAATAAAAAACAATACCTGGAGTAGAAAAAAAAAACACTGAAAACCTACGGCAACACCTTTCAAGATGACACTGTTATAACACTTGTTTTTAATTTAACTGAACTTTTTTTTAAAGACTGATTTCTGATTTCATAAATTGTTTCGCTGAGAAGAAAAATGTATTATAGCGATTTATATTTGTGATCCTGCTTTTATTTTAACTAGGCACATAACAACACGCAAGGAAAGCTCCTAAAACAATTCAATCGTATCTAATACACGCACCGTCAGTAACGCTCATCATCTCACCCTAGACTCTAGAGCCTAAGTAAAAGGAAAGAGAAATAGATTTTTCTTGTCTTTAAGCCGCACTACACGAATGTGACATTCAAAAGCAATGTGTCTCGCTATTATCTTTTCATGTTCTATAAGAATTCCCTAAGCGCTCTATGATTAATCATATATAAAGTATTCATAACACCGAGCTAAAATTATATAACAAAAAGTTATTGTGAGAGCTGGATCCAAAAATGCACTCTTTTGTTTTTATTTATTTAATTACATCTGTAAGCATATACGAACCCCATTTTTGAGATGAATTATTTGTAACGATTTGCTTATCATCTAGGACTCTACATCTACTTTTTCTATGCCTTTTTTTCAACGAATCAAATGGCGCCCAACGTGGGCACATTGTGTGTGTTAATTCTTTTTTGGCGTTTGTTATGTCTTATAAAGTCAGATTTCGAAATATGGCCACATAAAACGCATGCGGCCAAATGTCACGGCACCGAATCATCTTGCAACTATCGGAATTATAGTGAAGCTGCGTAAAGTGGATTTTTAGTTTAAAATTTGATTTTCAAGCTAAAGCAATGAGTTTCAACTTACATTCGAAATAAATACAAAACAAAATACTGAATATACGCCAACTATTTTACTATTTATCTTGGGTCTCTGACAAACAAACAGACAAACACTCATAAACAACATAGCTAACATTTTCCATTTGTCGCACGATAATACAATATAATTGCAAGCATTTTCCCTCCGGCACATGGCACCATTAAAAAATCATGTAATCCTCTCCTTATTGTAAAGCCAGCGAGACAGGTATTATTTTCCTTTCCATCTGTCTGGCCTTTTTCCTGCTTCGATAAACTAAACACAAATTGATCATCATGCCATAAGTCCTCAATTATGTAATTTTTATTGGGCTACATTATTGGCGATTATTATTATTTAACTGACAGGTCTATGCTGTCAAACAAACAAGAAGACATGGCTTGAAGGGGGGAATCTTGGATGGGAATTTGAACTGCTTAGCCAATATAATACAAGTAACTAATAGCATTATAAACAAATCCGACTGCCAAAATTATCAATGAGGGAAGATTCATCGTCGAGCTCCAAGTTGAGGGTTCGCTTTCTTTCCATCTTGCTCATCTCGAACCTCTATAATTCAAATTGAAAGAAAAGAGAGTGGCTTTGTCGTACATCGAAGTCATTAAATCAATTATGAATCGATTGAAACCTTCAATGAGCTCATAAGCAATGTAATCTAACCCTTAAAGGTCAATGGGGTTTCGACTTTTTTTGTATTTGTACATAACCAATATTATGGGGTTTGTTTTTTTTATCTTTCTGTCTAAACTCTAAAGTCTAGCCATCGTCAGTGCCTGCGTGGCCTATAACCGCGGAATTATGGTCTTGTTGTTCGAAACGATATTGCGCGATCTCATCATCTGTACAATTATTTCGGATTCGCGTTCAAGGAAGATTTTTTTTTTGCGAAAATCTTGATTAATGAGAAAAATTATAAATGATTGGTCTTTCAATGCATCTTTTGTTGAATGAATAAACTAAGGTATTGTTGCACTTTATTTGTATCTATTGTGAAAAATAACTTTCTCCGGAACAAATGTTTCGACCTTTATATTTTTGTACATCGAAGTTTAACAGGGTTAATTTATAAATTAACTAATGAATAGGAAATTGAAATGCAAAGAAAATATAATAAGTTATCATATTTTATTATTTATATATTTTAAAACGCACAATTAAGTTGTTAATTATTTCATTTTAAAATAATTGAAAATTAGTAGGACCCATAGATTTTGTTGAGTGTAGACTTGCTTTATAAAGTTCTTTCTCTTGATTTCGTCTTTTATACTTAAAATTTCAATATGAATGTAATAAGTAAGTATTTCCTTGCCACCACCTGATAATGTTCAAAGAATTGACCTTAGCCGGTTTCTTATAAGTTATAAGTTATATATATATAATCCACAAAAGCTCATCACCATCAACAGATTGGAACTATACCTTCAGCCCAGGTATACAGTTTAGAAAATGTTTTTCTACAAGACGTCATTGCCAAATCAGTTATTATAGTTAATGGTAGTCGAAGGCTTGGAAATATTCTGTATTTGGTGATGCAACTGACTTGGGAGATAACTTCACAACATATTAAGAAGAAATAAAATGATACAAGTGGACGCGAATCAAAATTAAAATGATTAAAATTACGAAAAAACAGAGTTAGGGTCAAAATTTTGCCGGGTTCAAAATTTTGGTTTTAAAATAAAATGCAAGACTTGCTCTTGTAGCAAACTATTGGATTGGGAAAATTTAATTTGCTGAATTATGTTGAAAAGTGAAAAGTGGTCTAAGTGTGAGGTAAAGTTGTATGGTAGCTATCCTTAAATGGTTGCTTAGCAAAAAACTTTCAATTCCATCTTGTGTTGAATATGAAATCGGGTAAGCCGTTGTCAATTTAATGGCTATTTTGTTAAAAACCGTCAACACCAAATCTCCGTTATTTGTCAAAAACCTGAAATGCAGTTATATTAAGAGCACTCCAAATATATAATATTCACAAAGTGTTATCAAAATCGTTAGAGCAGTTTTTGAGAACATTTGGAATAACTAAAACTGTTATATGGGAGGTACCCATTATAGCCGGGCTAAAACAAAAATTCAAATTCGTCCTCTAGGGAATCACAGAAAAGTACTTCACACGAAGTTTGAAGAATACCCGTCCAACCGTTTAGGCTGTAGCTCGGTGAACATACAACCGAACATCCGCACATCCGCAAATCCGGACATCCACACAACCTAATTTTTTCGTCTTTTCTATAATCGTAATGTCAGGTTTGATTAAAACCTCGATTTTTTTTTGACACGGAACCAATACTTGCTTTATTGAGCAAGTAAAAAACGGTCTGAAAAATGTTAAAAACGCGCGAATCGCGAATAGAATCTCGACCCCAACCCGAATTTGTCTTTATAAAAACAGAAAATCTGCGAAAATCGATTCACACTTTAGAGTTATTGCACTATAAAATCTTAAATTTAAAAATAAAATTATGTGAAATTTTTCGAAAAGACAAACTAATGGTCACACAAAAGAGAGAAATATTGTTAAAGTATATTTTTTATTTTATTTATTTATTTACTGTCGATCTGTTTACATTTATATTATATAGGATAATTACAATATAGGGATGAGAATAATATTAATTCTTTGCAACTATAAATGTTTAATAAAGGGAGAGATAATTTTTAATTTAAATGTATTTGTTTTGAGAAAATTTTACAAAAAACTCATAGGCAATATTACTTAAACTTAACTAAACTAGAACTACTTAAAACTATTTTTAATTAAAAAAAAGAACCTGAAAGTTGGTGACGAAATTTTGTACGATTATAATTCGTTTTTCCAAATTCTGTAAATTATAATAAATTGTAAATGAGAAATCGTTTTGATATACAGGCGCAGAGTTGTGAAAAAATTAAATTAATTGAGAATACACTACGTGAAGTCTAAATTAAATTTGATATCAATGAATTAAAATAACTGAATTCAAACTGGCACTTCAAGTTTTCTCATTTCCCATTCAATTTGAATTCAGTGATTTAAATCATTAAATTTAAAATGATTTCAGAAATAAACACGTTCAAATCCCATTCATCACGAAATCAATTGGGAATTCAACTCTTTGCAGTCTTTATTCAAATGAATGTAATCACCAAATGATTTAACTCTTATGATTTCTTTATTTACAGAATTTTTAAAAACACAAAAAGCACAAAAAAAATTTACCTTAACATAATTTTGGACACCAGAATTTTGGCCAGCTCCCAAGAACGAGAGAGTCTTCTCCGAAACACTTAATGTATTTAAGTCACTTCGACTGCCGGACTACGCTAGCGTTTTTCAGGCGGAACTGCTTGCAATCAAAACCGTAATACTGCTATTTTTATAGATAGTCAGGCTGCCATTAAAGCCATTGACATTGATGCTGCCTCAATATCCTCTAAACTTGTTCAACAATGTTTACACGCGAGATCTCAGACTTTGATTATAGGCTGAGGGTGACTTCGATCTGGGTCCCAGGCCACAGTTGTTTTCAGGGCAATGAAAGGGCTGACGAACTTGCCAGGCATGGATCGGCTCTTCACAGCTCACTTGCCGAAGCAGTTAGTATTCCGCTAGGAGCTGTGAAGGACATTTTCATGTCTCATTATCTATCTGTATCCAATCGTAGATGGAATGGTCTGACTAGCTGTGCCACTTCAAAAAAGATGTGGCCCACCTATGACAAGTCTCGTACAAATGAACTCTTATGTAGAACCAGACCAGAATCGTTGAAGTTAGCACGGGTCACTGGCCTATAGGAGAGCATGCGGCAAGATTGGGCATCCCACACAATACTCATTGTCGTAGCTGTGGTGATGAAGGGGAAAAGGAAACAGTGACCCACTATCTCTGCTGCTGCCTTGCCTTGGCTACTTGGCTAGTCCAAGATGTCAACTCTTCGGTCAACATTTTTTTGACAGTCTTAGCGAAATCTCAATTGTGAGAATAGAAAATCTCTTTGGCTTTATAAATGCAACTAAATGGCTATAAAACGTAACAAACCGTATCAATATCTCACCTTCTCCATGGACAGACAAAGCAGATAAGGAGAATTGCATGATTTCAGCTGGAGCCATTTCCTTAGCCGTGTAGGCGGGTCATGTCAAATGCGGATATTATGCTTTTCCCTAAAATCGTATTGATCTCACGGGGAAACTGGCTCTACCCTAAGCCCTCTAGCACCCTGCGTGATAAGGTTTTAAGCGAAGACACCCATACGGAGCTAACAGCCTGGTGGGGGGTAGGGGCCCACTTCCCTTGGATGAGATGCCCAAAGATCTCTTGTTTTCCCATGGAGGTTGGTAACAAAGGGATTCACTGCCAAGTGACACAACCCCAAACATCAAAACAACCAAAGTAATATTCAAACCTCTACAAATGTTAGGTCTCATGAGTTTATGGTATCAAAACGGCGCACCAAGCGCTAATTGGGTTATTCTAATAAAATAACCGCCATTTCTACCTATCTACCTATGTTCGACATAAATTCTTAAATAGTACTTTTTCCTCTTAATATAATAATAAGGATTTATGTAGAAAAATGGTTCTTAATCAGTTAGAACAGCTAAATCACTTATAGACAAAATCGTTGATTTATTTTAATACAGAAAATATAACTTTGGATCATATCATTTTATTGCCAAAATCAAAGTATGCTGAAAATCTAGCTAAATAAATATGAATTTACAAAAAAAAAAAAAAAACATACTATAAATAATTAATATACTTAAAATAAATCGATTTTAATTTTTTTTTGTAGGTATACTTAAGAATTGATAGCGTATAAAAATTTAGTTTTTATTTAAATTTGAAAAGTAAACATATAAAAAAAAACTTTTCTTTAAATTGTGCATTCATTTACACAAAAATGTAAGCGTGAAAAAAGTCATATTTTCTATCGAAAAGCTGTTGTTATTTTTTTTTGTCCGATAAGCCATTCTTAAATTATATGAGAAAACGCTTTTTTCAATATGGCGGCTAAAGCAAACCCCCTACTATACCTCTGAGGATCTGACCAGAATATGCGAACCTTGCCTCCAGCTAAGCGGAAAAAAAATTGCTAGACGACTGTATTTGATATCACGTCACAACATAAACGTAAAATAATTCTGGTTTTTACTCAGAAATTTACTGTCGACCACAATCATTATCCGATTTTCCACCGAACGTCATAAGTTATAACTATAAGCTAAATTTAAGGAACTGTCAAAACCTAAAGGCACCTAATTTCGCATTTACGCGAAATACTTAGTTCTCTACTACTTCTGGTTATATCCTAAGAGGAGCAACGAAGTTGAATGAGAGGGTAGACTGTATAAACGAAGTTAAATTAGATACATTAAGACTAAGAGTCTTAACAGACTCTAAAATTTGTTGACGATTTTAAGATCGTTAAAAAAAAAAACAATTGCCGATTAAAAACCCCTAACGTTTCTAAAGTTAACCTCAAACTAATTTAAATATGAAATTCTTGAAAACTAAACAAACATATTAAAACACTATTATCTTCTCGAGCTGTTTAGATTTCATTTATGCAGACTTCTTCTTTCTTCAACCCGATTGTGGTTACTGTTGTTTACCTTTACTTTGTATCTTACGAAAACGGTACCAAGAGCATGTGTCAACTTAGGTAAACTATTCTTAGCTGAATCCAGTTTATAAACAAATCTTTGATAATTTGATAATTAAAAAAAACATAATCTTGTTGTTATCAAACATACATTTGAACATAAACGTGTGGCTATAATAAATAAACCGGCTTACGTAAATTACTTAGAACTTGACGTTCTATAAGACTTAGTCTTCCATGTGGCAAACTGGTTTTGAATCAAGCCTTTTAATTTTAGGGAACTTTTCATTGAAAGAACCTTTTTTTTTATTTTTTTGATTTTCAATTAAATTTGTATTTCTCCTATAAATACGTTAATATTTTCCAATTAAACATCAGTATATAGTTTGATTTGAAACTCAACGAACAAACAAATAAAAAAAAGAAATGAAATTCTTCATTGTGTTCTTAATGTTGATTGTGGTCATTGCTGGCCAACGTAGACACCATAATAGAGGAGGTCATGGAGGTGGTTTCGGAAACCAAGGTGGATATGGAAACGAAGGTGGATTTGGAAACCAAGGTGGATTTGGTAACCAGGGTGGATTTGGTCAGCAAGGAGGATTTGGTCCCCAAGCAGGATATGGAGGAGGAAGGAGTACTGCCACCGCTAATGCTCAGTCATTCAGTGGTCCAGGGGGATCTGGTTCTTCTGCATCTGGCAATGCAGATACAGAACAATATGATCGTAAATAAGTTAAGATAAACAATGATATTATTTTTAAGAAGAGTTTTAGTTGAATAAATATTTTAATAAGATTAAAAGTGTATTTAATTTGAAGCCCTATAGAACATTTACGTGATCCCATAATTAAGACCAAGCACATTATTGAAGAAATATTTAAACTCTTTAATACAAAATTATGAAGTACTTATTATTAAGCATAAAACCGACGTTTGTGTGTTTTTTTCTAAATGTTAACCCAGAAGCAACCAGCGAATTCGAAACTTTAAGTAAATGATCTCATCTCTACAAATTTAAATATAAATCACTGCACAAAATTAGTTAAAATTAAAAAAATTAGCATTTGATTGTTTTTTTACGCAGCCAACAACATCATTTAGCGAGAACTGTCAAACGTGAATACCGAAACATATCAACATAACGCCGCCTGAGTGCTTAAGTGCCCCATATAATACTTTTTCGTGAAATTGAGTTAATGATGCAGTTATACTAATTCGAATATTCTCTATCGTTAGGTCCTATCCCCATTGCTTCTTTTATTAACAAAGTTAGGGAAACCACTTTCGCTCTACGACAAATGTTTGTGTTCTCTTAGTGCTTATTTGCCTCATATACAAAATTTGTACTAAGTGGGGCAATTTTTGTAGAGACGTGATTATGATTGTTTTGTATAGAGACGAAAATTATGTACCTTCAAGTTGCCAAAGTATATAACAGAGTTAAATGTAGTTTTTTCGAAACTTTGTATTGATAATATTTTACATATTTTTTTTCTTAAAAAAAAACTTACAATGCTTGACAAAACTAGCTCCCACGAATGTTGAAATATTTTTATAATCAATTCCGAATAGAATTAAATGTATTTTTCTAGAAAATTTAATGGATCAAAATTAATTTTAGGTATTTTTCATAATTCAGTGTTAAAATAATTTATCATTTTGATACGGTTTTTAACGACTTAGAAATGAGCCAATGTGATATAAAGTAAGGTATACCCGCAGAATTAATATCGATTTTTATTTCATATTTTTCTAACTTAAAAAAAAATAATTTAAAATTAATAATGCTAGTGATTTTAAATTTAAATATTATTTTTGTTTTCATTTATTTTCCTATGTTTAGTGCACAAAAGTCCTATATCCCATGAAAAAATGAAGTTTTTTTCATTGATTTCGCATTCGTATGGAACAGGGTCCTATATCCATTTCTGACTTTTTTCAAGCTTTTTGTTTTTTCTTTTTTTAACCGTAACGATTTTTGACCCAAGGATTTCAAATGGCAAGAAAGAATTGTTCAATTAATAAACATTCAATAGTCATGTTAATTAAGTAGAGAGTAATGAAATTATTTTTCAAACCTTAAAACTCGTTTTCTGAGGAATAATTTCGATTGATACAGGCAACGCTAGGAACGTCAACAGCGTCGTAAGAATTTGCGGTTGCTGTTGCATTGTTGACAATTTTCTCGCTACGATATTCAGTGGCACTTATTGTAAAAAAGAAGGTGTTGGTTTGATCTGTTTTGGTCATAAGGCTATTCCTACGTCCTGAATCGGAGACGCGTTGTTTAATTTTAGCGCTACCATAATGTATGTCGCAAAATAATTCAGTCGCTAATTAGCGCAACCATTGTGGCGTTGCCATCGTTGAACAGAATGGTGTGGCTTGCAGCAGCAGCAGTGTCAAAAATACAGTCATAAAGTATAACTCTTAAAGAATATTGTAGCAAATAGAAAGTCAATTTTCTTTCAGACACTTTGATTTGTTTGTTAAATGTGAAAAATCAGCAAGCAGCATACTCGAAAGTAGAAGTTGAATGAACTTGTGCTGCAGCTACACATTGTGGCCGTATTTAAGAATTGACATTGGCTCGACTTTGACAGTGCTGTAAATGCTGCAGTTGCAATTACACCCTTCTGTTCAAGCAGTTAGCACAACCGCATGTTTGTCTCAGTTCAACCGAAACAAAAGAAAATATTCAATTAACGACAAATGGCTCCTTGTTATTTTACAATAAAGTTTTTGCAATGGGATATTTGATACACATTTTTTAATCTTTCGAATTTTGGTCTGGTTTTGTAACCCTTGCGACGATTTTTCAATTGAACATCTTTATTAGATTTTATTCGAACTTAATCCTTCAAAAATAAAACGAAAACAAACAAGTTTGATATCAGACGAGATTTTATCGCTCTTCTAGCAAAAAAATATTTGCTGTTAAGGACATTCCCTTTTAGATATTTAATTTGGGTGGAGTGAAATAAGGGCCGCGGAATTAAGGTCCGCGGGTCTTAATTCCCACTTTGAAATGAAACAACGCCCACAGACGTATTTCTTCTTCTATATTGTTATCGGCTGCTACTATTGACCCAAGGTATTTAAAGGATTGCACCACTTCAAATTCGTGCTCCGCTACCTTGTTGTTTGACTAACGGTCCTTCTCACATTCGACGCCACCATGTTCTTTGTTTTACTCTCACTAATGTGCAGCCCCAGATTTTGTGCCGCCTGCTCGATCTGGATGAAGGAATCGTGTACAGCTTGCTCGGTTCTTCCGATGATGTCGATGTCGTCTGCGTAAGCCAGTATCTGGCTGGACCTGTTGACGATGGTCCCTCTTGTTGCCGTGCCAGAGTCACGGACTGCTTTCTCCAATTTTAATAAAATATAACAAAAAAGCTAATGAATTTCAAAGTAAAAAAGGATGCATTTTTTTTAACTGCTTGATTTCATCAATAACTTGATTTTTTTTTACATTCTTTTGACTGCGTGAAGTCTTTTTAATGCTTTTTTCTGCTTGAAGTCAATTTACTATACTGCCCTCCTAAGTCAAAAGGTGGTATCTCCAATTACAATTTTTAGCGAAGTATGCTGAGAAATGACAAATTTTCTTAGGCATTCGACAGTTTTTTTTTTTTTTGTAAAACTTATTTATTTACTTACTTCATACTTTTTTTTTTTAAATAATAAACTTTTTTTTTATTAAAATTTATCATCAGGTTTCAGAGTTTGAGACTAAACAAAACAAGAAAAATAAAAAATAAAAAAATTGAGTTACTGCCTTCCTAAGGCAGAATACGAAGAACTTGAATTTAATAACAAAAATAATAATAATTACTTGATTTCAAGCAGTCAAAAGACTTCAAGCAGTCAAAGAACTTCACACAGTAAAAAGACTTCAAGCAGTCAAAAGAATGTAGACTTTTAAAAGACTTCAAAGAATTCAAGCAGTTTAAATTACTGCATTCTTTTAAATTTAAATATTTTGACTGCTCTAAACGATTATTTTAGTAAAGACTTCAAAATTAACTGGGATTTTATTTTGTACTTACTGAAAATACTGGTATTAAGAATGGGAATGCATTCCGAAAAAATGAGTTAAAAGACTGAAACTGCATAACGTTTGCAATACCAAAATACTGCATTCTCTTACAGCTCTGCCGCTGGGCTACTGTTGCTGAAGAGTATATTTCACCCGATCCTCTACACGATCTGCTGAGCGCGATTAAAACCTGGACTCATCGGTGAAAAGAACTCTACTCCAGTCAGCCTCGGTTCAGTACGGATCGGTTAAGTCCAGTTTCGACATCGACAACATTTCGAAGGAAAGTGTGGTTCCATTCGCACCATTTGTTGGAGAAATGTTTTATTTCTTAGTTTTTTCTTTGTTTTTACTTTTTCAAAAAAGTTAATAAAAAACTTTTTATTTTAACTAACTTACAAATGTTCGAAAATTTTAAATTTCGCGTCTGTTTTTGTAACTCAGTGTTTAAAAAAGAAATATTAAATAAAAAAAAATCGTTTTTGAATTCGATGGGTATTTTGAAACCGGTTCATGGCTTTGTTCGAAATTTTGTTTTTATATCAAAATTATTAGATTCCTAAAATTAGCATCATAAGAATTTAAAAAAAAAATATATTTTAAAAAGTTATTAACAAAAATGTTTTTTTTTAAACGGATTTACGATCATGGTTAAAAAATAAAAGTTGGCCACCTTTTTCAAAATAAACAAATTAAAGCAATTATAGATTTTTCTACCATTTTTATTTAATTTTAAGATTGTATTTATAGATTTATACAAACCCCTTTGTCCTTTGTAGTTTCTGTTGGTTACTTTACGTTGTTTACAAAAACAAAAGTAAACATGATGTGCCAAATTAAACTCTTCTTCAGTTAAATCATGTTTTATAAACTAATACAATTTTTGGTGTCTTTTTTATTTGAAACAAAAAAAAAAACAAAAAAACAAACATGTATTTTTATAATAATCGTGTTGCTGTGATTTTTATAAATTAACCTGTTTAAGCTTGTATCATCCTCCCATTTAAGAAACTAGTTCTGAATCAAGCCTCTTACTAGCAAATCTTTTTTTTTAATAAAAAAAAAAAAAAAAATACTTTTAAGAAAGTATATTAATTTTTTGATTTAAAATTTGATATGTATTTTTTCCTATAAATACGTAAATATTTTTTTAGTTCTGCATCAGTATATAGTTTGATTTGAAACTCAACAAACAATAAAAAATGAAATTCCTTATTGTGTTTCTGATGTTGATTGTGGTCATCGCTGGCCAACGTAGACACCATAATAGAGGAAACCAAGGTGGATTTGGTAACCAAGGAGGATTTGGTAACCAAGGAGGATTTGGTAACCAAGGTGGATATGGTCCCCAAGGAGGATTTGGTCCCCAAGGAGGATTAGTTCCCCAAGGAGGAAGGAGTACCGCTACCGCTAATGCTCAGTCATTCACTGGTCCAGGAGGATCTGGTTCTTCTGCATCTGGCAATGCAGATACAGAACAATATAAGTAAATAAGTTAAAGTAAACAATATTATTAATATTTAGAAGAGCTGTAGTTGTTGTGTTAATATTAAAATGTATTATGTATATCGAAATTTTTTGTTGATGGTTTATTATAAAACAAAATGTGTTTGAAAAGATCGATTTGTTTAACATATACACACCACACTTGTGTTTAATTATGCCAGTCGATAGATATATTATTTCAGTTCCGTAATTCTTTTAACCACGAAATGGACACATGTTTTGAAACTTTAGATAAGCGATTAATTAAAAGTTCCTCAAGAGGTCGATTGCTCTAGAGCAATTTTCAATTTTATCTTCGTTTTCGTAATTAGCAACCAATTGAAATGCTAAAATATGAGATCAATTATTATTTTTTACTTGCGATTATATGTAGGTACTATAAGGTGAGTTATGCATTCGTGAAAAAAAAATTTAGAGATAACAATCAAACATGACATTACGATGATAAAGAAGACTAAAAAAGTGGGTCCGGATATTTTGTCTGTCTGTCTGTGCGTCAGTCTGTTTGTATCAGCAACTACAGCCTAAACGTCTGAAACGATTTGCTTTAAATTTGGTACATATAGGGTTTGTATAGACCATTTCTTAGAGGAAAAATTGAATTTATTTTTTAGCTCAAAAACTGACGATACTTGCCATATAACCGTTAGAAAGAAGCTTAATTTTCTTGAAAACATCTCCAAGATTTTCTTCAAAAAAATTAGAGATAATTTTTAGCTTATTGGCTTTTGTCCCATCGAAAAAAAATACGGGTCATAACCGTTATTTTTTTGTTTAACGGGTCAACCGATTTTAACCCAAATTTTTTTGTTTACAAAGATCTAAATGACTTGATTAAACTTCACTAGCAAAATTTTGCAAAAGCGCTTAGTCTTAATTTTAATTAGTTTTTTTAATTATTTTTTTTGTAAATTCAATATTTGGAAAACGGCTTACTGGAAAATTATATTTTTTGTGCATAAAATGCAAACTATTTAGCACTTAAAATAGGGGTACTTCGAATTCGTAAAAAAATTTGTTTATAAAAAAATTATTAAGATTAGATAACTTTAATTTTTCATCAAAATAATACATAAAATTTTTTATAAAGCCTTTTTAAGCATGGCATATATCTAAGCCGTCTAAAATTATTAGGTAAACATCGATTTATTTTAAAACTTTTCTAACGATTTTCGAATTTTTTTTTTTGGTAATCTTTTATTCAGGCAACAAAATTTTCTGCATGCTTTGATTTTCGCTTGTAGGTTTAGGTAGCACTTTTAAAAATAATTCATATGATTTTGTTCGTATTCGTTATTTATATTAATACAACATTATTGAATTTATTTTAATTAAATTTAATTTTACTTTTTTGGCGAATTGGTACAAGACCTAGTTCGTGCGACCTAGTCGTGCACTTTATTTCAAAAGAAAACTTGATTTTTCGATTGAAAATTGATTTCATTCACGGCGCTTTCTTTCCATTATTGACATTCTATCCCAGTTATCCAGAAAATTAAAAGTATTTTTACCGTTTTAGTTTTAGTGAAAAAGTATATTTAGCCCCACATGAAGTATTAAATCACTGAAAGGTATATAAAAAAAGAACAAAATTTATTTATATCTTGGGGTTGTTTGAGCTTATCAATTTACTATAAAAACTTATTCATTTAACAAAGAAATTAAATTAATTACGATACAATTTCTATATACATATGTATGTACATATAAAAGTTTATTTAATTTTTTTTTTTAATATTCAGCGAAGTAAAAGACTTAGCATTGCATTTAATTTTAGTGAACTTTTCTGAATTATTATTCAAAATTAAAGCGTTTAGCGGCCTAAAGTCCAAGAAAACATTGCGTTCCTTCCGAGTGCTAAATCTAATAAATCTAAAAATCTATAAACACAATGATAAAACATTGTATGTACAACATACAATTTTAATTATAATAGCATATGATAAATAGTTTTGAAATACGCAAATTTTGCATGATATATTTAAATTATTTGTTGTTGTACAGAAGCATTTAGTAGTTGTACAAAAACATTTGAATATACCGACGTATTGAAAATTTAGAATTCTACAAAAATATATTAATTTTTTTATTTTGTTTAGATAAACGACAGGCGAGATAATCCTTAACAATTATTTCCATATCCATAATTTTGAAAGTTTCTTGTCAATAACTTTTTATTGAAAGATCTGTCAAAAATATTTGTGAGACAGTTGTAGAAAATATTTTTCCTCATAAAACTAAAACAATATACCTAATTCCAGAAAATCACATTAAGGCCTTTTTCAAAATGGCCAACAACGCAGACTTTTTTTTGTGTGAACTTTATGGATTTAGAAATGGTGCTCTTTAATAGAAAAATATAATCTATATAATATATTTTTTGAAAGTTTTAAAGCTAAGTCTATCAGTATTAGACCACTTTGGCTCTTGAAATTTTTACAGTACACTTAAAACCATAATAATATTTTGTACTGCTAATTATAAACTTAGAAATAAAAATTTTGTTATATTAAACATTTTAGTTCTGCCACTACTATGCTTCTAATAATGGCTTCAATTAGACTTAATTGCAAAAATCTTACTTTTTAAGTTATGTACATATTAACTTAATATTATAAAATAACAAAATTCGTAAATCTTTCAATTTGCATTAAAAAAAACGAATAAATTGACCCGTTCAATTTCAACAAAAAAGTTTGTTATGAAACAAAACTAGTTGCATACTGAAAATATAATTTAAAATTGAAATCTTTTATTTTATATTTTTTTTTATTGTTTTCTATAAATGGCAGTAATGTTTTCTATATGAATCACCTGACTGAAACTAGTTACAGTGGGAATAAAATCGTAAACACAATTAAAAAACGCAAAAAGTGTAAATGTGATTTTTTGGAGAACTGGAAGTTAAAGCTTAATACCTTAAGTGCACTTTCTAGCAAACAAGTTTCTTACTAAAAATTATGAAGGTACTTTCGTCTCAGATTAATTGAAAGGGTAATTTGTCATAATTTTTGGTTTGCATAATAAAAAAGCGGTATTTTGATATACATAAATTAAAATTTCTTTTTGTTAATCGAATTTTGAATAACTGGAAAATAATTAAATAAATCCAATCTAAGAATTGGTAAGTGTTTATTTAAAAAAAAACAGAAACAAATATTTTAAGAGGCGGATGCATTCATGATTACTGTCTTTTCAGCAGAATTTAAAGTCAATGGCGCAAAAATATAGTCAGCCTAAGTTTAAGGAATTAACGCCACACTTCTTAGCCACACAATTTTAACTTTGAAACAGTACTCTAACTTTAAAGTAATTATAGTCTCTTTCTGAAGTACTGCAAACTAGTGTGGGGTTTAAAACATTTCTCTAACTTATTTGTGCGTAACACGCCTTAAACAGGACAGTTCGCTCAGAAAACAAAGCAAACACACCTTTCTATTTGTCGTCAAATGTCATCAGCCCGGAATGTGTCAATAAAATGATAATTTTCTGTTTAATTTCAATTTTTTCCCTCTTTGAAATTAAAATTAATTTAATTTTTTTGAGAACATAGAAATATATATCGTTAAAAAGTTGATCTTTGCAACGAATACTATAATGCCGCTTTACTTAACAAAGGGTATATACAATTTCAGTTTCATGTCGTCAAACAATTCAAAATCTTCGTCCTCCAAAAACATTTAGCAAATTTTTGTTTGGTTCATAGAAAATGACAAATTGGCAGGAGTCAGAGAGAAGCAAGTGTGACACTATCAAAATTAAAATAGGGTTTTCATGATTTTAATTTTGAAGATAAAGTGTAGTTTAACTTGTCTATAATTGCCAAAAATGTCAAACTAAATTTGATTTAGCTTCGAGTTAAATGGACTATAATTTTGCGCTAATGAAAATAAAAGTATGCACGCTTCAGAATCACCATCCCATGTTTGTTAAACTTAATTTTATTTGTGAAGTGTAATAGTCCAGGAGGCAGCGACACAATTTATGATATGATTTCTCCATCAAAGCTGAATTTTATATATTTCATAGCTGTGACCTTGCTGATAACAAAACCGGTCTTCAGCTGCCGCATACGCGGGGGATTTGACGTGGGTGACGTCTTAAACATCGAAAAAAAGGTAAACAAAAAGTGATTTCTCCAAAGCTGAATCTTTGTGTATAGGTTCGTACAACCGTTAACTATTAGAAACCACTCGTCAGCTGGCTAGATTCCGGTGGAAAATACGTCAGCTGGCCATTAAAAGAACTTAATAAAACAGTGAAAAAGTAATGAAATATGGGCCATCTGACAAAAGTTTGGTAGGTCTCCAAGTTTGAATACAGTTTTGTAGAGGGGTTGATTCTGAGCATAAATCTGAGTTTGTGGGAAATAAGGTCTTGTGCAGCAGCCACAATCTTAAATTAAGGATTGTTATTGTGTTATTCCATTTTTCTACGTTTGTGTGCGTTTTTATGCAGTTGTATTATCTACAAAATGACATACATCTTTTTCTTGTAGTTGTATCTTATAAGTTATAAGGAAAAAACGAATAAAAAAATAGATTTGATAACATTTGTTTTCGCATTGCTCGCTTACTGCTAGATTTTCGACAAAAAGTATTATATACTATTTTAAAGAATATCTTTTTCCAAACAAAACGATGTATTTTTTGTAAATCTCTGTTGATTTTTGTCTTCACTACAACGGGCAGAATAGTATGAAATTCATTACTTTTTCACTGTTTTATTAAGTTCTTTTCATGGCCACCAGGATCTAGCCAGCTGACGAGTGGTTTCTAATAGTTAACAGTTGTATGAACCTAAACACAAAGTTTCAGCTCTAGAGAAATCACTTTTTTTACATTTTTTTCCGATGGTTGAGACGTAACCTACGTCAAGTCCCCCTCGTACGCGGCAGCTGTAGACCGGTTTTGTTATCAGCAAGGTCACAGCTATGAAATATAATTCCAGCTTTGGTAAAATCACACATTAAAAATGACGCTGCCTCCCGGACTTAATGTACGGTATTTGGCGCGTATAAGGTGTGTATAAGGGTTCCGTTCAGAAAACTTAGAGTGATGTTTTGACTTCTACTTCTTGTTCTTGTTTGAGGAAGCATAATATGAGTTTTATTTATGTTGCAATTTCTAACAGAACTGAGTGTGAATTATAACAACCACATTTTTATAATGAAGATAATTCATATTCATTTCTCTTAAGCCAGCTGCATATGATGGTTAGTTATTAACTGCCAGTAGGTTGGTAGCGCTGGAAAACTTAAAGTGTCGCCGCCACTGTCAATTTTTAAACGGTCGACAATTGTCTGGTATTTTTTATCCTTAATTTATTGCTTCAATTATTAAACTAAAAGTGTTATTTAGCCCTGTATTTTGATGAAAAGTTGTTGTTGTTGTTCAAAAACATTCAATGAAAATTAACAGAATGGTCAGTAATAAAAACTGACATTCTACAGTACGAATAGTACAATATAACAACAATAACTACTTAATAGTCTGGTATGTTACCAATACTTCCAACCTCTCCCCCTTTGATATGTGCTACAAATTGTAGTCTATCAAATAAGGTTAGGACAAAATGGAGGCGGAACAAAAAAACATACTTAGAGGCGCTTAGAAAAATGTCGAAGCTCCAAATGCGTTTGAAAAACAAACAAACATAACATCTCGACCTGTGTCGTTAGTGGTCATAAGCGGTGGAATGCGGTGTGCATACGACTTCGAAGACTGAGTAAATCTGAAAGCGTGGGTTCGAATCTCATGATGTGCATGTGAAAAAGTTTTTCATAATAAAATTTGATTAAAGCTCGATTCCACTACAAAAGGAGACTGATGAAAGGAATTGGCACTCTTTGAAATAGCTATATCTCCAGCCAAAGATAGAAAAAACGAATAATAAAAATTCGTAAACGAGTAAATAAAATTCGTTTAAAAATTGGTGGTAGCGCCTTTAAGTTGTTGTTATTGTTCAAAAACATTCAATAAGTTATAAGTTATTAAAGAAAAAATTTAATTCCTAACTCTCTAATAATTTTTATTTTTAATAAACAGTGTGGCCCTGTTATAATCGAACCAAAAAATGCTATAATTCTCAAATATGTCAAATTTGTTTTGATATTTGTAAAATAGAGAATGTCAAACATCAGACAATACGTGCGAAGCAGATGCCCGAGTCTTACTTTTGAAATTGATGATTTGAAATTTAGAACATGGGGTTCCAACAAAATACATACGATACATTTTGAAGTACATATTCGTTTCTATGCCAATATCTAGCTTTGATGGTTAGCAAAGAAAAACTAATTCAATTCCATTGTTTGAAAACTGTAAGTTTGCCATCCTTTAAGATCTCCACTTCATAGTATTTACAACTTATTTTTTCATTTATTTTTATCTCTTTCTAAACTACAGTAGGCATTCTGCTGTCAGTTCGGCTCCGCAGCAAAATAATGTTATAAGAATGAAGTATCGATTACTTCTGGGTTTTATTTTAACTATTTTATTAAAGTCTCGCTGTCAAGTTCGGTTGTCCTTTCTCTTGTCGTTTGAGAAAATCAAAGGGCTGACTCGGATAAAATCGATTCTTTCAAATGTTAAAATACAATGTTGCTTGATAGACTGTACTAGGTATAGGTTAAGTATGTGTATATACTTACCACATTTTGCACATTCGATTCCTGTCAAATTCAAAATAAGAAAAATACATCCATCCCCCTTGTGTCCCATTGATGTCGACATAACACAGTCATTCGAAAAAATGCCAAAACAGCGTGTTCGTGTGCACCTTCTGAGATTTTGAATGCATTGCCATTTGCAGGTCTAATTACAAATTACCATCTTGGTCAGGCAATAAATTTCTCATGCCCAATCTGACAGTGTTTTTGTGTGTCTCTCTCTACCGCTGCGCGAGCGCTTTTCTACCACCGACCGTCTTAAAGTCATGTTTGGCCGCCTGCCGTGCAACAGCAACGTTTTCTCAAACCATATTAAATTTCTTCCAATTTCTTCAAAGGTACTTTCAATTCATAGCCGGTGTGGCGACACCCCTCCTTCACCTCATTGGCTTCATGTTCGGCTGGTCCATTCTCGTGTGCAACATCGTGTAGTAAGTGTGTACTCCATGGAACAATGATCGAAGCCAGGTGAGCAATTAAAATCATTGCATATAGCCAATCGAAAGTAACGACCACGATAATTACCCACTGTTTTCAAAAGGTACCTGATTGGCAAACTGCTCTAGAGGAGGCTTTTCTGCAAGTCAACTACTATAAAGGTATGGCTGAGATGGTACGAACAGGCCCGGCGCACATTAAACTGTTAAATATGAAGATAAAGTTACAATATCGTAGTCCAGCATCTCTCGATTCGATGCGGCTTTAAGGAGTGCACTGTGCAAATGGGCAAGACAAACAAACACTTACGCTATCTTAATTGAACCGAAATATCACACATTAGAGACTTTGCTGAGTCTGGGAAAAATGTTATTGGTATTTATTAATGCTTAATTACCTGGTCGGGCTATCGTCGACGAGCATGTTGTATTGCATTGCATTGCTGCAGCAGAAGATATACTGAACCTGTCTGCAATGCAGCTGCAGCACAGCTTAAGGATCCGGTCTGCTACAAATGGCAAAGGAAGTGAATCTTCGGTTTAGTTCCGCACACTGGTTAGTTTTTTTTTTATTATATTAATGCTTTAACTTAATCTTTGTTCTTTGAATTGCTTCTATTTTGAGAAACTTGTATGAACCCAGACACAATTAATTATAAAGTCCTTTTTTATTGCCTTGGATTTTAAAAGTCTGTAGGCCTAGGCATTGTTTTAAAGCAAGCATGATAAACCATTTGGATATAAATTTGGGCTGAAATAAATTGTAAAACTAAATTTTTATAAAACAGATTTATATTAAGAAAGAACAAAAAAAAAAAGAACGTTTTTCCTCCTAACACTTGATATACCTTTCTGTGCTATACCCAACACTATATTGTCTGTTTGTGGGTTGTGGCTAGACTTTCATTATTCAAAACAGGATTATAAATTATTCTGGATACAGGTGACTTATTCCCATGAAAGTTTTGTTTTGCTCTTCCAAACATGCATACAATTTCATATGCCAATTTTTGTTTGTTTTCAAATCAGACCCTCAAAAACACAATTATGTTTTTCAAAGTCTTAACACTTGCAAACCTTTTTTTTCAATTCAATTTCAATGATTTAAGTTTTGTTTTCTTATTTTATAACGACATAACTTCAACTTGCATGTAGGAACGTGGATCAAGTCAATTTGGATGGAGGTAGATTAACCATCTGTTACCTACCTCGATAACCAACTAATTTCGAAATTTTGTCAAATCCTGTCTTAGAAGACTCAAATATTTTGTAGTTTTTTACAGAAGAGAGGGAGTTCACCATGCTTCGAACTTCAGTGCAAGAAATTTCTTTGAGAAGAACAAAAAGTTTTGTCAAATGTGACTATTAATTTAAGGTACCTATGTATAAACAGAAATTCTTCGTGATTTTACTAATAAGTTTTCGGTTGGTAAATTTGTACATTTACTATCTAGAAGTGTTCAAAAGGCAAGATTTGCAGAAACATATGCAAAGCAGTTCCAATTAAATGATTCCCGCAATATCATTTCAATATAAGACGAACATATATTGTGTTCGAGCTTAAGAAAAATGGTGAACTTTCTTGTTTAACTCGTTCCACCAAATTTTGGTATTTTCTCTTTTCTGTGAGATATTTTCAACCCCCACTACCTAAAATCTTACAAGCTGCCATTGTTGCTGAAGTTTTTGGAACAAACTTTGTACATTTGTTTGAAGAAATTCATAAACACAAATAAAAATGTGTTGTCCACTTGTCCTGTTGTAGTGCCACGCATCGGGACAATTTCTAAGAATTCATCAAAAATGTTGAAAATTTTTGTCGCAAGCATTAAGAAAAACATCAGCTATAACTAAGCTATGACCGCTATTTTTGTCACAGGAAATGGAATAGGTTACCTCCAAAGTTTGTTGAGTTTTCTTCGATCTGATTCTGACCACTGAAATTTTGACAGATAAATCAGTAACTCTTTTTTCAACAAAGTAAGTATTATGACACTTTATAAGGATAGACAATTTCTGTAGCTTTAGTTAAACATTTCTTAATGAAATCACCTTCGTTGAAAATTTCGCGCAAATTTAACGCTCTACAAAACATACCAACAGTTTTACCGTAGAAGGTAAGATAAAAACGGTATACGAGACAAAAAGAGGTAAACATTTGCATTTTTCTTAATTTTTTTAGCAAGATTTGAAAATTTACCCAATTTTTGGAGGGCCATGTTTTGGCAACGTCGTGACATACAAACATGTTTAAATAATCAATAGTTTAGCAAATTCAACGATCTACAAAACGTCCCTTAACGTTTTTGCCATAAATCGTTAGAAAATAAAGGGCACGACTGTGTCGCACAAACTTGCTCCCGTAGCAAAGTACATATACGAAATAATTAACGAAAAAATCGTATGAAATTTTATTAAAAGTTATAAATTCATACCTTATATAGATTTAAAACGTTAGAAAATAAAGGGCACGACTGTGTCGCACAAACTTGCTCTCGTAGCAAAGTACATATACGAAATAATTAACGAAAAAATCGTATGAAATTTTATTAAAAGTTATAAATTCATACCTTATATAGATTTAAACTAAAATCAAAGTATGCAAGAAATTTTCTGTACTAAATATAAGTTTAAGGAATTTTTTTTTTAAATCGTTGGAGCGGTTTTCAAAAAAATCCATTTTATTAAAATAATTTTTCGAAAATATTTTTCTAAAAAAAAGTAAGTATGCACGTTTTTTAAACTTAATTTTATATACCTTAGTGCTAAATTTCATTAAAATCGGTCAACAGGTTTTTGAAATATTTAATTCACAAAAACAATTTTTTTTGTAATTATTTAAAACTTAACATTTTTGACAAAAAAGTTATGCCATGTTATTTATAATAACTATAAAAATTTCAGTTTTGAATTTCATTAAAACCGCTTTAGCCGTTATCGAGATAGTCCAAAAATAAAAATAACGTTATATGACAGGTACCGTTAAACGGATTTTTCTGAAAGTTTAGTTTTCACAGTCTGATAGAGCTTTGAGTTTTTATCACACATGTGAAATTTGGTTGAAATCATTAAAAACGTTTTCGAGAAAATTAGATTTTCGATAACCGTTATATGGCAGGTACCGTTGGTTTTAGACTTATAGTGATCTACAAAGAAAGCTCTAGGCGTATTACTCTTAAAAATCATACCTACCGAATTTGAAGTAAATCGGCCCACCCGTTTGAAGTTAATCGGCCGTTTTTTGATAGTTATCTCAAAACTTCTTTTCAGAGCCAGCACTGACTATCTTTTAAGCGAATGCACTGATTTTGATGAAATTTAATATTCTAAAACTACTGCTAAACTTTAATAATACTGCAAAAAAATTGAAAACAAGTGTGTTTTTTAAAAAAAACGATAATATTATTTTTCTCGAAAAAAATGCGATTATTATCGATAAAACAAATTTATACAAGTGATTTGTTTCCAAAGATAATGTCTTTCATCGGAATTTTTCTTTCAGATTCAGCTTTTATTAACGTAACAGTTTCAATTATTTTAACGAAATTTAATATTCCAAAAACACAGCTAAACTTGAATAATATCTATTACAAAAAAATGTTTTTTTTGAACAATTGATAATTCTATTTGTCTTTCAAAAATAAAAAATGTATAAGTAATTGAAATATTTGTTGCCGACGGCGATGTCTTTTATATTATCTAAATCTTTTTTATTGCATACATTTTTTTGAAACGAATTTTTTGAAAAAATATTTCAAAATAGGTTACAAAAATGAAATGAAATTAATTTCCCATGTGTAAACACGAATGTAACTTGCAAGTTCTTGCGATCCGAACCCGTCCTGTATTTCGTCGATGAAATCGGTCAAGTGGATGCTGTCATTTTCAATCGTTTTTTGTCGAGAACTTCCCGCAGTCTTGATATTCTCTTTGTGATCTTCCAGGGCCCGTATTACGTATTACGAAACGAACGGCAAAAAAACGATAGTCAAGAAAACGAAAGCCGCAACATAAAGCGCATTGACGTACTAGATATGGACCACCAGTCGGTTGAAATTTTCATACAAACAGCCAAGAAAAGTTGTTTCATCTAAAAACAGTCTAAAAACGCCATCATCTTTTAGTGTTAAATACGTGTACTAATTTCGCCATTAGAATTTAAATTCGCCATTAGAATTTAATATATTAATCTGTAAGTAACACATGGCACAAGGAGTGCATGTTTTGTAAAATAAAAGTAGTTTGATAATAATTTCCACCAAAATATTTCAATAGTAAATAATTAATTAAAGAAATCATATCACTGCTACGCAGATTCCCTGCTAGTAGTTGATGGCGCCCATAGTTATGTTGGAACACGCGTGAAGTTGGCTACTGGCGGTCCATACCTAATACGTCAATGATAAAGCGATTACAAGTAACGAGAATAGTTTCATGAAATTGTTGCCAGAGAAATACTATTTTTTTTGAAGTGCATCTAACTTCACGTCAGTGTATAGATGTCAAAAATTGATTGAAATAAATAAAGACTTGAGTATGAAATTAAAGAAGTGCGGTATTTTATCTTAAAAAATATTAAAATGTTTATTAACTACTACTTTTCGGATTGAAAATATTGTTCCAAGGGGCGAAGACGGAAAATTCGTAACAAATATTTCAACGAGAAGAGCATGGAAAATGTGTATGTAAAAACCAAATAGTGTTTTTTTTTGCAATTCCGGACTTTGTTTATTTATAAGTGCAAGTGCGTTTATTATGGTTGTTTTTTTAATATTGTTAATAAAATGTTCTTTTATTATTTTTGTTTGTTCGGATTCACGTTTTGTTCCCAAATGGTACATAACCAGCAGACATATAAACACAACACAAAAAAAAAATTGACAACAACGAGAACAAAGGCTAGACGACAGCCAAATAGCACTCGTAAGAAGAAACGAGTATCGTTGAAACTTAAACGATAATCGTCTTACGTAATCGCATTTGAACGAAAACGATGGTTTTTCAACGATTATCGTAATACGTAATACGGGCCCAGGGTCCTTGGCTTTTCGGTGACTTTAACAAACTCCACAGAAAGAAGTCAGGTGTATGGGCATAAGAAAAAATTAGTATGGTCGAGTGGGCATTTAAATTTTGTTGCACCTTAAAGAGAGAATTAGATTTCTGAGTGAAATTATTTCGCTTCAATATTAAACCTATTTATTTGCCGAAGTATGAATATAGTATCAAAAGAAAAATTATGTTTACATTTAGACAATGTAAAGCATCACGTTTATCTACTGACCTGCTGATAGCAATTGTGCAACCAACTTCTCCAAACACTTAATTTTCCCAGAGCTCTTCTATCCATTATCAATCGATATGTGGTGCCTAAGCTTCATTGAAATAGTTTTCAAGAAATCTTTCAATCGAATATAAATAAATCCACTGCACGTCCCATCATCAATTGCCGACACAACGTGCCAACAACCAGACGGCTTGACTTGTCTTGGCATAGACAAATGGGTCGATAGATTCAATGGCATATCTATCGCACATCATCATCTTCATTCCATGCTGGGCTATTATCAATCCGGCAAATCACGATAATCAAACTATGATTTGTGGTTATTGATTCTGATGCCATTACCTGGCACTTTGTTCCTTCACTGGTTGTGGCAGTGTTCCAATGCCCACGCAGAACATAATAAATCTTCTGCAATCCTAACTTTTTCTCTGGACTGCTAGAACTTAACTTGATCCTCGAACACAAGGCATCATCCATGAAAGCGTGGTTCTAGATCCGTTGATCGAAAAATCAACACACAACACAGAACATTTGTTTATTTGTGGTTGATCAACGAAGACGTAACGACGACGACGCGACGCTGAGGAACACCGCCGAATCCAATCCCAGCCAATATGGAAGCCTTGATTTGTGGCATTCATTACATCGCATTTGCGTTTGAAAAATTCCTTGAGGGTCGAGCAGAAGGTCAGCGAATAACGCCATGAATTAAACTGAGTATACCATTCAAACAGGGTGGTGAGTTCCAACCTCCAGGTGGTGGTGGTGCTAGTGCTGGTTAGAAATTGCGGAGTCCAGCTGGACAACTGGACAAATGAGAGATTTGATTAACAATAGTTTACGGCCGTAATAGATGAGGCTTGCAGATGGTATTAGTGCGGTATGGCATACCACACTCTTAAAATAGCTCCAAGGAACCGAGCAAACATTCTGAGAAATGGCCAAACCATTTGATATCATTTGTTAGATACTATTTATAGATTTTCACGTAGCTTGTGGCGTTCATTTTTGCGTTTGTGTATTTTATTTTGATTCTATTGCGAATCGACATTGGGTTGCAGCGGCGCGGCGTGTCATTTGGGAATTGGGATGTGTGCGCACTGATCAGCAATAATAATCAGTGGTGCTGGATTAAGACTGAGAAGAATAATGGGCCGAAAGAGGTATTATGTGCAACAGAATTATGGACTGTGTTGATTCTAATGCGGATGTAGATAGAAAGTAAATGTTTGATTGCAATTTGAAGATATGGACTCAGGGGAATCGGATGATTCTGTTATATAAAAAATCAATGTTTAAAAAAACTATTTTGTTGTTTTCTTAAGTTGGTTGAAAGGGGTTGGTTGAAAAGTATTCCCTTGGCTTTGTTGAAAAATTGTGTAAAATATCTGCAGCTCTAAAAAACTAAAGTGTTTTCGGTACTAAAAGCTATTTTGGTTCAAAAGAAATGTTTTGAAAAATAAAAGATTTGGCGCCTAGATTCTAACTCCCATCTGTATTTGAAAAACGCCCTTTGTGCGCGGTACTTTCTACTTGCCAACAAGAAACAAAGGGCGTCCTTTCTGTCCTGGTTGCAATCTTCCTCTCTCTTTTTGTAACTGTTTCTGGAGTGCGCAGAGTTTTTATAACTATATTCCTCGTTTTAATCTTTTCTTTCTGTCGTTGTAAAATGACCGTTGATTCTGAAAGGGTCTTTAGAATTAAAATTTAAAACGTTTATTTGTCAGGAACACGCTATGCACTTGCGTTAATGATTCTAAGTATAAAGTTTGGCCTGAACGTTCTACTTAGAACTCTCAGGGATCAATCTCTCATGTCTCACCTTAATGCAGCCAGCACTCTTGCTGCATTTGACTCGTAATGTTTGTTTTTGTTTTTATAATAATTAGATTACGATTTTAAATTGTTTTGTAAATTTGTCAAATACTGAGTTTGTGGAAACTAAACAATCTTTTATTATTAGTATAGGGCCGAATCGCGCCCTACGTGAACGGAGGGGCTCGGGCTCATGAAAATTAATTGAATTTGATTGAACGTATCGGGATCGCGACCGACATTAGCTGACAAAACGTAAACTATAAAATGTTTGTGTCACTGTAGCAGATTAATTTTGAAAATTGTAACAGGTAAATTTCCAAACGCACCCATATGTCATTTCGATTGTTTTTGATTTTGATTAAATATATTTATTTGTTTCAAGTGATTATTGTTCGTTTTTATACGAAAAAAAAAACTATATCTGAATTAAGTAGCCGAATAAAACAAATAAGGTGATAACCTAAAGTTGATATGATTAATGTTGTGAAAAAATTGGTCTACGTAATTAAAGCAACTTGTTCTATTTAGGCGTAGGAAGAAAATAACAACGCTTGCAATTTGAACAATATCAAACATTACCAAAAAAGTGCTAGAGAAAATGGAAGACAAAAGTCTTTCCATCTCATGTTTTGTTTTTACAAAGCGAATCAACCTGTTGCAAGGAGATATTTTTATTTTAATTTTGAAGTATAAATTTGTCCTAAATAGATAAATATTACTACGCTGATTTGTTCGTTAAATGCTTACGTAAATTTATTTATTCAAAATTGTATTCATTATACTCAATTTTTTTATTAAATAAATTAAACTTTAATACCCTTCCGTTTAATCCGGACTTGACGTATGGCATTTCGTGTGAACTTAAGTAGCCAAGCACTCGTTAACGTAAGACGCGATACCGAATTACGTTTACGTGTATTGTCAACGTAAGTGACGATCCCGAACAAGTACATTCCGTTCACGAGTTGCTCGTTCACGTAGGACGCGATTTGGCCGCAGAACTTGTCACCTGATGTCTAGCTTAAAAAAAACCTAGAGTCGCCGCCAACGTTCTTATTGGCTTCCAATACATTACACCTTTCTAAGTTGGTTTATGGCAACTTATTTCTCTGTGAAATGATATGAAGAACCCAAAGACGCTAAAGATCTTATAAGGATGGCAAGGTCTCTTATCACCTTTCTGCGACGAAGGATTAATTTTAAATTTCACAATGCCATGGACAATTCGATAACTGATGGTTTTGAGCTTTGCAGTTTTGGACAACCATAAAATCACCATTTGGGCGTCAATTGAATAACCTCCTTTAAATATTAAGACGAATGCAGAAAAGCTTCTCCAGATGTGATGCTGTCTTATGTTATCACCCAGTCGTACTTGGGATTCAATGTGTGCTTTCTCAAGTAGCAACAATCCAAATCCAAATCCAAATTTGTGCAATAATCTAAATCCTACGCAAAAATTTCAATCCACGCGCTCTTGAGCTGTCTGAAGATAGACGCCACGGTTTCAACTCCAACTTTGTCTGGCGGCGACATCTATCCACACTCAAAGATAAAAGACAAAACACCACAAAACGAATGGAGAGTAAAATAGATCTACGCCAGGAGATAGCTTGGAATCCGCAGAACTCGTGCTCCATCATTATAAAGACCGAATGTGTCTGGAACTATATATGTATAGTTCCCGTAGTTGCACAAAAGGCCGTCACCAGGTGATATGTTGCACATTCATTTCAGGTGTTAATTGTAATCTTGTTAGCGATGAACCATTTCGAGATTAATCGCGACTCGATTTGTGTGTCTAAGCTATATATGCGGTAGTTGGCGTGGCTTGGCGTGTGTTCAGTGCACTGTGTGGGGGTTGCTCAGTATATGGTGTGTTCAATCAGAACACGATGCGGTGCGCATGCGCATGCGCAGCTGACAAACAATTGTGCCCATTGATCATGTCCTACGCCATCTGTATGGGGCTTCATTTGCAACGTTAGACTACCTACCTGTAGCACTTCACTTGGTTATCCATAGATACAGGTGGATGTTGCTCTGGGTCGTTATGTAAGACTTATCCTATATAATGTTCCATGATGTTCTACGTGGGCGACTAGATGTAGGAACAGCAAGGAAAAGATAATTGAATCAGATGCATCTTCATTGGTAGATGTATATCGGCATGTAGCTTGTATACATAGTATGGAGGCAATGGTTGAATGCTATGCGGCTGCTGTGTGACCATCGTAAAGCACACCCCCGCGTGATACCATATTTGCTTCCTGATTAGATTTCGTTTTGAGTAAATTCAACATAAACTCATTTTATAATTGCTTAAGTCGACATTGTACAAATTATTAAGAGCGCATTAAAATTTATTAGCCCTAACTCAAAAAACCAAACTATCAATTAGGTCCGGATCATCGGATGAGGAAGTACCCTTTAGTTACTTTGAGAAAAAAATCTTTTGATTGAATAATTCGGTTCAGTAAGTTAAAACGAGTTTTTGTGAATTCAATATTTCAAAAACCTGTTGACGGTTTTTTATGAAATTTTAACGTTAAGTTATAATCAATTAGTTCAAAAACCTTGCAAAAATATTTTCGAACTTATTTTGAATTTTTGTAAGATATATGGATTAAGAACTTTTAATAGAATGTCATACGATTTTTTCGTTTGTATTAAGATATGTGCATCCCTTGCACATCCAATCTATGTCTAAAACCGATGAGTCGACTGATGCTTCACAATCACAGCTAAAATGTAGCCTCTTCTTGCGTTTCAAACATTTCAGCCAATCGTCGACATCATAATTCCCCTTGCAAGCGATGCAATGATTTTTCTTCGGCATCTTTGTTTTTTTTTGATTTTTAGAATTAAAATATTTAATTATTTATAAAGCAAATTAAAAATTCAAATATAGTTTTTGTAATTTTTAATTTTCCCAGAAACTGTAAAAAGACATTATATGTAAGTATGTACATAAATCCATTTGGTTTTCAGCGTTCGATTCAAAATTCTGAATCGAACGGCAGTAAAAGCAAAAATTTATTCAGAAATAATTCACTTCATAATTTTGAAAAAAAAATACACTTTATTTTTCTGAGTTTTTAATGTGAAGGTATTTTTTCGAAAACTATTCAAACAAAAATAATTTAATTTAAAAACAATAAAATAGAACAGATTTAAAGAACTGTAAATATATTTTTTGTTAGTGTTGCCGTTATTTTGATTTTTTTTTCATTAACGTCAGACTAACTAAGATCTGCAATAACAAAATTTAATAGAAACACAGTTAAATATACCTACACTTTTTTCAGTTTTTTATTTGTAAGTATTAAAATAAAAAGGAACAAAAGGTTTAACGTCAGAAAATAAGTGTTTTTCATAAATTTTGATTGCAGATCTTAGTTAGTCTGACGTTTATGAAAACCCCCTAACTGTAACTGGAGCTGGAGCTGAAACAGCTTAGCAATGACTGCAGCACCGAGTACAGTTGCGGCGCATTGTATTCATAATATTGGATTCGGGTGCATTCAATATTTTGACAGCTATTCAATTTTCAGCTCCAGTTGCAGCACCGTCGCTATTGTGTTCAGGCAGTAAAAGAGGGGGGAGATGGACCCCCTTCCGATAGTAAAAAAATGCTTTCATTCAGTTATTATTTTGCGTCGCATTATAGTTGTCGTACTTCCCCATTGAAGTTGTTAGAAACTTAATTCGTTTACAACATGTGTGTATAATGTATTCTCATGTAAAATAATTGTTTTGTAAAACCATATCCCTTAATTGTTAAAAACAAATCCAATCAATACAACAATAGTGTAACCGTGCATTATTGGTTGTTGTCACATCCAAATACCAATCCTTTCTGATATTCATCGATTAACTTGTCAACAAGTTAGTTCTATACTCACACCTGGTTGAAAGTGAAAACATAACTTTCCAAACTGAATTGAAACACACAGTGTCAACAAGCTCGGTAATACAACAACAGTTCATTCTGTATAACGCGTAACTTACAATCAGGATTTCAAAAGCCTCACATATCCCCATTCATTCTATAGTCCGAAGTGTTTTGATAAATGCATTGGCGTTCGTAATTGAACTTCTCGACCTTTCCGAGTCCCAGTGGCAGTCAACGCAACCGCCACCACTCACCAAGCGAGTGTTACAACTCTATGTTAACGCGCACAGGATCGACAAATTTATGGCCTTTTTATATTGCGTAAAGGGCGCACAAATCGAACACGTTATGGTTTTGTGTATTCATTCGATGTTTTTGTTATTTCGTTACGCCGCCGCCGAGGCCGTTGTCGACAACGATTTATGGTTACTTTTGTTGCATGCATGGAGCGTGGAAAACTCCCGTTGCCAAATCATTTAATTGCACAATTTTAAGATGTCAACAAGTTATTGAAGACGAAAAATACCCCAAGCCATCATCATACGGGGCTCCCTTAGGAGCCCTTTTTCTTACGTAATTCAGCTTAAAAGCACAATGGCATATATCAAGCAGAAGAAAATAAGAAAAACAAAAGCCAACAAGAAATCAACAAATCCACATTATACGGATTCCGCGACATCCCGAAGATAGTTTCACCATGTTCATCGATTGTGCCGAACATGTAACCTAACAAATTTCCTTTCAATTGTTGCACTCAGCTGGAATGACTTTTTTGTATTTACCCTCGCAATTCCTATATAAAAGCCTGATATCTTTGCTCTAGTGTTGTTTAATCGATTCCTTATAGCATCACACTTTTGTGATCAACAAGGTAAGATTTGAGAGAAAAATCAATTCCTAAGAGATGGAGAATTCAGATAAAACTCGAAGGTGTATTTGACCATACGAAACATATTTTTTTGATGTTTTAAATCCATGAGAGCTTCAATTTTATTAAGAACTGTTGATTGAGGATTCTAAAGTTTTTTGATGACTATAATGGCATCGGAGTTGAGAGAAGATATCCTACACATTGGTTTTATTTTTAATTAATTCATTAAACATTTCACATTCGTCTTGTGCAGCTTAAAAAAATTCTCTGTACTACACAGTACATTCCAAATTAGAGTTCACCAAAAGTGAAATCAAATTCTTGCCATTTCTTGCAGTACTATTATAATTGTTTGAAGGAGTGCTTTTATAAGGTATATCCAAGTTTTTGGAGCATCTGAAGTCCTTTGGTTGGCTGTTAAGCTAGAAAAGATAACGCTCTAGTGAAAACATATGAAGAGATTACTTCAATCAACTGTCAAATGTCAAAATAACCAGGCGAAAAAACGCCCACCACACCACCAATAAACAAATCACGATGATGGTTTAAAAAAAAAAAAAAAAAATGCGTCGCTAAAAAATATTAAAAAAATTATGTTGTAAACATTAAAAGAATTTTAAAAATAAAAAAATAAATACAAACTTTTTATTATTTAATACCTATAAATAATTACTTATTTCTTTTCAAAGAACATGTTAAATGGTGATGAAAGCCAAGTTCCCACCATATGGAAGCCTCGGAAACTCAACTTATAGTTGATCTAGAGTTCCAATCACCTGACTAAAATGAGATCAAGGTGCCACCAACCGCTTAAAATTGCCCAAAGCTGCGGGTTCTGAGGTGTTACAAGCGAAGTTAAGCACGCTGTAAATAATATATTTAGAAGCATAAATATGGTCGACGTAGGTATGTTTGTCTGATGAATCGAACTTCGGTATCTTCAGTTTGGTATACTAAAAAGGCAATTGTCTACTATGCGCCAATGATAGATGCATAAGACTTTTGAACATAGCATTTAAGATGCTATCTATGAAGGGCAAAACCTACAAAGACGTGTATTGAACCGTACTAGTGCGGTTTTAGGTCAGGAAAGTCTTTCACCAACCAAACTTTCATATTGCGCCAGATCAAGACCCAAGAACATCTTATCTCATATCTCATATCTCATATCTCATATCTCATATCTCATATCTCATATCTGGGCGGCAATGTTACAATGGATGGAGTGCTTGCTTGTTAACCCAGAGGGTGCAGGCTCAATCCTCACTCGTGTACAAAACATTTTTTTCTTTTTAGCATACCTCATAGCTTATGCTGGACGTCACCCATGAGGATATGCAATGAAAAATAAAAATCAACTAGTTCTATATCTATTGTACCAAAACAATTCTTTTCTATCTTTATATTTCTTCTAACTAGTGTCATGCAATACCTGTTGCATTTAAAATGCAATGTGCTTTACAGATGTACAAATGTATTTTTTGTTGTTAAATTTACGAACCGAAAAATTATCCTTGTTCATGATTTTTGTGTAGTAATGCATTCTTGTCATTGGTCCGATATATTTTGCTACTTCTCAGTCGCAACCTCGCAAATACCGCTACTCATTCGCTTGAGTGCTTCATTAATGTGGACGACGATGAAAAGGGTTGCTCGAAATGCTTTGTGTTGCTGTTTTTCGTCGTGCGCAACTCCCTCTGGCTAAGTGAATAGTTTCTATTTTTGGGTCGCAACCAACGTTACCCAGACGATAATCCCTACCCTATGGTACCGTTTTAGTGTTATTTTATTCAGTTTGGAGTCATTATAGAGAATCCTACAATAAATAAGTCTGTTATAATGTTCACCAGTTGTATACTTTTTGAGGTGGGGGGTCATGACCCTCCTCTCATACCGGCAGTGACTATAGTTGCCATTATTTAGTTTAGATGCAAATTTCGCAGAATTTACTTTACTTTATAGTTTACACCCATTTACCAATTTATTATTAGACCAACCATTGTGTCTGCTTCAATAATTACAACAGCAACAATTGTCTTGATTTCAATGTCACCGGCATACATAACACTTCAATAGATCTTTGAAAGATTGAAACAGCAAAAATATTCTACTGGTGAAATTCTTTTACAATTTTATAGAACTATACCATATACCACAAATACACGGAAACAAGAGCACGACGAAGACATCGAGGACGACGAGGCGACACAGAGACTTGCTTTGTTTAGTGAGGTGAAATTGAATGTCAGCGAACTCCCTGCGAATAGCTTGTACAAAGCCCCTTTGACCTCTTCATTTTTAAATGCGATGTCCCTGGTGTTGTGCTAGAAAGGAGATAACCATCTGTATAAACGTAAAATTGTTGTTTTTGTTGCTGCGATGTACCTTGTTGCTGCATGAACCTAAACTAAGAATGGGAAGTCTATTTTAGTTGGCAGGAGTAACATGGGTATGGGATATGTTATTCGAAAAAGAATGAGTTTTTCTTATATACCTTTGTCCGACAACATGGTATTTTTGTTCGTATTGGTTCTGTTTCCCAAAGGTGGTCGGATATATCGTGAAACAAATGGCACCTGTTCCAGTGTTAGGTGATGTTTATTGAGATTAACAACATTGAGGTATGTTGTAGCAAATAGCCACGAGTTCTACAATGTAAAGAATTTTTATTGATTAAAGGAAGAAACGAAGTTCAAGTGATTTTACGGAACGATTGTTGTTTCTTTATCCATTGATAATTGATATTTATATTTATACCTATATGCACAATTGAAAATTATAACAACCTAGATTTGTTACTTCTTACAGTTTTTATTATTGGCAATCGACATGAAATCTATAGTGAAATTTCCCCCTTGCGGTTCATTACTACCCTTAAATTTCCATAGCATAATTTTTTCTGATGGTCGAAAAAAAATCTTTATTATTTTAAATTTTAAGATGGTATTTATATTTGAACATTATTCAATCGGTTTGGTATTGTCCGTTTGGTTTGGTAGTTTTTAATTTAGTTGACATTTTTTTTTAAATTGTCAAACAAGTAATATTTGTTTTCGCGTATTGGAATAAAAATTGCAGTTCAAATTCTGTACCTAAATGATTTCATGTATTCTAAAAACTAAAAGGAAAAACTAAATTGATTTTGAAAATTGAATTTTTTAAACTATGAGTTTTATGTCTTTAAAATGCTAACTTTTTTTTCGTTTTTTACGGTTTAATGTCCGGTGAAACTATATCTTTTTTCTATATAAAAATAAAATAATAAAACTTCCAACAAACATTATTAATACAATTTTTTTTATACGAGGTACGACCACAGCCTAAACTCAATTATTGTACGTGGAGTTCGTCAGGTAATTTTTTTCAATTTGGCATCACTTTATACAAAAAATTCATTGTTGAGTAACACTGTTCTGTTCTGTTCACGCATATACCTGCAAATAACGCAAAATTTCGACCCGGATCTCATATGGGATCCCTGTCATATACCTATAAAGCTTTCCAACTTTCACTTCCTTCGAAGAATCTTTCTTTCCCAGTCTGTCATCGCCTACTCTTAGTACCAACAATACGAATACCTGCAACGACAAGTCATTGCTCCTGGCGTGACGTCCTGGACTATTTTAACCATCCATCCATCGACCATCCCAATTAAATCAGTGGGATCTAATGGGTACTCGATTGCCTTGCTCGTCGGATGGGGTGAGGATCTTGTTGCAAGAGTCCGAAACGGTATTACATGATTTACAGATGAGATGACATATGGATATAATTTGAGCAGTGCTTGAAATACTTGTTATATAAGTGGTGTTGGATTCTTTATATTGGTGTAGCAAATTGAGAAGACCGGTGATTATTTTCTTGAAGTACGTCTCTATCCTCCCAAATTTGTACAACAAAAGTAAAATTTGATTGACAAACACATTTGGGTTGCAATTATTACTTCCTTAAACTTCAACAAACAAACCCCTTAAAAGAGGAGGAACAAGAGGTGAAATTACCCCCTTGTGGTTCATTACATACCCGGCCCTATAGAATATGGTTCCCCGGAAAATCGCTTAAATTTCCATGGCATAATTTTTTTTGATCGTCGAAAACAAATCTTTTTTTTTTTTTAAGATTTTAAGATGGTATTTAGTTTTGAACAATGTTCAATTTTTATTTTTGTTTAAAGAAATTACATATCTAGATTTTGTTCAAAGTTGTTATTTTGAAAACAAAATTTTGTTCACCATAAGCTGTAAGATCATTTAGTTCTGTGCGACTGATGCGGTGCTGGGACAGCGAGCAGTTTATATCATCAAACCTATCTACGTTGGAAAATGTAGATGTGCAATTTTGGTACGATGTTTCTGCATCGCAAGCTAACTTTAAAGATCGTGTCTTCATAATGGCGCTAAGGTCGCCACAGTATGTACCGAATAGCCAACATTTAGATTTAGACTATAAGAATTTTCCATGCAATTTTCCCAGAATTATTTTTCTCAGCGGTTCTGCAACACGACTTAATTGAAAAATTCGTTTAGATAAATTGAGAGGATTTATAAGATAATATTTACAACAGAAAAAAAGTATAAAACAAAATTTATGTCTGACACAGCTGGAAGGGGTACGAATCGATTTTCTATACTGTATTTTTGTTTTTTGCTGCGTTTTTTTTTTGCATTTTTTTGTAAGGCTATATAAGTTTTCAAAAAAAAAATTTTTTTGGCGATTAGCCCACACAATTATCGAAGAAATTTGACGTGTCCATATATTTTTTGTTTGTTTACATTTTATTATTTTTACAATAGTACAATAATAAAATGTTTTTTGTTCTACATTTTCCTTAGTCTTAAATTTTTCAAAAAATAAGTTAATTTATATTTGATTTAATATAATCTAAATTTTTCTTTTGAATTCATGAATATTAACTGCATATACAGGTAGATGTGCCGGAAATACAAATTGCAGGGGATAATGCAATGGCACCAGACAGCTCGTGTCACAAAAGAATTTTTGAAGGAAGCATTTCTGGGTCGTCAAAAATGTCACATTCTAGCGATTATTGCGCATAATGGTGAAAAACTTTAAATACTACCTTATTAAACCGCATCTTTGTTTGAGGCTTTGTGAAAATATACATAATGGGCACTACTAATAATCAAATTTAGTAACAGTTTAAATAAAAATCTGCACACTTTACGAAAATTTCTGTGCAAATTTAGTCTAAAGTGTGGAGATTTTATTTAAGCTGTTACTAAATTTGATTATTAGTAAGGCCCTATGTCAATCATAAGAGGAAGACATAGGGTTTTACTAATAATCAAACTTAGTAACAGCTTAAATAAAATCTCCACACTTTAGACAACATTTTCACCGAAATTTTCGTAAAGTGTGGAGATTTTTACTAAAGCTTTTACTAAATTTGATTTTTTGTAAGGCCAATAGACTCTAAGTCATCCAAATGACTGTCAAGTCATTTCAAACTTTTGAAAACTCGATAAAAAGTGTTCAAATCATCATGATTGAGCGCGCGCTTACTTGAAATCTTTAAAAAGTATAGTGGAAACAAATTAGGGAATCAAATTGAATTTTTTTTTCTACCATGTTATTAAAATGCATAACAAACCATCATCTATATTGATTAGTGAGTGTTTGTAGACTACCCTGGTATATTGCATCATTCATTGCCCCTTTATTACTCTGTGAGCATAGTTATTATAAGAACAAAGTAAATGATTGACTTAACACATTAAAAATGCTCATTTGAGCAAAACCAAATAAATATTTGTTATGCTCGTAAAGTATGAAAATTTCTTACATCGTGTAACTTCTACAGAAAACCTCTTCAAAAACAAACTTCACTTTCATTCCGAAAAGTAACACTTCATCTTTATAGCAAACAAATAAATCATCATAATCTTTGTTTAAACTGCAGCACGACTTATGATATGACGGCACCTGATGGTAGGTACAACAGGACAGGCAATAGTGGTTAATTCATGATTATTTTCTCTTATAAAAAAAAAACAAATTATTTCACGTCCACCTCCTGACATAATGACCCCAAAAAGATGTCGGTAAAAATTACTATTTTTGAAAGTCATTATCGGGCGCGTGCACTCCTGAATCATTTTTGCGCAAAAAAGTGAAATCGAATAAGATCATCATATATTGCAGGTGCAGCAGACCAATTCTCTCTGATTATCCGCCAAAACCTATGGAAAGTTCTTTTTTTGTATATGTATACAAAGCTATCCTGATTCGAAAATTCGATAAACGAAATGAAAATATTTATTTACTTAACTGACCGTTCGCGTCGACGTCGATCCTGGTATGGATGAGTGGAAAAGAAGGTTCCACTATTTTGGTTTGGTAATTCTCACATCTCGCGCAGATTCCACGATTGCCAAGTGCAACATCATTTAGCTGCTGACTGCCGGAGGAACTAGCGTTGTGATGGTGGGAATTAATACGTTGGCCTCCATGTTCCGGCGTAATTAAGATAAATTGAAAAACGTCCAAAAGCAGGAAGGCGCGCGCAAGCGGGAGGACACACAAAAACAAAATTGATGTCCCAATGGTAGAGAAGTAATGTGAAATCGATATTTTATCGAAAATTAATCAAGATACGTTGTGAGTGTTCCGGCGTTGTGGCTGCTACTGATGCTGATGCTGCTGGTGGTAAATACAGCTCGGACCAATACTTTATTATCATAGCTCACAAGAAAAGTGTTGTGTTTGACAGCTTACACAGAACTTAAAATCCATTACGAAGAAGTCACAGGAGATTGCTGAGATTTTTTGTTTTTGTAAATGTGTAAATGTAAAGGCTTAATGAGGCCATCGTATTTTCAGATGTTGGAGTGTATCGCTCTCTAGGGAAGGAACATAAATCATTTTGTAGTATTCATGATTCAGAGCCAAATGTCCCGGAGTGTTTATTGACCAGAATGGGAAGCTAATTAAGCTGTGAGTTTTCCTTGAATTAAAGAAATCAATTATCGGTAACAGTTTAATAAATATATAGGTATAGACACATAAACATTTCTGTTGGTCATTTATTATTCCTAAAGATGTTTTTTTTTAAGGAAAGCATTGACGTTACTTATATGACCCTTTTTTTATCGGGTTCAAAATAGTCTTGAAGGTAAGAAGCATAGTCAATGCCATTGAACTCTTCCAATTTGTTTTGTTTATTAAGTCAGCAGAAGGTTAGGAAATTGTGCAGTTTCTGTGTAAGTGTCTTGAATCTGAAAAGATTGAAAAAAAAAGATCTGAAATCGCCTTTAAAAAACCGTTGAACGATCGTTGTTTTAAAGTTTTTCTCTATCTTTCTATAAAGATATGAAAGAGAACATCTGCAAAATAACGATAGTTCGATCGTTAAAATGATTAGGCCCCAGTTGTTCTAATCCTCGCAGAAACGAACTGACTAGCTATCTGTCAGAGATGATAAATTAATCACATTAATTCGATGTGGAAACCGGCAAGATAAACCTGACAAACTGTGCAAACTTCAGGCTTGTTCAGATTTATTTGATTTAAGGTAAAAAATTTACTAAAATTTATCGTATTTTTTTCGAAAAAAAAAATAAATTGAAAAAAAAACTTACTTTTTAAAAAAATACTTTTTTCCAAATATATAAATTGGTCTGCAGATTAGGAGACCTATTAGAATATGAAATTTCGCCAAAATCAGTTAAGCCGTTTAAGAGATAGTCAGTATAAAGAAAAAGCACCGTTCTGTGGCACCGTTAATTTTTATATGAAATACATTATACCATTGGCAATAAATCACTCATATCGGATTTTTTCGATAAAAATGGAATTAGGAAACTTACTCTTGTAAGCTTATTTTAGGTGACTCTCTTTATGTATATTCAACTAAATTTGGATTGCGAGTAAAACAAAAAACGCCTTTTGCTCTCTTTTGTCTGACTACTCAATTAATTAAATTCCATTAATTCCCTACCTACCAGTATAAGTTTCCCCTTTTACAATGTAGTATGTGTATATTATTTGTGTATACATTACTTTTGTTTATTTTTCGTTTCTTTAGTTTCTTTTCTTTTTTACTGCTACACTCTTTTCCAAAATGTTTGATTGTTGTTTTAATTAAGCTTAGAAGAGCTATTAGAATTTAAAGTTTGTTCAAAATCGGTTAAGCCGTTTAAGAGAAGTATCAAAACAATACCGTTCTATGGCTGGTACCGTTGATAAGCTACTCCGGAAAAAAAAAAAAACAAATTAGATGAAACTTAATCCAAATTTATCGTATTTTTCTGGAGAAATTTGAAATTATCGGGTACGCTTGTATGGTAGGTACCGATATTTCATGACCTAGGATAAAAATAAAGAAAACGTCCAGGCGTTTGTCTGTTTTTCTGTGACAGAAAGAACTTCCGGACCTTAGCCGTGTATAAAGTTTTTTTTTTTAAATTGAGCTCATACTAATGGGCATTTTACTGAGCAGATGTCGTAGACAAGATAACTTATCTATATAGTTATGTGGATCTGACAAGCGCTAGACGGAATAGGTACATTACAGTACATCTTTGCTTCGACGTCGTTGGAGTGGCGTTTACAATTACGATATATAACAACCCTGTCTTTAACGTTTGTTCGACATTAATGCTCTATTTCACTGGAATTTTGCTTCTAAGATCTAAATCATAATTGGCTCTACTGTATGGATCAGCATTTGCCTGAGGCTTTACAGATCAATCTAGGAATGTCAACGCATTAGGATTCTTAAGAAACGGAATTTCAAGTTCTAAGAGCCAATGCATGACTATTAGGATCGATCAACTACACTGTAACTGCTCCATGTTTTCTGTCTCTGGAAGATTTTTGTTGATGCACAGGAAAATATTATAGAGTATGTGTTGCAGTCTAGACGCATTTTTTTTCTTTTACGGCAATGATTGTCAAGATCATGGCTCCATCTGATAACTGTCTAGATTAAAAACTGTCTCTCTAAACAACAGTTCAGTTTTAGTTTAATTAATTTTTTTTTGCTGACTAGTAACGTATGAATGAAAATGAATTCTTATAAATATTAACAATTATAGTTTGTTTCTTAGATTAGCATTCATGTTTGATACCGACTCTCTCAAAACAACTGTAACCAATGTTCAACACCGCCCTTTCCTAAAACAATGCTATCAAATTTTAGTTCCTTTATTAAAGACCTAAACTTTTCAAAATGTTTTCTTACGATGAATTAATTTTGTCATTAATTAAACTGTAAGGAAAGATTCACATAACAAGCGATGCGAAGCGTATGCTTCATCAGTCAAACAACCCCAAGTCTTGAAACATCATTTTTCACACTCAATCATGACACATAATGTGTACCTAAACTTATATCCAACAATCAGTGGAACATCATCTTGCATGTAACGAAAAAACCTTCAAAAGGCGGAAGAGATGCAGTATATTGATAAAATTTAAACATCCCTGATTTGCGAGGACATCTATGGCTAGTAGGTACTCCAAAAAAATGTCCCCATCTAACCCACGAGAGACTTCATGCACCTAACAGTCAAATGTAGACATTTCTCATATGTGCCTCGTTCAGCCAAAACTTATGTTGCGAGCTACCCAAAACTGTTTTGTCATTTCGCTTACATGGAAGACAAGTTCAAGACTTTTGCTCTTCTCTGCCGCACTGTTATGCCACGCTGCGCCGCCGCCGGAATATACAAAACAGCCAATTTCCAACAACATGACACCAAATACAGAGGGGCGCGTCGATTAAACGGCGCTGTAATTAATGTCTCATAATTAGACATAATGTTCAACATGAGTCCTTTCATTTTTTGCCAGAAGCAGTCAGGTATAAACCAACAACAACAACAAGAACAGCTACAAACAAAAAGACCATCCACCACAGGATTTTGTCACGGTAATATCGCATATGGATGCACCGGACATCGATGCCGATGCTGGCTGGGAACACCATCAAAGACCAAACCATACCAACAACGCCACTGGTCGTCCATATGCAGCACGTTAGCTTGCCCGATAACCATCTTGACAACTTGTAATAGTCATTAAGATCGTGGAGCCCGATAATGTTTGTATCTATTAATTTTGCTGTGGTGCTCTCTAGCGCTCGGAAGAAGGAAGGTGCGGGTGTTTGGCTGATGCGAAGACGACGACGCGACGGCATGGTTGGAAATACATGTTGATGTTGCCTTACAGCCGCTACCTGCTGGAGGCACCTCATATAAATTTGTGCTGCCTGCACCTGATCTTGCGAGAAATTGTGACACATTGAACGCAACCAGAGACACTGTTATATGGTGTAAGTGACGCAAAAAGAGAATTCTGATGACTTGGGGCGCAATCAAGTTGTGGGCTTAAAGCTTCCATAGAGCGCTACCTCTGGGAAGTTTTAAAAATGCGATTCCTATCGGATTACTTTGCTGACTATGCTTGGTGCGATTTTAATGCCCCAGCGAGTGTTATAAATAACCATCGGTCCTTACGGGAGTAATTAATATTTTACGGCATTTGTTTGTGCTCATAAATCCTTCTAATGGCCTGTGTAATGGCTTCAGCAAAGCATGTCCTACAGTCTCAAGGCCAGGACTTTGCTGAATGTTGAATGTTGTTGCTTAGATTTGCATAAGTTACATGCTTTTAAAATAAATGGTACTCTTTAAGCGACGGGGTTTTGGTCGTGCCCGTTTGTAATTCAATATTGAGTAGTTTTAAGAATTTTAGTAGTGACAGTTTGATAATATTATGTAAAAGTTCAGAGAAGAGCGACTTTCTAGGAGAAATAATCCAAAACTTCGTTTCCATCTGTCTTGTGACTCCTATGATATGCATGAACTCGTAAATCGTAATAGTTAAAGTATTATTATAACAAAAGGAGGAGGCAAATGTATGTACATTCGACTCTTCCCTATTTATAAGATTATTCTTTTGATTAAGTTAATGATCTCAAATATAGTTACAAATCTTTTTCTTTTCCGTATTTTACCCTAAGAATTTGCTTCAGGTGGTTTGCCCTAAGGAAATGACGGCAAGACCCCCTGTTTTGTATTGTTCCTTGTCGAGTTGTTGGACCTGCGTCACATTCTTCTTTGATCGTTACGGTACGTCGGATCATAGTAGGTACATCTTGGACCGTGTTCTTAGTTTCTCTCCTTTGTACATTACAATACGATCTTAGTGTTGGCTGTCACTAGAGGTTTAGACACATGAACAAATTTGGGTGTTAGGTTGGATTTGAACCCGGAAACCTGACGTAAGGGTTTGACACACTGTTAATTATACAACAATTAATACAACAGAGAGTACGGAAGCTGCAGCTTGCTCTTCTTGAATTCCTTGAACTAGGACATAAGAAAAAAAAGAGAGATCGGTCGTGGGACCCCCGTCAGGAACGTAGTTCCTTACGTTATGTTTGCTCTGCCCTGCGCTGCTGTGGCCTGAGCGTTTCTGAATATTTCTTTGATGAACATCACACTATCACAGGGCACTAATCGCGTAAAATAAAAACGATCAAACGATCGTCGTTTGACAGATGCTGTCCCTATCATATCCTAATGGAAAGATAGAGATAGCATAACGTTGAAACGACGATCGTTCAATCGTTTTATGTCAAATTCCTTGGGAATAAAAAGTATACTTTTTTTGGGACTAAAGTTTTTTTTTTGGAAAAAAGTCAAGAATCATGATCCGTGGTCCAAAAAAAGTTGATTTTTTCCCCTCAAATCAACTTTATTTGATTCTGTCAATAACAGAGAAGGAAACAAAAGCAGAATTGTATATATTGGTTTCTCCATTGAGGATTGGTAAAGTTGAAATGTGCAACGGGTAGTCAAATTTAGCACTAAGCTATCTTTGCTCTTTAGTACAAACTTGACTACTGCAGTGCAACACGTATAAGGAAAAGTTAAAATGTGCTACGGGTTGTCAAAATAAGCACGAAGTTATCTGTGCTCTAAACTATTGCAGCCCCACACGTATAGCCTCCAATCCCCTGTATGGTTATGATTCTTTAAATTTCTTAGTTACATGGTTTTACTGCTAGTAATTAATGTTGACATACGTGCTAATAAAGCAGTACATGTATAGTACCTATATGTCAATTTAAAGCTTTTTCGTTACGAAAACTTTGAGTTCACTCTAGTGTTAAGCCGCGTAAAGGAACTTCGTTCCAAAAAGAAACGAATACCATCTTAATTATTACTGTAAAGAAGTAACTTGACATTTAAGCCGAACAAGTTGCAGTGAAGAGGGAAATAATTCAAGAGAAGAAAAGCGATTGCGGGCAAGACGTAATACACTTTGTATATACATATAGTTCGAAGTGTTTAATCAGAGAGTATATAATAGGGCCTTAGTATATAATGAGCTTACCTTACTTTATTGGACTACTATATAGTGCGGTAAGTTTTTAGTCAGCACGGTCTCTTGCGCGGTCTAAAAATTTGTGTTTCAAGTTGACGGTGATCTTCATAAATCTAATCACTCTATTGGAAATAACGCCTCTATCAATTTCTCGTTTCTTTTGGTCTATACACGATCAAGATTTTTTTGATTTGAAGTTTATCTCTGGAAGTATACACTACACAGCTTGTAAAATTAATTGTTGCATCATCTTTGGCAGACTTTGTTTCGCCTTTCTGTACAAAACGAACTACAAATCGAAGGTAAGTCTTTTAACTCGAATACTTTCATTGGTCCGAGAAGATTCATTGTTTTGCAGGTCCGAGTTGAAAGAACGAAGATAAATTTCTTCAACCAAAAGCTTGCATTCTTTGATTGCGTCGCGTCGTCTTCAGATCTTCGTCATCGTTGTAAATTTAATTACTGTAATACATCTTTTATTATCAGTCATTAAATTAGTTTTCTAGTTGACTACAATGCTATGTCACATCGCAAAAGTAACCCACGTTGGGCGCCATTTAAACAACTGAAAGAAAATCCTTGCTAAATTCAACCCATAGACTAAAGGGATTAGAGAAATGGTTATAAACTTCATCTCAACTTCTAGAAAATAATGTTGTGTGATCATATTTCTTTCTGTTTTTTGAATTGACTTTTTCATTTAAACTGCAAATATTTTCATCAGAAACAAAAACACAATCGACTGCCCTTTTTTTTCTATACATTGTATCCACTTAAAACATTCAAATTCTGTTGAAAGTCACGATTATATAGTTTCCAAAAGCCCTATTTAAATGTATATCCGTTGTAAAAGTTATACAACACCTCTTAATGAATATACATTTTCAAACAAAGACCCATAGGGGCGCTGGCGCTGGTACATTAGATTTATACAAATTAGTGCTTGTCACTATTTAGTCAAAATGTAACCAACACTTTCCTTTGGCACCTATAGGGTCTCTCAATTTCAACATAATCCAACTGCGACTGCAATATTATAGTTTGCAACAAATCAAGGAGAGAATAAAATCCATCAAAAAGTAAGTCAGCTTCTGACCCCGTCAATGATGCAAAACGGTGTCGCTGACATCGTGGTCGTCACACGGAAATGGAATCAACGTTACAAATTTATTCATGTCAAATTCGCAGGTGACTTGTAACATTTCATGACTTTTATGGGGCTGACAAAACACTTGCAACTGCACTTTTGCTCCAACTTACTTGCCCGTCAGAAACTCCAAATTACTAGTGTTTAATCTTTTAAAGGTGAATACAAAACAAACCTTTTCAGCTTTGCTGCAAGAGTGCAAGACAAAACAGTAGCAATGCAGTTGGCCCTCACAGAGCCACAAATCGTGGTTAATTAAAAGTTTTCTGATTTCCTCGGCTTATCTTGACTTGACACTTTTGTCTAGGTGCCTCAAGGCATCTATAGAGACTACCAAAAACCGCAGAACCAAGCTTAAAGATACAAAAGTGCTATATACCTTCAGCTACTTAGGTACGTTTATTTCCAAAGGAATGTATTTTTTATTGTCTTGTTAATTTGTTGAGTCTCTTTGAAGACCGAGACCGAGTCTGATGATTTAATTTGATAAAAGTAAATCACTGCGAAGGGAAAATAATTAATGCCACCACACACTGCGCCATCAAGATTCTCACAGGAGCAATAGCAGCAGCAACTGGAGGCTTACCTAACATTTCTACTAAAACTGGTAATATAGCAATGGAGAGATGGAGAAGAATGAAGGCTTCTCAAAGACTACAAAGACACTTGAAAGTGTCACAATATCGTCGTTCAAAAAACACTAAACAAAAAAAAAACAATAGCATCAGTAAACCAAAGCATATTCTTAAAGCTGGAACCTCAGCTGTTGCTCCATCGCTGCTAGCTAATGAATTTTTAATAAGACCTTTATCGATTCCTAATTGCCATTTTGCGAATCGCTTATTTCTGAATCAGTTAACACAACAAATTATGCACGGCACGTTTCCTGCTGGCGAATTAAAGACCACAGACCCGCGGCATTTGTTGCGGTCTTCTCTAAGTCTTTGGGTAACTATAACGTACGTGTACACATAATTTGCATATTCCCTGTCGACGAGGAATTTAAATTGCCAACATTGTTGAGTAAGGTTGTGTTTGTTGTGGATTTAAACAGTAAGGATGAAATTTATGTGTTCACTTGTTTATTGGAATAAAAAATCCTCTTAAGCATGGCGATACAGAAAATGGAACCCTGCAAACGTACCATAATGTAGATGACTCTGTTGGATTTTTGTAAACTTGAAAATCCAACGAGAAAACGATGGAGCCATGGAGCCAAATGGTTTCGAGCCGTGTTATATTTACCATAATGTAAATGGCTCTGTTGGATTTTCATAAACTTGAAAATCGAAAAAGCTGAAGCTAAACTTTCATGTTGTAAAATATGTTAAAATGGATTGACTCTATGGCTCTATTATTTTTAACCATTCACATGAATCGAGTACAAAATTATTGTTATTCAAATAAATTGGCTCCAGAAAAGGTTTGCCTCCTTCATGTGTGCCCACTTATTTTGTCGCTTCGTAGAATCTAAAAATTTTAACTTCCTTTCGTTGGTCGATTTTCCACCATCCCAACGTTGTTGTTATCAATTTGATTGAACGGTAACCAACCCACGGTGAATTCGCTTTATGCACATTATTCTACAAAATTTAGATATCTGTATTTAGACTGCGGTAAGTTCTCATGCATTCATTGTTTTTTATTGTTGGTTCATTCAACATTTTCTTAATTAATGACAATTAAGACTGTATTTTAAGTTTTACAATTGAATCACATTGAGAAGTTTGAATAAACGACTTGGGTGCGGAAAGACAATTTTTTCCATGAACCATAGATATTTTACCGCGGTCAAGACGATCATCAGACTTCTTTTGTTGTGCTAGCAGGTTATAATTTCATCATTGAACATAAGCATGTTTGGTTCATTAAAAACACCATCTCCAGGGTTAGTCGCAATCCTATTATCACTGAGGATATAATGTTAAGCTCTATTCAATTATAATATTATGTCCACTGCGAAGACATATACAGACGCACATTTAGTTGTTGCTTTTTTCTATTTATATTATTTATTTACATAAAATGGAAATCAAACAAATGTAAAAGCTTGTAGTAAGTCTTTTAACTCCCACTGTTATAGTAGTTTTCTTATAAGTCGATTCTTAAATTCGTTTTTTGTTTTCGCTCTTTCTCTTTCATTAGATATAGCGTAGCCCATCCACAGTATGTAATATGCATATACGGGTTCCATTGAATGACATCATTAAAATACTCTCTTATCGTCAAATTTGATTTTATGTCCCATAAGCTTATAGTGCGGCCAGACGCGCAGCTACATACCGCGACATGGCTTCTTTAGCTGCAAAAAGAATAGTTCAAGAGAATTCGCCAGAAAGAACCCACCAAACCAACTATATTGTCTGCATATTTAACTTGAATGTAGTTAGTGCGCGATGCCAATTCGCATATCCCAGATATCGAAAAGGAAAGTTTATGAGTTTATTGTGTTTTAGAAGTCAACATTGTGTGGGCTTAGTTAGGTTGTCGAATAGGTTGCTTCAATGGAATGTGCAATTTATGGAATGAATGATGCTGGGTTAAGACAAGAAGTGGATTAATTCTATTGTTGGTTTAAAGAAGAACTTCTTATCAACTGGGTGATATAGGTCTGACGATTTTCTAATTCCCAATTGTATAAATGATTGAATCTTTAGATATATTTAAAATGTTGCTACTTTTTTTTGTCAATATCAAGAAATAATTGAAGTAGTAGTAGTTGTCATTGTATTTTTTTCTGTCCAATATATTTAATGATACCTAGCTCATCTTAGTTGTCATTAATTAATCAGGCTTATAGTCATATTACTTTTTGTGCAGTGTCAAACAATTTGAATTGTTTTTTAAGCGCTGCACTAGCAACTGCAGTCTGGAGCTTTTCTTTAAGCTTAGAGACATTTTTCGATCACAGAATATAACAGAGGTCTCACACCATTTCATCCAACTTATAATTTTACGCTACGGTTGATGTCGTCATCACAATATGATTCGGGTTTGATCAATGATCAAAGGTATTTAAACTGTTCGCATTTATGGAAAGCAGTAATCCGTTTAAATATATGTCGGGAATAGGACACCAGAGAGGATCATATAATGTACAACATAAGTATATTTTGTTTCTATTTGTTTATTCGATATTTATTCTTCTCAATAATTTTAACTTTCACCCATACATCAAGTGTTTATAGCAATGATAAAGGATCTTCTCTTATATTGGATCTACTCTTCAAATATTAGATAGTCAAAAACTGCAACAAAGAGCAAAGGACTAAAGACGCTTTCTTAGTGTTCATCAACTTGGATTGAGATATTTTCGGTAACTGTGCAAGTAGATTTCGGGAATTTCTCGTTGTCTTAAGAATAACGATTTTTTTTAATATCTGATTCTTATACACTCTGGATTGCATCTGTGGTTGAATTGCCCGAAATAAATCAGCACTTGTCATCAGAGAGCCATTGTTTTTCGCAAAAGTCAATACAATATTTGCTCAACCGACCTTCATGATGTATGACATCAGCTTGATTGAACGGTAACAAAAAAAAAAAAATTCCCTCCACTGATTTAACTCTCTCTCGGCATTTGGTCACTGCTTGTTAGTTTCACCCATCTTTTTCTAGAACCCTGAAGGTATCCCGACCGATCGACCGGCGGGCGGTGAAAATTCCAAAAAGGAAAAAGCGTTTGGGCCAATTTTACCTTTTTTAGAGCTTTCACTACCTGCCGCACTGACTTGCTCTATATTCATCTATATGTATAAGGGCACAGGCAGATTAACCAAGCTTTGAAAGCATTTTTTTTTTTCTTAGACATCACTGCTTTGGAGTTATCACTAAAGCACCATATTTCTTTTTCCCGTTTATGGTATGAAGTGTAATTTTGCAGTTGCGAGCAGTTATTTTTCTGAAGGCAAGTTCGTTCCAGAGAATTCCATGTACGCATGTATGTATGACTTACACTATTCATTCTCAAATCTATGTTTGACATCAAAACCGAACATTTACAATTTAGAAAACAAATACATAAATGCATAGAAATTGTACTGCTTGATTCTTCCAAGGGTCTCTGATTGTTTGCTTTTATTTCTTGTGTTTCTACAAAATTCGATCACCAGGAGACAGTGTTGCTGGGCGATCGCTTCTCCCTCGTATTGCAATCTTTGCCATCTTAAACAAGCATCCATGTCATTTTAAATTTAATCTTTCGAGTTGTTTTTTAAGAAGGAGATAGAAATTTAGCCAAAATAAATCTTTTTTCGCTTTTTAACACCCAAATTGTTAAGAACTTACAATATTTCATGTCTAAAAGCTATATTTGTTGCTTTCTAAAAATTGAAATGGCGCCGTCGTCCAATTAAGTGATATTATATAATGTATTTGGGAAAGGAACGATTACTCAATATCTAAAATTCAGATATTGATACAACATAATACTAAATTAATCAAAAACGAAAACGCCTTAAAAAAACGCCGCATATTGTAAGAAAGAAAGCGCATCATAATCCATTAATTTTCCAGAATTAGTTACATAACAATAATACATCTTGCAGTTAGGTGAAACTTTGCCCTTCATCATCATCACCATCCAAAGCTAAATATAAACGAAAATGCAATCATACTGTATGTAATAAAGATTACACCAAATTAAATTATGACTTACAATTAATCTCACACCTTCTTCATGGCAATAATACTGGAATGTCCATCTTAATTAATGTAGACAGTTACACAACAACGCGGCAAGCTCAGTCGGCATATTATGGAGCTGGGAGTACCTAAGCATGAAAAAAACATCGAAAATTAAATTAAAAACCAATCTCTTTGGGTGCAAATAATCCAAATTAATTTGAAGAGAAACAAAATAAGAAACTTCCGTTCGACGGTTCCATGTTTAACCGTTAAGCTATAGCAATTTATTGCAAATTTAATTAATATTCCTTCCTCCGACGGGCATTATCGTCACCGCTGACGATTAACGCGGAAAGAAAACGGACTGTACACTGTACAGTTCATGAGCATACAAAAGGATGACGCTTATTTCGGACATCCCAGTGACGCAAAACATCATTGATGTGCTAACAGCTAAGTAGTGTGATCCCAACCTCGGAGGCGTCATATTATTCATTCTGCCAGTATAATGTCTGTTATTGCAGATTTTCGGCTAGTGGCGCAGCTTATACATATATTCAACAATTCAACTGTTTGGAGCCAGACCAAGATCAGACTTCTTGTCCAGCTGTGAAAATCATGATGAAACCCAAACCCGATTGGAATCAACACTGTCGTTGTCGGTGGCGGGAATTTATTTTTCAAAATTTATGAAAAAAAAGATATTTTCTTGGGGTCCATCTCGAGTTAATATTTGCATAAGGACGTCTTGCAGCGATGAAGGTCACATTAAGGAAGAAGAACCATTGTGTCTTCTGTGTTTTCACTTTCAACACGCAATTCTCCACCTTTGTGTTGTTTTCACTGAATTGAACACAAATATCACAGAATATTTTTTAAATATTTCACAACACATGTAATGCGAAAGTGAATTTGTTTATCTCTTAGCTGTTTGAGATACGAGCGTTTGTCATGCGCAGGCGCACATTTCATGCTGTGGACAGTTTATCAACAAAAAACAAACAAAAAAAAAATGTGGAAATATATCTGAAGAATACAAAATTGTTAACATGTTATGTGGTGTAGGGGTATTGTACTGTCAGATACGAAAGTGAAAGATCAAATCAGGAGTAGAATAACAACATTAATATGTTGCCATTGCGTGTAAGGTTTTTTTCTCAGGGTGCCATCATAATGTAATGGATTTGATAAGGTGACAACTGGAATTGGGTCAGGATAAATTTGATACTGCAGCCGTTTACTGGTAGGTAATACACTGAGAAAGCAGGAAATTGGTGGAAAGGCTTTAAGAGGTTTTGAGAAAAAAGGTGAGTTAACCGCTTGTGGTGTAAAATAACTTCGTTACGAGCATATTGATGTGCACATGCAAATCATGTAAAATGGTAAACGTATCAAATGATATTTTTCAATGATTATTATACTGTGGTCAGATGTTTAAATGTCTTAAGTCACTTTTTGAAATTTTATGTCAGAGTTTTTTTAAAATTTAAAATGAAATTAAATTCATAAAGTGGAATAAATAATTTCACTTTGTGCATTTTTATCCAAACAACTGAAAATTTGTTATTTTGTTAATGACAAATACAAAGTTTTCTTTTTTTTTATTTATTTATAAAGACACATGATGGCTTGAGGTTCAACTTAAGACAGACACAAATGCTCAAATCTATTTGTTCTTGAATGTCTGCAGAAATAGGAAATTCATACGAAAGTAAAAGGCACTTGTGAAATAATATTCCTCTAGTATTATTCTAGTTTTGCAAACTGCTAACTCAAGAGAAAGTCTTTGTAACGGCGATCTCCGTTAAATATATTTTAACTTAAAAATAATTTGATAATATATATTAAGGTACATATCTGCCTCAACAAAGAAAAACAAAACTCTTCGTATAAGCAATTTAAACGCCCGTACCGCCCCCGTGTTCACGATTTACTTAAAAAAATAAAACACATTATCCAAAACAAACAAAACGTCCGTTCGGTGAAAGAAAAAGTCTTCAACCTACAAATGGTCCTCGTTTAGCTATAAGACTATAGCCTTTGCGTCACACATATAAGTAATCAAATTCAATGCCACAACAAAGTGAAACCAAGTTCAAACTGGGCATCATAAAACTATGCACATGACAAGCGGACTGCCCTTCGGCGCGTTATCTAGGACAAATTTCATTTCACTCGTTACACTATTTGACTAGATACAACGCATGTAGCAATATGCTCATAAAACAATTTAACTGAACATTAAGTTACGAAAAACGGTGCCGTAAATCATTTAGAATTTTTTGAATTATGCATAGGTACACATGAGCAGAGCAGGCGCTGTAGATGTATAGATATATACCAAAGTACCAAGAGTGAAAGGAGTTATGGAGTTTAAACGTATCTACTTTGTCTAAAAATTTTGCAGCATTTCTTATGATTAAAATAGTAAAACATAACTTTGGATATATGAATGAAAAAGAAATTAACATGAATATTCCTGAAAACCATTAAGACTTTTATAATAGGCAGTTGCCACTTATCTTTCATGTTACTATTGTTTTTTTTTGTTCATTGAATCCCTTTTTAAAGTATAAGAATGACAATTGTAATGCAGATAGAATAAACAAATGCAACGACATCAGAACTCAGTTGGCCTCTAACGAAAATTTGAGGTCATCCTATCAAACCCCAAAAGGAAATCTTAAGGTGAAGTGGTAAAGTTGAAAAGTTACGTTCCTATTTTGGAAGAAGAAAATAGATGCTAAAGTTAAATAATCCCATTTTGTCACAAAAAAAAAGTTTTGGCATCAACTCTTTTGTTTTATAGAAATTGATTGTTTTATTATATTGAAATAATTAGAAGAATTGTTTTAACGTTATTTTACCAACTATACAACTTTTGAAGTTTAATATAAGAAATAGTATTATGATGTATATTCATATTTCAATAAACTGTGATAATTTTAATTCTTTTTAATTGTAGAGGGAAAAAGATGTCAAAATAGCAAATCGGGATAGGCTTAGAACCAAAATAAAAGAATGTCTTCATACTACACCTTGTGGTATAAGTAAAAGCAGTTAACAAATTTTTTTAAACCATTCCGAAACAAAGAAAAATCTTTTAAGTAGAACCGTAGGAAATATATACAGACAAAGACTGAATAATTTTGCAGTGAGTATAAGAACATATCATGGTATATATGAAGTAGCAAACACACGTTTTCACCATTTCATACGTAAGGGTAGGGGCGTGTACCAACTTATCATGATAATATGGTCGGATCTTAACATGCCCCATAAATGGTATAAAAGTAAAGTTTGCAGGATACTCAACATCGAAAACCCCCACTTCTGTCACCAATTACTATAGTGCGTTGAAGATCTTATCATCCGTTTTGTGTGAGCGTCTAATATCAACTTATAAGTTATAATATCGGCATTTCGACAGACACTGAAAAAGATCAAAGAAGACCAAATCGATACACATCACCTCTTCATGTCTAGGTCGAATCGGGAAAAGCTTTGTCTCTTTGAACTAAAAATTCCTTGATTGATTTCCGGTGCAGTATATATGTCGCGTGTGGCGAAGAAGATTTGACGATAAACTTTACGGGTTGTACAACAATTCCAACCGCGGAATCATGCTAAACAAACTATTGGTACAAAGAACTCGTCCTGTTCTTATTTAATCTACATCATCTATATTTTCATAGGCTTGATAAAATACAGTGTTTGAATCTTTATTATAGGTTGCGATGACTACTAAATTCATACAACAATTTCCTCTCAACAGAGCGTCAAATATTTTACTATGTTGGTATATTACTATATTTTATTGATTTAAAAAAAAATCGTTCTATGTATAGCGCCAGGTAAAAAAAGTAATTTTACCTCAACACAACTAATTAAAACCTTACAATATTAGGACTGTTCTTTTCCGTTAACTTGTTCTTAAACTATATTTATATGCCGGCTGAAATAAATGGCATGCATTAATTAAATAATTCTTCTAAAGAAAAGTTAAGTTATTCGAAACATAGGGCGTTATGTTTTTGATAACCAATATATTTCGATTTTTCAAGTCATATTCTCCTCTCCTTTGAAACGCTCATAATACCTACAACAAAAATTAAAAAAAAAATATGTTTTTAACTCAACTTTTTCATTTAAGAGTATCTTTATAGGGTAGCTATTGTAGTATCACCTGCATTAACAAAACAAAGATTTTCTACCAATTTAATTGGATTAAAAGACATGGCGCTTATAACTGCTAAGCTATAGTCCACAAACCACAAATATTGTTGTTTTAACCAAACACGATATGGCAAATGTTCTAAAAAACAAGACCAAGACCACAAATCAATTCTTTCAATTACTCCATACAGAGTTATTAAAAAACGAAATTCTAGAAAGAAATCCCCGAGACAAAACTATCGGAATGCTGCTATGGTCACTCTTTGAGTTGCACCCATTCCGTCTGGTATTATTTCCTTTTGGGATTCATTTCATAGCCATTTTTGTTAATTTCCGAATATAGGTTTAAGTCCGCATAAGCGAGAGTGCCTCTGTGACCTTATATAGTACCAGCCAGCGTGGGGCAACTACAACAATCACATAGATTAGCTACAACCTTGTGGTCGTAACAAGCAAAACTATAGATCTTATTGGACTTCAATAGCTCCCTGGGGTGCGCCTAAAAAAAAGTCCAATGCGAGAGTCCATTGCAGAGATGTGTATCTGGATGTTTTGTGGATTGTTTATTTATAAATAAACACAATTGAGTGCTACGATTGGAGGGCACCACACCGCAAGAGGCTTCCTACTGTTTTTCAACTATGTACTTTAGTTAAAGATAAACTCATGTGTTTGCCGCTTTGGCGGGTTCCTTAACTAGCGAAAATTCTAAAAATGGAAGAAATTTTTAGAATAAATAAAAAGATTCCATCAGTCATATCTCGGGAATTTCTAAGTCAGTGACGTAGGTGATATATAATAAGGGATGCCATTTTATTTGGAATTTTTGCAAAAAAAAATCGAAATAAAGGGCACCACTAACTGGGTCGCAGGAACTTGCTCTTGTGGCAAGCTATCTTACCTTACTGCTGAAAACTTGGAAATATCTAAGTTTAAAATCCTATGGTTGCAATCGTTTCCATACTATTTTTTTTTGTTTTTTTTTTTTGTTAATTATACAGGGTCTTAAATATTAAACTTCGTTAAGATTGATGCAGCCGTTTAAAAGATTTTCGGTATTTTAAAAAAGTATGGTTCTATAGCAGGCGCCGTTAATAATAACAACAAATAACTCATGAAAATGTTTAGGCTGTAGGTTTCGATACTTCCAGACTGATAGACGGACAGATAGACCCACAGACAGAATTGCCAGACCCACTTTTTTTTACTTTTATATAATCGTAATGTCATGTTTGACTGTTATCTCAAAACTTTTTTGTACGAATGGTTAACTTGCCCTTTTTGAACCGCCGTAACTGATTAAAAAACGAAATGTTTAAAAAGTCAAAATGGTAGGAAATTCAACGCTCTATACAAAAAACAAGAGAGATTTTAGCATTTCGAACATGATTTTATGTCAATTGTTCCCGAGTTATGACGTTTCGAAAAAAAGTTAATTTTCCAATTACATTAGTAAAATTTGCATAACTTCTTTTTTTTTTCGAAGTGCAATATCTCGGCAACAAACATATAAACAAACCTGAATGATCAAAGTGAAGAGTTGAAGAGTTGAAAGTTGTAGAGGATAAACCTGAGAATGATCGAAAATGTTGCAGTTAATTAATGATCCTTAAATAACGTCACAAGATTTCATTTACTTACGACCTTTTTTCACCAAACCCCATTCCTACCCCAGTCCTATTTGTCGACTGGACTGGAAATCAAAAACATGCTCTCTGTTTTCAGTAAAGTGGCATCTCTGTTCATTCATATGTTGCTTGAATCAAAACGAAAGCACATGTACAATTCATCAATCCTAAAATCAAACATGAAAATGTACCATAACAGCGGCAAAATACTTATCACAATCAAAGTCGACGATCTAGCTAGATTATTAGGAGGCAACAAACAAGGCTTCTAACGTTCGTTAGAATTCCACAAGGCACTGGTCGTCATCATCATAATCTCTCACGATTTGTCGGTTTATTTAATAATTCCTCCCTTAGTTGCATCAATGCGATGCGATGAGTACATGCTGAGATTTCTTGGTGGTAACTGAAGTGGAGTCTATGTTAGATGGACGATGTCTACGAGTTGGTGCCGCCACCACTGCGCGATTAGATTTGCAATTAAAATTTGCTAACACATCCATGATGGATCTAATCAGTTTGAAATGCATAGCCAATCCTGACGAGATCCCGATGGACGACGACAGTTATGGCTGCTTGAGGGACTTTCAGGTTCCGAAGGACAACGTCATGACCATCGTGTTGTCTCTGCCCCAATGATAATGGCGAATAAGCCGATTAGATCGAAAGTCCTCAGCAGCTCATCAACTTAAAGAATCCCTTCCAAATATGTAATTGTATATATACCAACGATCGATCATTGTTGAGCGTCAAGAATGTATCCTTTAGAAAATTATCAAAGAAACTCTGCAGGTAATCCCCAAGAGTAGAACTCTCCAGAAATGGGTAGAATGTGTATAGATGGTACAAAAGGTGATAAATTATAAAATTTTCACTTTTTATGGGTTGCTGCCAAAGAGTTTATTTTTGTAGTGGATCTTTTTTTGTGGACGTTTGAATTCTGATGGTATCTTTTTAATGGTTGCTTTGATCAATGACTTCGTCTACCGCTGTGAGGTCGTTATTTTTGTTAAAAATTAAATTACACAGAAATCATTAGTATTATATCAAGAATAGTTATTGATATCTAGGACCTTAGAGTGTTGTTACTCTAAAGATCAATGATAATATTGGTTAACTGCTTTGTAGTAAGATTATTATATATTTTATATATTTTGCTGGCCTTTTGAAGAGCTTATACGTTTTGAAGAGAATTTAACTTATACCCAAGCATGTAAGCTCGTAGTTTCCATACAACTAAAGATGCTTTGACTTCAGTTTGTTTGATGATTGATGATTGATGATTGATGATTGATGATTGATGATTGATGATTGATGATTGATGATTGATGATTGATGATTGATGATTGATGATTGATGATTGATGATTGATGATTGATGATTGATGATTGATGATTGATGATTGATGATTGATGATTGATGATTGATGATTGATGATTGATGATTGATGATTGATGATTGATGATTGATGATTGATGATTGATGATTGATGATTGATGATTGATGATTGATGATTGATGATTGATGATTGATGATTGATGATTGATGATTGATGATTGATGATTGATGATTGATGATTGATGATTGATGATTGATGATTGATGATTGATGATTGATGATTGATGATTGATGATTGATGATTGATGATTGATGATTGATGATTGATGATTGATGATTGATGATTGATGATTGATGATTGATGATTGATGGCTGATGATTGATGATTGATGATTGAATCAGTCATTTATAGAGTTCGGAAAAATGAATTCTGACAAATCGTATAAAGGAAATGTCAATAAACATGTATAGTTACACGAAATTTGATGTCAAACGTTTGATGGTGTAGTGTTCATTTTATATAATTATCTGATTCGTTTTAAGTAGGTAGTCGATACATATTTAAATATTACCCAACCTTAACAGACAGTTTGAGCCAGCAATGCTTCACTCTAGAAATCCGGGAACAGCTAGCTTCACTGTAATCCTAAGACAGCAGGCTTAACTGTTCGTTGAATGGAGTGGAATTAAATTACACAGAAATCATTAGTATTATATTAAGAATAGTTATTGATATCTAGGACCTTAGAGTGTTGTTACTCTAAAGATCAATGATAATATTGGTTAACTGCTTTGTAGTAAGATTATTATATATTTTATATATTTTGCTGGCCTTTTGAAGAGCTTATACGTTTTGAAGAGAATTTAACTTATACCCAAGCATGTAAGCTCGTAGTTTCCATACAACTAAAGATGCTTTGACTTCAGTTTGTTTGATGATTGATGATTGATGATTGATGATTGATGATTGATGATTGATGATTGATGATTGATGATTGATGATTGATGATTGATGATTGATGATTGATGATTGATGATTGATGATTGATGATTGATGATTGATGATTGATGATTGATGATTGATGATTGATGATTGATGATTGATGATTGATGATTGATGATTGATGATTGATGATTGATGATTGATGATTGATGATTGATGATTGATGATTGATGATTGATGATTGATGATTGATGATTGATGATTGATGATTGATGATTGATGATTGATGATTGATGATTGATGATTGATGATTGATGATTGATGATTGATGATTGATGATTGATGATTGATGATTGATGATTGATGATTGATGATTGATGATTGATGATTGATGATTGATGATTGATGATTGATGGCTGATGATTGATGATTGATGATTGAATCAGTCATTTATAGAGTTCGGAAAAATGAATTCTGACAAATCGTATAAAGGAAATGTCAATAAACATGTATAGTTACACGAAATTTGATGTCAAACGTTTGATGGTGTAGTGTTCATTTTATATAATTATCTGATTCGTTTTAAGTAGGTAGTCGATACATATTTAAATATTACCCAACCTTAACAGACAGTTTGAGCCAGCAATGCTTCACTCTAGAAATCCGGGAACAGCTAGCTTCACTGTAATCCTAAGACAGCAGGCTTAACTGTTCGTTGAATGGAGTTTTTGCCCTTAAAGGTCGGGTTTAAATTTGTAGAGGATCTTTCATACCAATTGTTACTTCTACTATAGTAAATATTTTCGTAATAACGAGGTGTGAATTGAGAAAAACAAACCAAATTCAGATAAAAATGTTTTAATCTGCTATGGCGTGACCTTATATGATGATTAACCCAGTGGCAGCGATGTAATCCCAGGGTTGCATGTTTTTATAATCTTAGTTTAGTTTAAACTTAACACAAAATATTAATTACGTCAAAAGTTTTCTTAGTTATTTAAACCTGGAAGAAAGCTCACTCTCATTAGTCATTCACGCTCGCCAACTCCATTTTGTTTTTTATTTTTCATCTACTTATCTGCAGTGTACGTACATGAAACATAAGTTGTCATTACAAATTGGACTTATTTCTTGTTCCAGTCAGGAGCTAAGTCCATTTCCTTAATTTTTTTCTGCAAAGGCGCAATGCACTGTGGAACCTTAACATATGGGAGTCGTGAACGCACATCAGTAGAATTGTCCCACAGTGAACTACTCAAAGTAAAGACATTATTTCAGAATTCAGCGATATTTTGTTTCACGAATTTAAAGTACAAGTTAAATTAACAAATCGTGAGAACTTTCTTCCACCATAATAATTCAACATCGAAACATCGTACACCTGATCAAGTTCGAATGCATTTTCATTAATTAATTTGCCATTGACACGTGAACTTCCAGCGAGTATTTATCAATTACATAAATTACTCGCGTGTTTAATGCTTCTTCCATCCAACTGTACCGAAGGCATTAAGGCCAAAACAACAACTGCATTTAGCCAATCTACTTAACGCCCAAGTACAACGAAATTTCGTTCGATCTTTGCCGATGCAAGCGTGTGTTGGGATGATTCTGATGGTATTTGTTTTTCTTCAACTTCACTATGCCACATTTGAATGTAAATACAGTCAGTTAGATTTTCATCGCGTGGTCTTGGCCATTGCATTACCACAACTCTGTCAATTGATATGTTTCGTCTTCTTTTTAAAATTGTTTGTTTGGTTGGTCAAAAGAAAAAAATTCCAGAATTGTAAATTAATTGAAGCCAGCACTGGCATCGTTCGCATTTCACACACAAAACCTTCGAGATGGATACTTGCCCCTCCTAGCTGCAGATGATTATTTTATCCATCCGCAACCAATGAAATGCCGGATTCTGTGAAATGTGCGGCATTTAGGTAAACATTTTAATAGGAATATCGTGCAGTTGTGATTGCCGACCATCGGAATCCCTCGATGTGTGTTGTAGTGGACCATCAGTACAACGTATAATAAGCATTGGCAGAGGCATCATCATCATCAGTAAGCACTTGGTGGCGGCTGCGAATCCGCAATGCGAAATCCAAAATGCTACAATAAATTAGGGAGTAATTGTATCTGTGCATGCATTTGCAAAATGTGCATATATGCAGCCTGGCTTAGAATGCCTAGGTATTGCAGGGGACTGGAAGACTGGGAGTAAGCTATTGATCTTCATTCGAGGAATGAAAGTAGTCAAGGTTGATGATGATGCCAGGTTTGGGATGGGAGAAATCTGAAGTATGCATTTCTGGAGCATGTGATTAGTAAGTTGTGATGATTGAGAAAGTTTTTTTTGGCCTGGACGGAATGTCTGATGTAGAAAACACATTTTATTGATTGTTTTACTGACCAGGATGTACTACTGCACTTAAAATGATTTATATTTTGCTTTATGTTGCAGCGAACATAAGAGTGATGGGAAAACCCTTAAAAAAACCATATTCAAGTTGATTTGCTGCTTTAACACAACCTGGTTTTAGAAAGATCTCCGTTATAGTTGACTTCGAATCATATCGAACTGAAGCTCGTTATAGTAATGAATCATGCTACCGAATAGTAAAATTTAGAAAAAAAAAATGAGTGGACTTAGAAGGGTATAAAAACTGGATTAAATTCGGCCATATTTCAGGCGTTAACTTACATTGTTGAGCCAAAATTTCAGGCATTTGCGCACAAAACTTTAGGAGCTCATTTAAGCATTTGCTTGACTTGAGTGATGATGACTATGAATTCCGCCCTGAAATCCTTTCAGATTGTGAACCTAAGTCGTATTTCCGCAAGAAAACAGTTTTTACTATGTCTTCCATATAACGTTTTTTTTAAATGTTGACTTTCTCGTTAACGACACAACGGATTTTAACAATATTTTATATCTAAGAAGGAGAAAACTTTGTATAAAATGAAAAAATGAAAAATAAAAAAAATTAAAATTTATAATTTCCAAAACATATACAGCGTGATTGGTATAAGGTGCTCCAAAAAGGTAGGTAGGTGGATTTAAAACAAGAAAAAAATCGGAGGTGGGGTCTATTTCCCCCCGTTTAGGCGGTAGGGGCAATTGTCTAAGACATTGACTTAAATCAGAAAAAAAAAATATTTAAAAACAACGGTGAATGATACAAAGCCTTGTTATATTTTTTTGGAAAGCGAGAAAACTATTCTTTTATTTAATTTTTAAATTAAGTTGTTTAAGTGAACAGTTTTAAAAAAATTAATTTTCAAACTCAAAATTTTGAAAAAAAAAACTAAAAAAAAATTTTGTAAACTAATTTTTTTCAAAATTTTATGTTAACTATTATTTTTATTTTCAAAATTCAATGCTCTTATTAATTTTTAGTCAAAAACAGAAAACTGGATGCCAAAATGTATCTTAGTTTTTGAGAAATTAAAAAAAAATTAAAAGTAAAACTAGTAAGTAAAGTAAAAAGTTAATTCGTTTTTTTTTATTATTTGATTAAAATCGGATGGTATGTAATAAAAAATAAAAAAGGGATAATTCCCTAATTAATAATTGACCTGAGAAGGTCAAATTTGGTAAAACCAAAAAAAAAGTGTTTTTCTTGGAAAAAAATACTTCTAGTTTTTCTTAATTTCTCAAAAACTAAGATACATTTTGGCATTCTGTTTTTGACTAAAAATTAATAAGAGCATTAAATTTTGAAAATAAAAATAATAGTTAATTACATAAAATTTTGAAAAAAATTAGTTTACAAAATTTTTTTTTAGTTTTGTTTTTTCAAAATATTGAGTTTGAAAATTAATTTTTTAAAAACTGTTCCCTTAAACAACATAACTTAAAAATAAAATAAAAGAATAGTTTTCTGGCTTTCCAAAAAGATATAACAAGGCTTTGTATCATTCACCGCTGTTTTTAAATAATTTTTTTTCTGATTTAGTCAATGTTTTCGAAAATTACCCCTCCCGCCTAAACGGGGGGAAATAGACCCCCCCTCCAGTACGATTTTTTTCTTTTCTTAACTCCACCTACTAGCTCAAGCTTTTTGGTGCATCTTATACCAATCACCCTGTATAGGTACCAATGAAACTAAATCATAGTCTCAAAAACGTTCTCACTACGGAAGCTCAATAACAAGAACTAAACATTTCGACTATACTGACATTGCCTGATACCAGTTGTTGAAAATCCAAAATTAGGGACAAAATTACCAGACACTTAACTGAAAATCGTGTCTAATTAGCCGCCTGTAGCCTCTTAAAAGTAATTTTACTGATCGCATCATTCTTGCTAACAGCTACCGTATAGCTTTTTTTTTATTGAATTCCTTGCTAACGAACCATTCAATTATTAAAACAAAAAAAAAACAAAACAATAGAACCATAAACTTCCACTCAAATGCCGAATGCGATGTTTTTACCCTCATAGTCCACCGTGCGTATTGGTCGTAAAAACGAAATTCCAACGCTGCGAGTATACCTCCATGAATTCCATTCGAATCGGGATAACAATCAACCAACAAGCATGGGTTAGCTCCTAAAAGCTTCTTCTCAGCCAATGACAGTTGTGGTTGTTGGTGTCTTGTTGCAAAGTTAATTACCGTCCAAAGACTTCATATTATAGTTTCACTATTTTAACAGCAACCAACATTTGTTTCACACAGTGCTAGGGGAGCCCATTACCAGACCACCAATAATCATAATTTACACTGCACGGTTAAAAATTGTATTCATGTTCCAGGTGTTTGCAATTGCAAGCCACACACTACTGTGTAGTACTGTAGTGGCGAGGCGACTGCCACTGATTGATATCGGTGTTAGGTTGTTCCACTGACCTTCGCATTGCCAGCCGAAAGGGATTACATGACACCATCTTTGGACGAGTTGACTAGGACTATGCTACTTACGACTACTGTCTTACGCATGTGGATGCGAAGCCAGCTGTTAAAAGCACTATAGAGGCACATTCCAAAGACCGACTATTAAGCCGCTTGATCGATGTATGGTTGCGTTAGAAACCATATATCAAACGATCTTGGGGCGGCTCCATCGATAAAATCGGATCAATTTGTCACCGATACTGAATGGAGAGGATTAGACGATGATTTGTGGATGCTAATATATCATACAGGAGGAGTTATGTAAAGAAGCAATATTTGGCTTCTGAAAATCGTTTCCTTATTTTTTTTTTTTTTTTTTTTTTGACAATGGGAAATATCGATGTCGTTGTTTTTGGTTGCCGTTTCAGTTGAGACAAACAAAAAAAAATAAACGAACAGTTGAATTTTATAGATAAATATATTATTATCACTTTAAGTTTCTGACAATATTTTTGTATATACTTATCCTTTTAACTGACCCTCTGGCCCCTATGCACTATATCCGATTGATTTGCAACTCGAGATCTAAACCATTACAACAATGCAACAATTTTGAAAATTTGCAGAAGTATTTTGGTGGTTGCTTTCATCAATCGTATTTCCATATTTCATATTTTGACTCCTTGTCCTATTCCTTCAAAGACAGGAAATTTTAAATTAAAAGTGTTTTTCAACACTTTCAAGTTTGCAAGCTAATATCCCAAAGACGAACTGATCTGTCCCCCATACACATGGATATATTGTAGAAAAATTAATCAGTATTCTTTTGAGCCCAGAAAGAAACCTGTGAGTGTAATAGTTCGCCAGAAATTGGCCAAAAATCAAATTAGTGAAACTCCTATAAAGACATACTAATTAATTTGCTCATAATCTGGCTTATTTTCCAACAAAGGTACCAAAGTAGAGTTTGGACTGAAACAAAATTACCTTTCTTTTTTTAATTACTTAAAAACTAAAAATAACATATGGGTCCTAATCGCGTAAAATAAAAACGATCAAATGATCGTCGTTTTTCATATGGGCTGTCTCTATCATTAATCATATCTTTATAGAAAGATAGAGAGAGCGTAAAAGCAATGTTGAAACGATGATCGTTTAATCGTTTTTTTCTTACGCGCCGCACGAACTTGCTCTTGTGGCAACTGGCAAGTTGCTACAAAAAGAAATTTAAAATTAATAAAAATAAATTTTACATTTCTTTTAATACCTACCTACACCAATTTAACACACTAAACACATTGCATCTTGTTGTGTTTAGATGGTAAATGAAACGCACTGTTAATATTATATAACTGATCTTTATTGCTTCACAGGACTGCTCTCGGTGATGGTTAAATTCAGAATGACTAGAGCATAGAATAGAATAGCTTAACCTAATTATATTCTATGTATACATATTCACAATAGTCAAATACCGATAGGATAATACTTTTACAGAGAGTAAATATTTATATAAAAGTGTTGCCAACTTAGAGTTTTATTTCATATTTAACACATCTAAATTACAAAAAAATAAAATTTTTACTCAAACCATAAAAAAATTTATTAAAATTAAAATCAAGCACTTCTGCTAAATTTTGGTGCAAAAACTTGTTGAAGTCGTTTAGAGTTTTCTAAAAAAAAATGTTGGATCAAAATTGATAAATCTTTTCACGAAATAGCTCAAGAAAAAAATAACGGTTCTATTGGAGGTACCGTTAATACGCTTGCCCAAAACAATCAGATAAGATTTTTTAAGAAAATCGTTGGAACAGTTTTTGAAATAATCAAGTTTCTTTATAACGTTCATAATGGCAAGTACCGTTATTTTTTGAGCAAAAAACATTTAATTTCACATCTGAGGAAATCGGTTTAGCTGTTTAGGTTGTAGTTGCTGATGCATATTGACTGACATACCTACAGTCTACAGACAGACTGACAGACAAACACAAAATTTCCAGGCCCAGCTATCATCGTAATGTCATGTTTGATTGTTATCTCAATTTTTTTTAAAAAAAAAATCGATTTTTTAAAATTTTTTTTTTGAAAATTGTCTTTTTTTCCTTTTTTAAATTGGAATAAAACCAAATTCCAATTTCTTCTTATTTCGTTTTTGAAAGCGCAATGACCCCAATTGGGTGTAACATATTTCTATCGGGCGCCACGTTATTACCGTAACTGGCCATATGTAGGATTGCTGGAAAATATTTTAATGCATTATTTTAGTTTTAATATACATATAGATAACCCCGAGATTTAATATGGGTGGTCCTAAGGCAACGAGGAGTTCCAAAAATATATGTGCGTATGATCAAAAATACATACATACATATGTACAAAAAAGACTAATATATCCAGGACTCTACCCAGATGCCCTCTTTTTGAGGATTTAAAATATTAAAATTTATGAATGCAATATGTAAAAGACTAGTTGAAGAATGTATTAAAAAAAAGACCACGGGCCATAATAATATGTCCAGAATTCAATTATGGACTTTTGACCCACAAAACTGGGTAAAAAGTTCATTATGGATTTTTGGCCTGTGGAGATATTTGAGAGATATTTAAAACCATATTGAAATCAGAGCCACATACGGGCAAGGGACATGTGTCTTTTAGCCATATAGTTAAGATTTTTTTGTTTTCGTATAATTTGGAAACTACAAAACTAACAACCTTGCTCATAATAAATTGTTTATGAATTAGTTTGAGAGTCGCCGCCAGGTGATATCGACTGCGCGCAATGATATTGATTGTAAAGTGGCCATTAGCTTGGGTTATCTTCTGATGGCAGAGAAGCTTTCCAGGTTTAGCGTTTAGCCAAAACGAATATATCATACGACACTAATTGAGCTTCCGTACATCAGGTGAGTGCACTTTTAATGAGCTCACGACTTTCATGTACGTATATTATTTGCGGTTGGTGGAGTATAGAGCTCGTGATGTCCACGACTCAATTGCTAAAAGCGATGCTCTAACTGAAGTGAGTGTCGCGTCTTCAGTTCAGTAGCCTTCTCTACTATATGCTTCGCGAATACAATGAAATAAAAGTTTTCTTTTATTTTCATTGACATATGCAAATGTTTCGCATTTATTTGTTAAGCATTATCGGACTGTAATATTGGCATAAACTAATAAATGAAGGCGCCATATTTGCACTGGTGCGCATGGTGGAACGGCACCTGTTGCAGGAACATATAGACAAAGCCAATCGATTGGGGGATATCTATACAGACAAATGTAATTGGAAAGTGAAATCCTTTTATTCGGGCGATGTTGATACTGGATGGGATGAGGTGGTCTTGGGGGAATATGGCAACGTATCCTCGTTTATTGGCTATACAACGAAAAATGGAAAGCTTCAAAAGGTCAAAAGATGGCTAAAGAAAGAGAATGAAAGTATCGTCAGATCGATTATAAACTTTCAAGAAGTCAGGAAACAACAATGTGAAACTTCGATCGAAGGTTTTCAGATATTCATATAGATGAAGGGGCGGTTCTCTGTATCGTTTCTTTACCCTAAAGCTATACGGGCATCTTTCTATCAAGTAAGGTCAATTAAAAGTCTCATAAAATGGGATCCAATTTAAAAGTAATTAAAAACCTAATTCCACCAAGTGCTCATCACGATTTGTCTTCACCCAATCATTAAAGAAAAAAATCTATTTCCGATGGCTGTTCTTGCGGTAGGACCACCATCATAAACTGTTGCCTATTCAACAAATGAGATAAGAGCTAATTATTGGTCTATAGACGGAGATGGCCAACGGAGATGTTATATGATCGTTTTCCTGTTGCCACTGTTGCTGCCAATGCGCTCGCCATAAACTGCGAATCTTTACAACCACCTGAACGTAATAATTAAATTTTATCACTCAACAACATATCATCTATATATACATTTGGACGGATGATTCCTCTTTTGTCCAGTATATGAGTCATGAAATCTTTAGGTTAAGCTCTGTTCATTCATCACTTAACTATGTGTTGGTTGGAAACAATTATTTCGAACGACTAGCGCTTATCACACTCAAATAAATTTGCTAGCTTCACCATAAGCTTAATGGGATTATAATATGAGTTCATCAGGTACGGCTTGAATGCTGGGATCTTGCATGCGCAGCGCACACATAATTACAAAACCCTAATGACCTTTCAAGTAGTTGGGGAGCAGCTTACAGGCACTTACCAGCCATTAGTCGGCATGCTTGATCACAAACAACGAAAGCCATACCATAATGCATCCTCAATGTCATGGTCATGTGTATATGAGTCTTGGAATTTAACACCTTCCACTTCGGGCTATGACCACCTAGGTAGTCGATATTCAAGAGTGTGAATTACTGAGGTTATAGCCGCCATCAGTCGCACTGACGCTTCATCCCGATCTTTAGCTATGGGATGCTAGTGCAGATTGTGTCAGCTAGATTAAGCATGCTCTGCTCACCACTCATGCCTACAGAGCTTGTCTTGAGAGTGATGATGTCTCTTCCAACGTGTGGAAGGCTGATTAATTTTGTTTTTTTTTTTTTAAGTCTCGTGATCGCGTTCGTTAACCGAAAAGCTATGTACTCATCTGCATATGGCAACAAATTTAGCGGCAGCTGCAGACTGGGTGTCACGCAGCACTATGAATGGGTTAATGCAGATCATTTGGTTTGCAAATAAAGAGAGGTCTACGAGTGGTTTGGCAGATCAGTTGGGTTAACGAGTGCCGTTGAGTCGAAGTTAAGGTAAATTAATGGGTTTGGTTTGTCTGTTCGGTAAAAGTTTTTTTTTTATTTCAGAGAGGCTTAGTGGGGTAAGAAATGAGCTAGGTGCTTAATAGCTTTGGTGTTTATTTTTAATGAAATCGTTGAAATATTTAACAAAGTACTTGTTTTCAATGGGGATAACCAGAATAAGGGAAAGATGATCACCGAATCAGGTAATTTACGCAATTCCATTTAATGTTTGTGGGACAAAATTGCGAAAAAAGAGGACTGAACGCATTTGTTGGGTTTTCAACAATGTGTGGAAACCAAAACGCTTCCGCGTTAAGAACCTTCTTGGTTAGTTAAATGAATTATTTCTGTCGAAATCCAAGTGAAAGAGTAATAATGAAATGTTGTAATAAGTGCACATGTCTTACCCCGTTAAATTAAGTCAGAAAAAAGGTATGCATTTCAAAATATTAACCTTGTTATACAATTCTTATTTGGCGTATTCGTAGCTTTAAATTAATTTTATTAAATTTCGCCGATTCGGGATCCATATTTTACTATCTCGTTTTTGCTTGTATTACTTTCTACTTTCTGTTCAATGACGTTTAAAAACCTATTATTCTTAAACTACACAACCATTACTCTACAAACCCATATGATCAAGTAAAAAATGGCGCCCAACGTGGGACCACTCTATTTGCTTGAAGTCAAATTTTAACAATACTTGCAACGACATTGCAACGGCCATTAAAGAAACACCTCAAGAATCCCCTGGTTCGGTTCCGATACCGAATGTGCTTGGAAAAACAGAACTGAAACAAAAGCTGCCAATTTAATTGTTGTTTTATTAAAATAATCACAAAACCAATCCTCAATCCATCACTTTTCCTGTTATTTCCATCATGTAGGCATTTCTTTTGAACCCATATCATGTATCATGAAAATGGCGCCCAACATGAGCCTATTTTTTCGGTCCTTATATTTTGATTTTTGTAGCACAGGCAACTATGAATTTTCTATTTTCTAATTAAACTCCAGCGAAATGTTCACTAAGAGACTTAGTTCGCATATTTGAACTCATCATTCAAGGTGATAATTGGGTAATTTTTCATGTAGGTATTGGAAAAAGAAAAAGTATATAAATGAAGAGTACTTTTCAGAGTAAAGATATGAAACATTTTGCTGACCTTAATTTAAACAAAAGAAATCATCAAATAGATGCATTGCTTGTCTGCGTTTTGTTTTCATTTATTTACTTTACATGCACAAGTTTATCCAATCTGCATTTATACCTGGAGGACCATTTGCTTTCCTTAATATCTCTTAATTAAACGATGAAAATGGTAAGACAACAGACATATTAACATTGATATCTGCACGACTTCATTCAATCCCTCCTTAGCAATTGGAAATTGATATTTTCAATAGATTCTCTGATTAGGTATCTATCGATCAATAAAATACAGTATCCTCTCAAAAACGGCACATGAATCTTTATGTGTGTATTTCTGTCTGTTCTTTGACAGGTTGTTGATGCCATCAATTGGTTGCGCTTGTAATTGCCAGTAAGTCAGGATTTACACGACCAGTGTTTTGATTGCCCTATTCTTCTCAATTCTCTTTTAAACACGCGTCTCACATTTACAGGAACAGTGTCCACTTTCGATAGTCACCCGTGTTTTGATTTTTAAATTCTTTTTTGTTTACTTTATTCGCAGTAGTCAACGCTTTGAAATTCAAACAAATCCAGGACCGAAACAAACCAGGACCGAAAGCGAGCAAAAATAAATCAACTACAAAAAATTACGAATCAGGCAAAAGAGAATAATAAGAATCGGGCCAACTTGACCGTGCTTGTTTGACTACACATTCTCCCTGCACATTCTCGACACATTCGTGAAAAATCGGTCAATGTAAATCCTGACTAAGCTGACAATGGTCTAGAGCTAGACAAAGCCACTCCGTCGTCAGTAAATTTATTTTTATCAGTTTTCATTGAGAAGTCCCAAAAGATTATAGCTCCTTCATCCATACATTGTACGTTTACATATATTGAAAAATTTGTGTTTTATTCAACAGAATTAATGGTTTTGTGTTTCATTTAACACCATTAATATACTTTCTTCAGAACTTCAGCAAGATATGAAAACTCCAACCGAATTCTAAAGTAGAAAGGGTTCTTAAGATGCTAACGAAACGAATTCTGTCCAAATACCAAGAATACTCTTCACTGACTTATGTTTGTCTATCATAAATTGTTTATAGATTCAACAGAACTCAATATATCACGCCATCACAGACTCATCCATATGATCAGTCTGCCCTTCAAAGTGTCCTCTTATTGCGACATGGATCCCATGCCTAGGACCACATATTATGGCGCCCTCTGGCACCTGCGCAAATCCATGTGCACAGACAAAGTGGAGAAATTAACACTTATAGTCATTTGCATTATTTTGAAGTACCAGTCAAACACTCCTCGGTGCGCACTCAAATCATTGCTATGTTATGTTATATACCTTACCCATTGCTTTGCACTCGTTGCAAACGTCATTATGGATCGCTAACACTTCCTTTATGGAGAAGACGGACTGAATAAACTGTTTAATTAATAAGCACGACAAAACAAAACAAAAACAAAACAAACAAAGAGGAAAGGGAAACAAAATCACCGGTGGCGACAAGAAATTGGCAGGCGGGATCCATTTGCATCTTCTTTCTACTGATGCTGACGCCAGTGGCTCAGAGGAAAGCATGCAATTGGTTTTCAATGTCTCTTAGTAAATTATGAGGATATCTATTCGCACCAGGGGGGTCTTCAACTTCTCAGCATCAATAGCATGGCATTATAGACATCAAGAGAGCGGGACTTACCATAAGAGTGGATGAAGGCTGTTTGTTTAATTAAGCTAAAGAGGAATAATATTGCGGTTCAGCGAAACTAAGTGCAGTTTAGGTTTGAAACCACCATCAGGCATTGGCATGTCCCATAGGTTAGGTGGTTCATCAATTATTATCGGTTGGAGTTGGACAGCCAGTCGGTGTTGGTATATATATGGTGTCCTTGTTAAGGAATGAGATTTATGTGGACAGGGCTTTGGCCAATATTGACACTTGTCATCTCTTTTGTGATATTTGATGGATATAAGATGACAACTATGCGGAGTTAAACACAAATACATACTTTTCATTATAATTACAGAAAGAGTCAATACAGGCTTTTTCTTGGTCTCAATTTGAAGGATACTTATTTCGAAGGTTGCAATTTCAAGTAAATTGACTTCAGCTTATATAAATAAATGAATATTATACTTTTGGGTAAATAATAAGGTACAAGTATACAATTGCAAGATGAATATTTGTTCACACTGAAAGAAAACCTTAAGCGACATTTAACGGTCCGTCATTTGACATCAATCTGTAATATAGTGTTTGTGAAAATAAGTCTGTACTAAATAAAAAAAAATGTTTACCTAAGTTAACAACGCAACAACAGTGACGTAGATATGGAGGAAACGGTGCTCCCCTGGAACCCCAAGCTCACTATAAGATTTTAAGATAGTGAGATTTTAGCTGGCGAGATTTTGGTCAAAAAGCGAGATTTCGTTGTTCGATATTTTTATTTGCGGGGTGGGATATCGAACTGGTCACCTGTTTTTCTCAAGCGTAGGTATATTCGCCAACATATAATTTACATAGATAGTGCTTTACCCGCTTAGATATAGTAGCTATACATTTTGACCGTCAGTCTAATAAGCTTATATGATTTCAGTATAAATATTTTTCACAAATCAATTCCAAAAATACTTGGAATACAGACATGATTTCTGATCCACATTGGCATTTTCCTTGATAAACCAGAATACAATCTTCAGTACTGAGATTCTTTGTTTAGCCACACTACACGAATGTGAAATGCTTAAGCCGGCTTGATTATTGCCATGCATTACACCGTAGCTCCAGAAGAAATATTTATTGCCAACTTGATTTCATAACATGTATATTTCAGCAATTTCAATTTCAGACAGAAATTTGGCACCACCGTGTGTCGCCCCGATGACGGAATTTGGCTTCGTTACCAAATGGCTCCATCTTAAATGGCGTTTGTCACAGTCATTTGACTTACATAATGCCTACAGGGGTCAGTGTTGGAAAAAATTTAAGTTAAAGATTTAACATTTGTTTGGAAAATTAGGTACAAAAATTGCTCGTAAATTTAGAAATTAGTCTGTTCCACATTCTACTTCCTCATCAGGAAATATATTTTTTTATAAATCGAATAAAACCATAACACATTGATCATGATCACGAAAACTTAACATTGTAATCGTCATGTTTATGGTCAAGAAAATATAGCAACATTTTCCTAAAATATTTCTGATTTCTTAATCACGAATATGGCCTCCTGCCTGCTGAAAGAAAGGGCAGTGACAACATCATATTAAATACAATCCCCCGAAGATATTATCCAAATCTCTCTCACTCCTACGAATGTGTCCCAAAAACAAATTCCATTTAAATGAAACTATTTTCGTGTCATATTGCAACTTGCATATTGAATTATCTTATGGTCCAGGTGCTCCTCACTATATAGTTCCAATTTTAACTAAACATTGCACATGGATTTCACTTTCAGTTGCCTCGCCAGTCCTTTTGGACAACAACATGTCGAACTCACCCATGTAGACGCGCTACAACTTGAAGTTTCTATTATAATTATTATTTATTGCCCAATAGTCGAGACAGCCATTTCACTATCGATAACACACGATATAATTGTTTATGGATTTTTTGCGCGTCACTATCGCGAGCAATATCGCACAAGAAATTGCTTATGATTTTCAGTGAGTATGCGATCTTTGGCGACACCATCGAAATCGATCGGTTAGTAACGGCTATGGAGGCGGGCTGAAGGCTGAAGACTGATCACCATTGTATAGTCCTGGGAATCAGAAAGTAGCTCCATCTGCCCGAGAGATAGCCATCTATAATATCTTTGTCAGGTGACTGTTTTTAATGAGCTCACGATTTTCATGTATGGTCGTTTCGCAAAGTGAAGTTGGGTGCGCTGCATCAACCTCACCTCCTGGGCTTTGTTGTGATAGCAATATTTTACGGTTATACGTAGATCTGTCGAACAGCGGCCATTAATACGTGTCAATATCTTATTATTGGTACTAATGGAGAAAAGTACGTTCCTCGGCCGCCACACCACCAATTTCGGTTGCTGCTGGCAACTCAATTGACACCTGTTCCTGGTATGATGGTGAACAACAACACAAAACATATTCCATTTTATATAGCAAAGGGACTGCGCGGCAACGGCGGCCACTAAAATTTCTTCTTGTAGCATGTAAGCCGCCATCATATCATAAGTGAGATGGTTTTTCATGGAGATATTTGTACAAACGAGTGGAAAAAAAAAATAAACCGAATGAATAGAGCCATTTGTATGGACTCCAGCAACGACAACGACGACGATGGTGATAGCATTTGACCTCATGCAATGGAGTAGCTTTTTCTTCCAGATATTTCAGCTATTTTCCTAACACGGTTGGGGGTGCACTTTGTTGGTGGCTTTTGCTGTCATAATGCATTTTTTTTTTGTTAATAATTTTTGGGTTCGAGGTTTGTAGGAAATGAATATTTTGACAGCTTCTTTGATAAACATGTTCATATATTAAGTATTTGATATTAATTCAACAAGGATTTTCCTAAAATGAGTGCGCTTGGGGTGGTCAAACTTAATGGCATTTGGTCAAACTTAATGTAACTTAAGAACACCTTTGAACCACATTCCTCTATGCTGTTATTTTTATTAAGAATATTAAAAAAAATTCGTCACATAGCGATTTTTAAAAATGGCTGCCAAATAAATCGATTTTGACGTTTGGTTAACCTACAAATTATTTTGTTTCTTAATACTAAATTGAATCAATCCCATTGACACAAAATTATAATTACAAAATATATAAATAACAAGAAAAAACATTTTAAAACAACACTTTAAATTAAATATTGGCAACACAAACAGAAAATTATCACAGATCGTTTGCTTTCACTTCGTTCTAATGCTTTGGTGTAACTTTATTATTTAATTTCATCAATGTCCTCTTTGGTGTTCATAGTTCTCTGGATTTTTTGTTAGATTCTCATCTCAGGCTTTCCAAAGTTAATCGTGTGGGTAGCCAGTGTTGCCGAAAGTACTATTATAGTAGTATTTGTACTACTCTCGACACCTTCCTACTACCGTACACCTCTTTTGACATTAGTACTACTATTTTTGACAAGACTAATTTGGTATATTCCAAACATGTTTTACATATGCAGCGACGTTAAACGTTATCCTCAAACTATTTTCTATTTTGTTTTTACATTTTAAGCTAGTTTAGTAGCATTTAACTTTAAAATTTGTCGTCAAAAAAGAAAAACTCCTTCTTTTCTCGATTACGTTGTAATTGACCTTATATTTTTTTCGGTCACCCCATAACAAATAGGTATAAAATGGTATTGCAACAAGTTTATTTTGTTAATTTTCTACGTCTTAAAAGCAGACAGCCTACTTAGAAACGTGTTGTAGCACCATATTTACTATCATGGTACTTAGCTCTTAATATTTCAGTTAGTTTTAAGTGCATAAAATTTAATACTCTGTTGATGCAGTGTTTCTGACAAATTCCATCCCTTAGGACTGCAAGACGCTGACATTTGAAAATGGCAATTATAGTACCATTGAATAATACCAAATTTATTGGGTTTTCAATCAATAGCCATATTTCTAAAAAAAAACACAAAAAAAAAATTTTGTAACAGCTGCCGGTATAGGTATATAGTATTTGTATTAGTATTGTAAGCACGGGATAATGACAAAATCCCGACTGGACAGATTGAAAAATCCCGACTGCCAAAATTCCGACTGACAAAATCCGAATGATACGTTTTCGTACTTTTTTTTTGCTTTTACACTAATTATTTGAAATGGGAATAAAAAAGGAAGAAAATGAGAAGCTAAACAGTGGGACTGACTACAGAAAGAGATTGAAAATCCCTTGAACCCGCTAAGCGGGCCACCCAGGTGCTTTGGAATATGGAAAAATTGGACTCAGGCACCTGCCAGACGACTGAACATACTCTAAGCGGAGCAACGAAGTTGCATGAGCGGGACCGACTACAGAAAGGGAGTTTAAATCCCTTGAACCCGCGAAGCAGCGAAGCTAGCCATCCAGGTGCGTGGAATATGGAAACATTCGACTCAGGCGCCTGCCAGACGACTGGACATACTCTAAGCGGAGCAACGAAGTTTGCGTGAGCGGGACTGACTACAGAAAGGAGTTAAAATTACTTGAACCCGCGAAGCGGGCCACCCAGGTGCTTTGAAATATAGAAACATTGGACTCAGGCGCCTGCCAGACGACAGAACTTACCTCAAGCGGAGCAACAAAGTTGCGTGAGTGGGACTGACTACAGAAAGGGAGTTAAAATACATTGAATACGCGAAGCGGGCCACCCAGGTGCTGTGGAATATGGAAACATTGGACTCAGGCACCTGCCAGACAACTTGACATACCCTAAACGGAGCAACGAAGTTACGTGAGCATGAGTTACGAGTCGGGATTCTCAGTCGGGATTTTGTCTAGTCGGGATTTCGTACCCAACCCTGTAAGCACACATTATCTTTGTATTGTTGTATATTTGCTATTTTCGCCGCACGCCACTCGCCAGTTGCCGTATTAAAGTCAACCCGAGCGGACGTGAATGAAACTATTGAAAGCAAAAAGTTGTCTTTTAAATTTAAACAACTAGCTAACTAAAGAACGAAAAGTGTTTTTCTAAAGAAATCCAACATTAAGAAACCACTCCCTTACAGTACTACCTTTAAATATTACTCTCCGGCAACACTGTTTGTAGCTTTTTCTCTTTGTCCAATATGTTCACCTCGTTGAATTTGGCTGTCAACTTGTCAATGTCAAATTAAAAATAAAATAAAGGGCATGACTGGGTCGCATTAACTTGCTCTTGTGGCAAGTTACCTGAGGGTTAAAAGTACAAACGGAATATACGAAAAAGTAAAAATTGTATGTTTTTTTTTTAAGTTGGAAAACCAATCTTACCAAGATTCAAATCAAAGTCAAAGTATGCAAGCAATGTGAGTTTAAGAAAAAAAATTTCAAAATCGTTGAAGCGATTTTCGCAAAAATCGATTTTTTCAAAATATTTTTCAAAAAAGTGAGTATGAAGGTTTTTTAAAATTAATTTGTTACGCCTTAAAACTAAATTTCATAAAAATCCGTCAATTGCTTTTTTGAAATATTGAATTCACAAAAACAAATTTTCAAAAATTATTTAAAACTTAAAAAAAACATCTTTAAAAACTAATTTTATGCCATGTTATTTTATCTAGATCAAGATAGTCGAAATTTTAAAATACCGTCGGCAGGTACCGTTAAACGAATTTCCTTGAAAGTTTGGTTTTCACTATTTCATAGACTTTTACACCTTATTACACATGTAAAATTTGGTTAAAATAGTTACAACAGCCGTTTTCTAATGAACTTTAGTTAAAACTGTAGTTTGAGTGCGGTAAGTCGAAGCAGAAGAAGGAAAAATGTCATCTGAAAGTGAAACCCAAAGTGTTAATTTAAACAATAATTTGGATTTTCTCAGTGGTAAAGGTAATATTGCTGAAGAATTATTATTACTATGGTTAAATAAGAAACTATTTTTCAAAATACGGGAGTCGTGGACGGATCCTGACCAGCAAACTTCAATGGTTGTACATTTTTCATCCGCGTTGCACGTAGCCTGTACATTTGTTGAGTAGTATCCTTTGCGGTTGACGTACTCCTCGTGATGATAGAGTGGTTTCCTTTTTCGCAATTGTGTACAATCTTAAGCACCAATGAATGGCATAAGGAAACTCATACTTACTATGCTCCATAACCTTTGCGCATCTTCTATTTCTTCAGAAATGTGTGGGAATATGATCCAATCAGTGGCACGGCTTGCAATTTATGTTTCGACTTTCTTAAATAGTTCAAACAAATCAGAAGTTTTGCTACAATTGCATTTCTTATAAAACCAACGTAAACCATTTACAATTATAAGAAAATCTTCAATTAATGCATTTTCCATTACAAAGTGGCAAAACATTTGGGTTTGACAACACTACTTAGCTAATTTTATACACATAAAATCAAAACACTTTTGATTTAGCTTGATGACCGTTATAATAAGTGTATGACGAGATGACTGACCGTGGTTATTCGCTTAAGAAAAGAGCCGCATTATTTGTTCTTAAAAAAATCAAAAAGCTACAAAACTTGAAAGTCTTCTGTCGAAATTCACATATACAGTTGAAACGATACTTATGCTTTCACTTAATAATGGTAACACTCATTTCATGAACTTATTTTCCATTCTCACCGAGAGATGGATGGAGATCACTTGATCAATCAGTTATTGGCTGTTTTGATTGTGATAGTGAAATGTTGAACAAGTTAACTAACTGCAACAATGATGTTACGGAAATTCAGTGTATTGTTTTTTTTTTATTTCAGTGGCAATTTTTATGAGGAGCAAGATCATCGTTCAAAATAAAGCTTTAATTCCCAATAGCAGTGCATAGTACTTTCTTTATTCGAACTGCATCCCATAGCTTCATTCGAATCCTAAATTAAATTAAGAATAGAAAATCATTAGATTACTGATCCCTCCCTAAGTTGTGGCAATAATCCAAAATTGCAGGTTACTTTACTGCACCATGGGCCTTCTTATTAATAGTGGTAATTTAAAATTTATACTTTATTAGCTCCCTCATGGAATCACTACCTTTCTAATAGACAACCGAAGTGTGCACAATCTAGCTTCCATGCTGAATCACCCACCAGACCAAACCCATCCATCTAACCATGTACCCATACCTTTCGTTTAATGATACTATTGACCCTAACCATGGCGCACCTTGATGCTTTTCCCGCAAGGAATCCGCGCAAGACTATTCAATTAAAAGCACTTTAAGCCCGACTAGCTGATGATGAAAAATCCACCATAAAGCACCTTATCGATGGCTTGAGCTGTAATAACAGTAATAACCACCATCACTTCTGCTTGGCAATCCATTCTGGCCCATCCAAAACACCAGATTCTTCTTCTGCTCATGAGTCAAAACCATCATCATCATCATTGTTGCCAACAAAATTGATCTTCCAGTTAGTTTGCGGACAGGAAACTTGTGTCGAACAATCGCGTAAATGTTGTTCCCTCTCGATCGAGGATTACAATGAGTGGGCCCTAGCGTGCATTACTCCTGCTTCCTCAAGAGGTCTGGGATTTATCAATGGTCGAATCATCATCATCGTGGTTGTTTCGATAACTCTTCATGGCTCGTGGTAGTTATTTTTTTTTCTTTGCTATGCATATATACCAACAAAGTTCACTTGCATGAAACAAGAGCACGAACGATCATCAACGAAGAAATAAAAATGTTTGCCGTGATGGCCGGGTGCTGATGCTGAAGAATGGACCAAGACTATAACTGCTGGCACAACGAAAAGGTTAGATTGGTCTTTTGACCTCATGGTTCATCCTTAATACACTCGCTATGACGATAGAATTGCTGTTAGGTGCTCACACTGTACACTGGTTGCTCTGCACGTATGGAATGCATCCGCAGGCTGGGCGGCTGTTAAAGATGCTGCAGACCGGAATCAAAATAGCTTAGATGTGACTTTGTCCATAGAGAAATCCTAGTGAACGGTCGCTCGTTCAATGTGTATCAGGTTGCCCATCATCATGGATGGACCAGTCAAAGTGCCCTTTTTCAACTGCACAGCTTTGCACAATAAAACGAAATTGTTGGAAGAAGGATGCAGAATAGAGATGCATTCGTCCAAGTTCCGATATTGAAGTCAAGGAAAATGAAGAGATTTCCTATTTTGATAGTCGCGATGATGGTTGTGGCAGAAGGGTAGTAACCTGTGGACCGAAATCAGTCAGATGGATATGGAGGTCAATAATCGCGTTATGAAAGCGATAGAAACGGGAGGAGTCATGCTGTCGGCTAATGGTATATACCTAAACTTTTCAATGTTCCATTGGTTATTTATAAGAAAACTATGTTATATAAAAAAAATCGTGATAAGTAGAAATTTTATAGAATGTTGGGCCACAGGTTGTTTTTTTTTTGTATTATAAAATATTTTTGAATCATTTTGAAAAGAAGAAAGCTAAAATAGAATTACTTTAGGGAACCTTGTTATTGGCATTAAAGGCTATTAAATTGACCAGTGGTTAAAGAGCAAATCTCAGCATGATGCTCATGCGACGAGGGGTTGCAGAATATCGTTGCAATTCAAATAAATTATATTTCTTTATTTTAATGCTTCTTTTATGTCAGAGTAAATCTGTAGAATAGCGCCTTTAATACGTCTCCTGATTTTGGTAATTCAATTGCTTTTATACAGTCGGTAGAACTTTCAAATGATTAGAATTATTACAAAATGTCGTTTTTGGCAAACTAAACTGGCATATGTTTGAGCAAACTTCTCTGAAAAACTTTGGGTTCAAAATATCAAAGATTGTCGAAAACTTCGAGGAGAATCGAGGTCATGTGTGAATTATATTTTATGTACGACCATTGTACATATGTATATAAAAACAAAAGTAAAATTACAACTCGAAACTATTGGGGTCTAGTTTCACCGTTCCCGGAGTGTAGCTTGCATATTATTTATTTGACTTGAGAATTAGAATATTTCATGTATAATGAAGGAATGAAGATAATTGTTTGGAAAAGGAGGTTCTGACAAGCATAAATACATAAAAATATTGAAAATGTAAATATGATAATCATGTCTATTACTGAACTACTTTTCCATTTTTGAAACTGTATTATCGGGGATGTAAAAAGTTGACATTGGGCGCGTTCAAGTGCAAACGAGAAGAGCAATCTAAGATACTTTAGTATCGTGAAATATCTAACATCGCAAATCAAACCTTGTTTAATGATTTTAACGACCAATCTTAATCCATCTCTGTTTCAGCAATCACTGGATCCATTTACAAGGTAAATATGCTGTTGGATAGATTAAATGTCAAACTTGGTCATGGGGACTATATTTCTGGTCCACCGGTTGGCTAAAAAACGACACCAAAGTTGCATTTCCTAAAAAAAACGCAGATGACGTTTTCGAAAACGGCGATTGTCAATAAATTATTAGAAATACTGAAAAAAAGACTTTATGTGTTTCGGCGATCCAAAAATGTTTATTTCTGTTCTAAAAAAATTAGAATTGTTAACTATCTGCTTTTTCTTGAATTTTTTTTGCATATAAATCCTTTTCATCCGCACCAATTTTACTGCGGATTTGCTTTTTCAACATTTGTATGGAGTGCGAATGTGGTTCGGATGCCTTTCTTGTTCAGTAATACCAATTTCACGAACAACGTTACCGACATTTATTTCTTGGTCCCAATTTCCACTAGGCCTCGCGAGGCGTGCGACAATGGAGTGCGAAAGAGAAATCAAAACAGAGGAAAGAGGATGCAAAATAAACCTCCCAATGAGTTGCTTGCCGAACTTTAGGTGCGACTTTTTGACGTTTCTCTTTTCTTCTGTTCGATATACATTGCATTCGTTTTTTTCATGTTTGCTTCATTTATTTTCGTTGCTCGCGAGGAAAAGACATTATATGCGATTTATTTATTATTCTGTGAATGTCGCTTGCGTAAAGAGGCCTTGTGGAATAGCGAGAGCCTCACGGGATAAAAAATGGAAAGGGAAATTGAAAAAGATGCATGCGACGCGAGGCCTGGTGGAAATCCAATATTGCTGATTCGCTAATAGCAAATCTACCGAAAGTGAGAAAGACTCCCTCCGCAACTCATTCGTCGGATTCCCTAATAGGGAATATATTCGCATCCTGTATTGAAGAATTTATACTTCCAACAACAAAAATGATATGTTTTCGTACCATACCAACTGTATTTACTCATTCGTCAACAAATGAGAGAAAATGTTCATTATAAAGGGACAACCATAATAGTCGTAAGCAAACGAAAGCTAATGTCATAGTTCCACGTCAAGTTTCCTTAAGTGCTGTCATTACCTTCAGTCGACCATAATGGTCGAACGCACACGTAAGCCAATTTCACATGTATTTGGCTGGCTGTCAGCTTAACGTTACTCAAGTCAGAGGTCTGATTTCACCGATAGATGGTTACGGGCGAAATTGAGTTATGCGGTTGTTAACTATTAAAATATATAAACACAAAGGTACGACGCAAACATTAACTAGATTTTGTTAGACTTTATTTTTAACCCTCTACTGCATAAGGAGCCATAATATGGGCTTTCGATTTGTAACATCCACTGTTAAAACTGGCTAAACTGCCCCCGTATCATATGAAAGCATTAAAATTCAGTTCACTGAAGAGAATAAAACAACATTTATGATTGGAAACCCCCTGGTTTAAGTAAAGTTGCATTTATTGAAGAGCTTGGCAACGATTTAAGAACGATGAGGAAAAATGAAGAATATATTGTTTTGGGTGATATAAATATTGATGTCCAAAAAACAAAACTAAACATAAGTTATGTAAAAGATTATTTGGAAATGCTAGCATCGTCGAGACTTACGAACGTCATAACAAAATGCACGAGAGTTGATCCACGAAATGGAACCAAGTCGTTGCTTGATCACATCTTAGTAAGCAAAATCGACAATCCAATTTACACTGCAGTAATTGAAAACGAAATCACCGATCATTATCCAACACTGTATTATATAAAAACTCAAACACATTCGGAAAAACAGGTTGTTAGTACTTCTCACATAACGAACTCGAAACTAAATCAACTTATTCGAGAAGAAAATTGGAATTTGGTTTTAGAAGAGGAATGAGGCTGAAGGAATGTACAATAACTTTGCTGGTAAACTAAAAGATATCTACAGGAAATCAACAGTCATTAATAAAGTTTCGAAAATACGAAAAAATAACCCCTGGATAACACCAAACCTTTTTGTAGATTGTAAAAAAAGGGAAACATTATACAGGAAGTGGAAAAATAATAGAAGAAACAAAAGTTATGAAACAGAATACAAAATCTTAAGAAACAAAATCAATAAAGATATAATAATTCAAAAATCCAATTACTATAAAAACCAGTTTGTTGAGTTCAGATCAAACCCTCGTAAGACCTGGGGATTAATAAATGAAGTTCTAGGAAGAAAGAAATCGAGCATTGATGAAACAATGATAAGCAACTTCAAAACAGAATTCAATTCACTTTCCAACGAGTTTGCTGAATTTTTCTCATCACAAACTGCAAAAATAATACACTAATGTAATTTGAAAACATCACATAACACAAATATCCATATTGAAAACACTATCTCCACATATGCTACAAATGTTATGGAGGTCAACAAGATTATTAAGTCACTTGGGAAGAATAAGTCACCTGGAATCGATGGCATCAGAGCAGTGGACATACAAAAGCATGCCGATTTGTTTGCTCCAATCTTGTGCAAAATAATTAATCTAAGCCTAACAGAAACAACAATACCAAAACTACTTAAGACTGCTGTTGTAAGACCAATTTATAAAGGTGGAGTTAAGAATCAACTGACTAATTACAGACCGATTTCAATACTTCCGGTCTTTGAAAAGTGCCTAGAAGGAATAGTTGTTAGTAGATTACAAAGTTTCATTGAAAAACACTCACTTATAAACAAAAGCCAGTACGGATTTCAGAAGAACAAAAATACAGGACAACTGCTTGGTGAATTTGCTAATTGTGTGAACGAGAGTTTAAATAAAGGTCACCATGTACTTGTGATGTTTATAGATTTTAGCAAAGCTTTTGACACACTTTATCATTCAAAATTGTTAGAAGTGCTAGAAAGAATCGGAATTCGAGGTGTGATGGCTGATTGGATGGCAGACTATCTTCAAAACCGAAGGTTTTGCGTCAAGATAAATGATGTTTACAGTGAACCAAGGAATGTTAACTATGGAGTTCCACAAGGATCTAATTTAGGCCCACTTCTTTTCATCCTATATACAAACGAACTTCTTCGGGTTTTTAAGCTAAGCATTCCATTCGCTTTTGCTGATGACACTGCAATTGTTGTTCGCCATAAGTCTCTGGATTCGGCGACAATGATAATGCAAGAGGAATTCGCCTCAGCTGTACGATGGTGTCACGACAACGGATTGGTAATAAACGCTTCTAAAACAAAACTAATGCATATCCGTAGCCCACATTTAAAAAAAAACCGACAAGCAAATATACTTCAGAAATGAGTTCTGTCCAAACATGCCCAACGAATGCATCGAAGTTGTTGAAAGCTACAAATATCTTGGAGTTGTTATTGATTGTCATTTCCTTTGGAACAATCATATAGACAAGCTACGCACGGATCTGAAGAAGGGCCTTTATGCACTCTCACACTTGCAGTATTATGCTTCTGAGGACGTTTTGAGCCAGGTCTACTATGCGTTACTAGAGTCAAAGCTAAGGTATGGTGTACTTGCTTGGGGAAACGCAGCACCAACTCACATCAAGAAACTTCAAAGACTACAAAATTCAGCTCTAAAAATAATTCAGAACAGTCACAGGCAGCAAACGGAAAGCAGATTTCAGGTACTCACAGTAGAGCAAATATTCAAGATGACGACAGTTTTGGAATACCATGACAACAACCGTTTCATTCGAACATCCATTCAACACCAGGCAACGCGCACAAGGTATGCTTCAAATCCCAAGAAACTACAACACGTATCAATTATAAATTCTTTACCTCAAGAACTTAAACAAATACAAAATTATAAAACAAGAAAAAAAACAATTAAAACACTTCTTCCTTAATGAAAATATTTAACTTCTGTTTATTTTTTTTTTTTTTTTATTTTTTTATGTATGTTGAAGATTTTTTATGTAATTAAAAATTAAAATCTTACATTGAAATTGTTAAATTTTGTAATTCAAAATTTAAAATTAAGCTCACTTTATTATTACTTAATATAAACAATCTTCTGCAGAAAAGCCTAGGCTTCGCAGAAATATATGAAATTGTATAATATTTTTGAATAATAAAGCGTTAATGAAAAAAAAAAAAAAAAAAAAAAAAGTAAAACAACTGTCCAAAATAGTTAAACAAAACATTTGTCCATATACATATGTATGCGTATACCTAGAACAGAATTTCGTTTTCGTTATATATATGTACGTTTGGCAGCGAAAGTTCGTAGTGAGGTCAAAAATCAACTGATACCATTTTGTAGATAATACAATTTGCAACATATTTTGTATTTGATAGTTCTTACATAAAAACGCATACAAACGTAGAAAATGCAAAAAACAAACAAAAATCTTAAATTCAAGATGGCGGCTGCTGCACAAGAACAAATTTCGCGTAAAGTCTGTTTTTCAGAATAAACCCCCCTAATAAACTTTTGTCAGATGGGCCATATTTCGCTCTATTTTGACTTTAGTAATTATCGTAAAAAAATTAAATTTGTTATTAGTTCCCCCAAGTTAGTAACTTAGTTCCACTGACCTATAAACTTTATTTTCCCTTTTATGTATCTAAAAACAAAAGTGCTAGTTAAATAAAATTTATACCGACCGATATCCAAAAACACTTTCTTATTTTCCTGTGATGGCAATCATATTTTTGAATTAAAAATAATTCGTCACAGATATCTAAATGTCAGCAAAATAAATTACCCATGGTTAATCGGTGCAATTATCCGGACTTCTAACTTTAAAAGCTCACTATACTTGTGCCCAAAATGTCCATTGGACGCAATCACATGTCATATAAACCTATTGCGCGTATCGCGGTGCTCGTCATCTGTCAGTGGCTATATCTTTACATTGGAATTATATTGTCAAAAATATAAATTTGACATTTTAATAAAGACGTCTTCGTGGCTGCAGTGAGACTGCGATCAATTTATCACACGCTAAACGCCAAAACTCTTTGCAACTTGACATGATCGCAAGTGCGCCCGCGCAGATTATGTTAAGCGGTTGTATTACGTTTCAAGCTCGATGACTGCCACTCACATGTACCTACATACATATACATATCTATGCATTTATAGAACTGGAGTACATCTTACAGACTGTAATCGAGACAACGACGACGACCGACGCACGAAGAACCAAGTGATTTGAGTAATTGCGAATCTTAGGGTCTAATCAGAGCGTGCGTCGCGTCGTGGTTACTTTGTTACGACGACGTGTAATGCACACCATGTGCGTTTGCAGTTTGTTTCTTATAGATTTCCTTCTTCCAGCCTTGGACCAACCCTGGTGAATGTACTTAGAGACAAAGTGGTCATTCGAGATGAACTCTTACTCGGATGGAGAAAGTGAATGTAACTTGGAGAGCAGCTGGTGTGCAAAGCTAACTATATATGTACGTCTGTATGACATATCCGGACCAAGACAGTTACTATAAAAAAAAAAGTAACGCGCCTGATAATTGCATACTTGGTAGTTGGTATAACAATGTGCGATAGAATTTCATGCTAAGGGACGGCACCAGATTTGCACATGTTCCGCCAAGTCATCCACCTTGCATTTTTGTCCCCGCGGCAATGTCGAATTTCCTAAAGATTGACTTTGTCGTTGGCTGTTACTGTTAGTTACAATAGGTTGCCACAATGTTACAACTGTAACAAAACTGTTACACTTTTCTTAATTTTATTTTGTTACAATGTTACTTTTTTTTCTATTTTGTTACAGTTTTTCCAACAAATGTTTTTTCTTCCTTTTGTTAGAAAAAACTGTAGAATTGTCAAAGGCTAAACTAATATGACCTGCAAATGCAAAGTATCAGAAAACGTCTAGTAAGGTGCATTTAGGTAAATAATTTGGTGCAGGGAACTAACTTCACGGGAACTAACTTCACATGGGAATTAACTTCACCACTAGTGGGAATTAATTTCACTTTTTTTTTGTGATTTTAATTCCCACTTTGAGTGGGAAATAACTTACATAACTTTTTGGTGGGAAATTACTTCACTCTTTTGGGTGACGTTACACTTTTCATACAAAATACACATATCTCTTACCCAAACTTGCACCCACCCAAACTCGCACCCACCCCAAATCAAATAGTGGGCCAAGCAGGGGGGTTGCAGGGAGGCAGCATGCCCCCCTTACCATTCTCAACTATTGGAGACACCGAGAACTAAAGTCGCCTCACGTTTTCAGCTTTATATCTCCTGTAATATAAAAATTGTAGATGGGAATTAACTTCACACAATCTTCAGATAAAATTAGTTCTCACCTTTAGTGGGAATTTACTTCACCAAAAAAAGTGAAATTAGTTCCCACAAGCGGTGAAGTTAGTTCCCATGTGAAGTTAGTTCCCGTGAAGTTAGTTCCCTGCACCAAATAATTTCCATTTTATCTTGTAGACCAGACAATTTGGGGAAAGAATTACCTTCCCTCAAGTTTTGAATCAAGAAAACCGCGCTTTTATTTATGAAATTTTCATTTTAGCTTTTTGTTACAATTTCGCGAGACCTGCGGCAACACTTTATAATACCACCTTCTCCGATATGAAAGGCATACACCAGTTTGCGCTACCTAAATATGGAACAGCTCCAGAGGGGTCATAAATTTGTGACATCCTAATGTAAGATGTGTTGCCAGTTGGCACTTGCTGCAGGCACACTTAAGTATGGTGTGAGCTCCTTTCGAAAGTGAGCGTGATTTAGTGAGGACCTTGAGATAACACGGCTGTGTATATAGCCTGGAGAGAATTGCTAATGGAAACATTTGTTAACATAGTGGGATTATGGATTGTGAAATGATTTTAAACTTATTAGCAGCGCTATAAAGCCCTATGGTTATTAATGGAATGTTTTAGTTGTAAGAAGTATTCAATTTGAAACCAGAAATAAGATAATAACAACACTGGTTTGGAGAAAGGCATGAAAATAATTTGTCATGTCTGATAATACCAATTAAAAAGTGAAGCATTGATTTGCTTTGTCGAAAACAGTCAAATTTACTTATCTACTTGTTTAAGTAAACTGAGCACTCTTTTTCTTTTTCTCATTTTCTGATAGATTTCTATACGATTGTAATAATTATGTAGCTTTTTCTATCCATAAAATTTTGGTTCATTAATGCAAAAGAATACTTTCTAGTTTTAAGATTTGATATGTTTTGATAAGTCTTTTCTGAGTATTCAACAAAATGGCTACCCTTGCCATCTCGTGGTGCTAAAGCCGCCATCTTGAAAAACTTGTTTTTGCGGATGCCATTTTGTTTTGACGAATATAATGTGTCAAATCCGGAACATGAATCGGATGACCTTATACTTACGAGAAATTATGGGATGTTGAGGAATTCTCCAAGGTAAACGATACAATCGTGGTGAGAAACGCCGAAATACCTGAACCAACAAAAGCGAAGATAAAAGAATCATCCAAGCTTATTGAAAATTACATTTTCAAGATATCAAAAAAGTATTAAACTTATCCTTGGAGATATCAAGCACAACGATCTGGTGATGAGCATCAGTTAATAGTGGCTTAAAGAGCAATAAAAAAGCATTTAATCTACCGAAAAAAATCGACATACAAGACTGGAGTTTTGCCAAATCACAATTGATTTGGCAATGGCAAATTGGATGTGATTCGATTATTTGTTCACTTGATAGATGACTGCTTGTGTTGTGCATCTACTTTAATTCGAGAAAAACCCTTGAAAAAATCTTGGATTCGAGTTTTCTGGATAAAAAAAAAGAATTCAATATATCTTCTCCTTCTATGAATTGGAACGTTTAATTTAAACAAACAATCAACTCACATGATCAAAATATCGAACTGATATACCTACCTCTACTTTGTCCAAATAAAAGTAAGATGCCATAATAAACTAAAATCAACTTTCCCCAACAAACCGATTCTGCAGATGCCAATCGGGCGGCAGCTGTATAGTATTCCTAAATATTAGTTAGTTACGTTACGTCATAGATACGTAAACATTCCACCCACAGCACTATGATAAGTGAATTAAATATTTTCCAATGCAACTTTGTAAGCTTACACGCGTGTGTCCTAAATAGATTCTGTGTGACAGCGTCACCTGAAATGTCAAAATCCAGGGGAAAATACATGAAATGTGGTCCGCAAATCAATAATGTAGCTACAAAATTACGCGAGTAAAAATATTTGAATTCAAAAAAAAAATATATATATAAACTGCAATAGGCAGCTGTCCCGCAAGTCCACTCTAAACAACGTTTTATCGCCGTGATGCCTGACGCGTTTAGTGTTTCAACCACGTTCAAGCGATAACACTGATAAACAGCGTGTTAAGTTTCCTGATTTATTTGCATTCTTGTTTCGTATCTGATGAATTTCATCGAATGAACACTGGACAGTGAGTATATTAATCAGCAGACATGGCGATCCATAGTAGCTAAATCAATGAATCACACCATACATCATGTTAGGATGCGTTTAAAATGCCACTTTAAAAGTTCGGTGGTAACATCAAACGTTGAATACAAGGTGGCGTAGAAGATGATTATGCGCCCCACATGCGCCACTTTGCATTTTGAAAGGAATACACTCTCAGACACCCACAAATTATGTGTAAAGTTGTCATCTTTTCACAGCAGGATTCAACATCCCTGCCATTTTCATTTGAAAATGTGACGAATGAATTGAGTGAGGAAGAAATCGAAAAAACCTGAAAAGGCTGTCGCTGTGCTGCATTTGCATGTATGATTTGAAACTGTATTTTAATACGTTAGCGATGTGATCGGTTGATAGTTTCCTCGTGCGGAGTGAATATACATAATGCTGGTGCTTCAAAAGTATCAAGCCGTGTGTTGTTGGTCATTTCAGAAAATTGAGTTCCTTCTGTGAACATTTTCCAGAATTTACATAGGCATAAACTGTAATGGACATAAACGTTGCTTATCGAGTTGTCCGTAACTGAGCCAATACGACAAATTCAATAATTGGTGAATGATTCGATAAGTTTTGCTTGTGCATTTGAAGGTCTAGATCTAGAGAATTACTCTCAGATAACTGGTCATTTGTAATATTCGCGATTTTAACATCGCCAGTTTTCTGGTAGAATTTCGAGATTTTCCTTAGAGTTATTGTGTTATTTTAATTAGATTATTGTGTTTTTTTTTTAATGGCTATTAGTTCTAAGTAGTAATACTGACATGTTTATTTTTACATTCAATTTAAATCCCGCTTATAAATTAATAATTTTCCTTCGATGCTCACTATTTTGCCATGTTGACTCTGGAAAATCATCTCTTAAAATATGAACTGCTTTAAAATTTTACGATCTTATTTCCGAAAAAGTTCGAATGTTGAGCGTAAAAAATCAAATTTCCTTAAAAGCTACTCAGTACGCTGGTTACGCAGAAAAAAAAAATGACAGCTCACACTACGTGGATGACAGATTGGAATTATGTATCGCGCTTTTCTCAAACTGTCAAACTCAAAATTTTGTAAAAGTATTTTGTAAATAATCTCTTTTTTTTCATGTGAAATTTGAGATTTACGTGACTAAAAAGTTTAATAATACACTATTCACAATATTCGCGCACAACATTAAAATTTCCGCTCTTGTTTTCAATCAATTTGTCAACAATGATAAAAAAAATCTGCTGTCATCCGCGTACTGCTGATTTTGACACTGCTCTGCGAACGAGAAAGAGTTATATCGTTGTTACCTAAAAAGCCCTATAGCGGAAGCAAACGAAAGCTAATGGAAGAGCAGGAAGCGTAGAACTATATTGCGCATGTGCTACTGTCAAAATTCAAAATTCTTTTCAAGGAATTTTCTGATAATCAAAAAAGGATTTTTTATTGACAACCCTAATCATTTTTCGAAATTCTTCATGTATAATTTATTCCGAGGGAAATCCACGATAGCAGATTATTTTCCGGAGTCAGAATTTTCCTGAGGAAATTTTATTTCACTCAAAATTCAAGATAGGCTCAAATATCTTGTTGGAAGATCCTGTATTTTGTGATCAATGTTTTATTTGCAGCTTCAAAATAATCTTCTCATGATTTATACTCGCATTTTAAGTAAAGTAAAGTAAACTAAAGTAAAGTGTAGACACTGCACACTTCAAAACGCAACCCTCAAAACGACTTATACAGATTGATTTGGATTTCTGCAGCAAAACAAAAACAAATTCTTCAGTTTCTCTTCCATCCCAGACCAATTAAATGTGAAACATTCTCCTTGAAGGCAAAAGGTAAGCGCAAGACTCAAGATTAAGTATATGGAGGCGGTGAAGGAGGATCAAAAAAGGAATAAGAAAAACGTTCCATTTATGACTCCATCAGTCATTTCGTGCAGCATTTCATATATCTGAATGCATATTATTAAGGTGGCACAGGCAGCAGAAGCATACACTCAGCCATCCATCTAGAAGCTTCATTATGTAGTTCGCAATTAAGTCTGGTGCACAACTGTGAACAAATGGCACGGCAATAAATTTCATCGAATCGCAGGTCGCAGGGATTTTTTTTTTTCTCAAAGTAGTCGAGTATCGCAAAAGATGCAATTCATGGATAGGCTAAGTGATTCTCTGATTCCAATTTGGAAATACTAGCTATACGTTTATATCTGTGATGAGACGACGACGACGACCAAAGTGGTCGGAGGAGTGTTGGGTTTTCTGCTCAATGTAGGTAGACGGGTTATCCATCTTGACGCGCGTTACTACAGGTGGTGTTTGATTTGCATGCGAACTGCGAGTTGACCGCAACAACGACTACCAACTCTGCTTCTGCTGCTGATGTAGGAAACAAGCCGTACTGTCTATCTATCACTCTGTCTAGTGTCTGTCTGTCGGGTTGAGAGGCTTTCCATCTAACGATCGGTGGGTCCTTTCTTCGTGTCGTCGTCATCGGTGTTGGGTGGTAGAGTGAATACGGAGCGTATACAGTATGCACCTTCCCGTACAAACATCAGACGTGTCGTGTAATTAAAAGTCAGGGAAAATTAACATCTTTTCCTGCGTGTGGCATTTCTTGAGCTGTCTGTCAATAAATTTCGAATTCAAATTTTTCGCGCCATGGGAAATTTCCAGACATTATCGACAACGGAACGGACCGGACGGTACGTTACGTATGGTCCTCTTTGTGAGAGGTCGGGGTCAGTTTGGTGTGATGGGTGAGTGTGATATGTTCATGGTGACTAGGAGATGCACGTGTGGATCGTTTGGGTGCTATTTGCATTCTGTCGAATGGAATGAATGAATGAGGGGAACATTTGTGTATGCCGATGAATTAAGTTCCCCTTAATTGGACGGGTCAATTGTAATCATTAATTCTGTTTGAATGACATGAAAATGTACATATGTAGTTTTCATTGACAGATGATGTGTTAGAATAGAAAAAAGCAAAGGAATTTATACCTATAGAAAGTGGTTCTTAATGAGCTACTGGTCCATTGAGAGAAACTTCTTTTATGGTATCTTTCTTTAAGTATATATATACGTTATATGTTACTTTCACCAAGTTTATTATAGCCGATAGAATTCATTTTTTTCCTTCAAAATTGGGTGTCAATTCAAAAAGGTTTCGCCTTTAAAAAGGCAAAAGTATTTAACATTCAAGATGTAGACATGACAGCAAAATCTGCACTTTTAAGCTAAAGTCCCTGCTAATACATAACAATTTCGAACCAAAAATGTTACAATGTAGCTACATACCTATGTTGGTTGACAGTAAGTCTACGATAGAAGCTCTGATGGGGTAGAACAGTATGTATGTATAACTTTAAAATCAGTTGATCAATGCGGAGCAGAACTTTCTAATTTTAGAATACTTGTTCTGGTATAAATGTTTGGTGCTTTGGGATTGGAAGCACCGTCAGTAGCCTAACATATAGTTCTCCAAACAGATCTTAACTAACCAGTATAAGACAGAGATCACAAAATAAACATCTGTTGTGTCTGCATTTGTTATGTAGTAGTGGTCAGTGGTGCAAAAAATTCCTGCCGGAGATCTGTGTTTAAATCCAACAGAACACCTTAGTTTTTTTCGAGAGCACTATCTCACATGCTTGTATCCTTAACCAGAAATAGTTCTTAGTTAAGAATAGCCGATTTTGGATGACAAAAATAGCTGAACTGCGTTTTAAATGTTTGTACAACTGGCTTATCCATTTTGAAATTTAAATTTGGTACCAAATAACTTTACACCCTGGCTTTACATCTATTACGTCACTGATGGCCTGGATCTCAGTAAAGCGAACCTTACACGGTCAGACAAACGACGTCAGTTATCGTACATATCATATAATCTGTCATCAGGCAAAGTTTAAAGTGTTTTGAATGTCGTCAAACAAATGCACACATACAACCTTATTTTTACTATTATTAGATTGACATCAAATGACTGACCGTGTAAGGTTCGCTTAAGGTATCATTAATTTTCATTCAGCAGCAGAACAAAATCCTGACAAAAAGAGGATTTTACTCCATGAAGTTTGCAATATCCACAAAATAAGAAGAACGTTGACTTTCCTTTTTTATAACTTTATCTCTGAAACGCAATTTTGTGCACGAAATATTTAACAAAGAAAAAAGAATAAACGTTTTTTTGATCGCAACAAAGAATTTTGGATAATTTAAGAGGCATCAAGGATAATAATCTCTAAAATTTAATGTTGGGATCTTAAAAATTGTTCTGGATAAATCGCATTCAATTTTAAAACGACTGAAGATCAAACCGGCAATGCGGCAATGAGCATATTTTATTACATAATTTCTATACCTCATGTTTTTTTTTTCATATGTGCTTCCTTCAATCCTTCTATCATGCTAATCGGTTCATGCTTCTCGAAAAGTTAATGAGGACCTGTCCTTATGTCTGCATCTATAAATCAGTTAACATGACTTGGGCGCATCATAAAGTCATAAATTAAATCAAAGCGTAATGACTCAATGGGGCCAACCACGCGGTTGATCCTCCGTGACTGTCCGCACCAAAACCACGTTCCATGTTCACTATATGCGCATGGGATCATATCTCAAAATATAGCCGGTGTCATCTGGCATTCCACGACACGGGTCAATTGCATCCAATATTGTGTGCATTCCCAAAGGCTACATAATTTGACTGTTTGCCATACTAATTAAGTTAGAAACACACATCTCTAGCTGAATCGTTAGAGTTGTGCCGCTGGCAATAAGAATATTTTACTTTTTCCTGTTCAATTTGATGTAGGTATGTATATAGGATTTCGTTTCGGTAGAGATTTCATCGGGTTCACGCGAAAGGGATTGTAATGCTTAAACTATGGTCACACAAAGAATAATATATGTGTAAAGGTAACGGTTATATTGCGGATATCAGAGGTTCGGATTTTTTCCGTTTCCAAACGAATTAATGGTTTCACATGAAAAGTATCTTTCCATTGCTTCTTTTCCTGTTGTTTTTCTTTCTTTCTTTTTTTTCTGACTGAAGAGGGCATATGGCACCGATTTTGCTATCATATATCTCTTCTGGCAGTGAAGAATGTTAATACAGATTGTAATATGTTTTAGGCCTAAAGGTATTTAAGACTCTTCACTCTTCTCACTCGTTGGGTTCCTCTTTCTTTTGAATATGTGTGAAGAAGAAATATGTATGTGGTTTCAATTTTTTCCCTTGGCAATGTGAAAGAAAAACCTTAACTTAATCTTATTGTTCAGGAGGTGTGGAGTATATTAATTGTCACCCTCAAGGTGTTTACTTCAACACAGGTTGCTATACAATACCTGCACATTGTGATTGTGAATCTTCTTTTCTGGTATCTATGATTTGTTATATGCAACAGAAATGACCGATATGGAACTTTAGGTTTGCAATTGAACGTTTGGGAAGACAATTTCTATAATATAGTGACATAACGGGCATAGATCGGTCATGGATCGACAATCGGTAAATAGATATATATATTGGCATATAGGTATGTTGGCATTCGCCTTCCAATTTGAATCTAGATCTAGATTTCGAAAACAAAATTCAAAATCTCAAAAAATAATTTTCGTGTTTATATTCTTATTCAATAGATTACCACAAAATCTACTCTAGATCTACTTGCGAAAGAAATTTGTGCAAGCAAATATACTTTTTAATATTCAGCACTTATCAGCGAAGCTGCTGACAAGATAGCCGTCAAAATAAAACAAGTTTCAATTTTTGTGAACACACCCTTTTGTGTGAATGCTTTTATTTGAAACTTCAAGGTGTCAACAATTAACAACATTTTTTTTTTAAGAAAATAAATCTCTTGTAACAGAACATATTTTTTGGCTCAATAATATAAGTACATTGAAATAGTGAATTGGAAACCATTTCTATATTCTTGATGATCTATATGTTTGATTGCTATCTCACTAATTTTTTTTGTTATGAATACATAACTTGGCTTATACATAATACTTCTAATCGCATTGCAAGTAAAAATGTAGCAGAGTATAGTTCCTATATGATTGGTGCTATTGAAACTAAGCCTCACGCATAAGGCATCATCACTTCACTTGTCATCAGTCGTTAAAAAAACGAAACCACAAAATCTACCACATGAATTAAAAAACAAGCCGACAAACAGTTTAGGATAAAGGTCGCTGCACACATAGACCCAATGATATTATACCTAATCTGGTTCATGGAATGCCCTTATGTAGTTTTATATATAAGGTTGTGGCACCTATTCCTGAACATCCGCAGTTCTCAGACTATTTAAATAAAATTGTTATATTTTTGTTGTTTCATGCGTTTTCCGCTTGAAAGCTATACCGACATAAGGCCTCATACTCATTTGAAAGAGATAACTCAAGATACAACAAAAATATAATAATTTTTCTTAAATATCATTTGCAAATTGGATTGGTGGAAGATGCTGTTAGCTATGAGATCGCTCTGTTCAAATAGTCAGACATATACTCTTATTAAATGCTTCTAATACCAAAACCATACAATAGTTGAAACATGCGATTACGATTTAGCTTCCACCTGTTCTTAGAAAAAATTTCGATGGCATTTAAAGATTATATTTTCTTTAATTTAACTATTATGCAAAATTTAACATCCTTAAAATGTTTCTTAGCTCCGCCATTATTTGAAAACAAAAAATTCCTTTTTAATAAACGCACATCTCATGCTTGCACATCTCATGCTGTCATGCATATGCATTATCCGATCAATTTGTCAAAAACCTTCAGTCAAGATTATATATTTATTTGCAAATGTGTCCTGCTCGATTTGTTTCTTTGTTAAATTTATTGCTACATGTATTGGCACAAACGTTAGCTATCCGTTCAGCTTTTAAGTCCATATGAGCATTCCATTTTGACAAGTGCGGCAGGAAGCCACCGCTCTTCTCCCGCTCGTAATAATCTTTTAAGAAAAACATTCATCCGGTATCTTAAGGCGTCTCATCCATCGTTTCCATTAATTGATAATCAATAATGCTGACATCTTGAATTAAGAACATGAATCTAATTGCGTTTGTTGTTACTGCTTTTGGTCCTTTTTTATATTATGATTCTAGTTATGGTGCAGTTATTGGCACTACAAAAAAAACATTTGTTTCAGCTATTTCATTCATTTCATTAATTTTATTCGATTTAATAATTTGATTCATTTCATCCGTTTGATTCTTTCCAACCATCTCAATGATTTTATTTATTTTTATTCATTTTATAATTTTTTAACCAATTTATTCATTTTTATTTATTTCATTAATTTTTATTAATTTTTATTATTGTGTTCATTTCATTCATTGTATTTATTTTATTAGTTGCACTCATTTCATTCATTGCATTAATTTCATCAATTTCATTTGATGGATTCACTTTATTTATTTGATTCAATTTATTCCCTGGATTCGTTTTCCGCTCATGAAGTCATCACAACAGCAAGTTCCTTCAACCAAGACGTGCATTTTATTTGACCATCGGGTTCTTCTTCAGATAGACATGAAGAACGCGTGGGGTATTACATTGCACTAGAACTAGACCTTGAAGCGCGCAAAAAGAGTGCGCACATTTATAGCATCGCGTTCGCTGGTCATCGATCAGCTAGCATCAATTAGCACGCTCGAACGAACAAACATATTGGCCATTTTGCAAATCCACCGATAGAGAACTTGTTGTTCCCTGTACATGCGCAACTGCCGGATTGATAAGCTAAGCGCCTAATGCGTATACGTTACGTTTGCATGCCGCCTCTAAGACGTCGCTCTATACGATCTGAAATGAATGGATCGATCAAATTTGTCGATCGTCGATTGGCAACGACGAACACGAAGACGAAGATGACGACGACTTCGAGAAACATAGACCGACAACAAGACGACAGCAGCCTGCCAGGCTGCCAACAGTTTGGCCATATTAAAGTACTTATTAATCAATATCAATAGCGGAGTTTGATTCGCGATGGCTTGGTTATGAGAAGGTTGCCTGCAGATGCCATCCTCCAGCGCTGAGCGAAAAATAATTATTGTGACCGCACTTGAACTAGTTAGCCGGGCGGTAATTTGATCTTGAAGAGTGGTGCTTCGGAGCTGGCAGCAGGTTCTGAGCATGTGCGCGATTCTGGAATTATGTTAATCGACATTACAAGTTACTAATATCATAATATTAGCGCAGAGGTGGACTGGATAACTATGGATATGCAATTGATACACTTGAAGTTTGATGTTGTTGTTTTTGGAATTATTGGGATGCAGTGTATTGATGGGAGTAAGGTCGATTTATTCGCTTGAATCGGTGCCGATTTGTGAACAATTTCATTAACGTAATAGACGGTTCATGTCCACTGATGATGATGGAGCACAAGAGGTGGGTTTAGTATATATGAGCAATTTGGTTTTTAGTGCCAGAAATTATGATCTGTAAAAACGGTGAGTAAAAGAGTTCCTGGTGGAATTCTGTTTTATTCTAGTGATTTATGTGAACGATGAGTAGGGATCCGAGTCTAGGTTTCTTGGATCGAATTTCCAGGATGTGGAAATTCACTTTTTTTAGTAACTACAGCCATATTAAAAGTTTTAAGTTAATGTATATGTTTCTGTTTACTACAATCTAAATCGGATCTAATTGAAAATTTAAGTAACGAGATGGTTTATCCCCTTCCTTCTTCATTAAGTTTTCTTACTCAATATACTGGAAATATTTTTCGAAGATACTATCGCTTACATCTGATTTTGGAAGAAAGAGTAAATACAAAGGTTTGCTTACACCAAGGAAATGTCTTGAAATGTTTATTACAGTCCTTCATTATTTGCTTGAAAACAAGATGCCGAATTCGAAAATGAATCAATGGCGTTAGAACCAACTTATTTAAGGCATCCTACTTTGGGAGATTTGATCTAAAAACTCAACACATGTTTAGTCGCTGGTATTTATTTTATTTAATAATTTAGCAACCTTTTATTTTAATAACTCCAGGAAGAAATAAAACATGTACATATATCGTTTAAAAGTCCGACACAGACTGCTTTATTCTTTTCGTCTTTTCTTATACGCTAAGGGCAAATTATTTACAGTTGGGAATTTGGTTAAGGGAAATATTCACAAGTACTTACAATATGTTAGTGTTGCCATAAGGCTTAAATTACTACACATGTAAATAGTCTCTTGTCAAACCTGAAATTTAAGTTATTAATTAAGATGGTCAGGCGGTAATTATTCACCATGAAAGTAGGTACTATGGAAATGGTTCAACCTAGGTATTTAGTGCGAACTGTCATAAGCAAGTTATAAATTTGAAACTTTGTATAGGCTAGATTTGCGCAAATTCAAATATTAAATATGCGGAGCAGTCATTTCGAACTGTCATCAGCAAGTAATAGATTTAAGACGAAGTTCACATTGGACGTACTCACCCGACGCATTTTGACATCTATATGCTTTGTATCATTCCCACTTCGTTGTAAGAAAGAGACGGGGACACACTACTTTGTGCCTGAACACGGCGGACTGGAAGTACGTCAAAATGCGTCGGATGAGTACGTCCAATGTGAACACATCTAACAGTTTGTAGTTTGACAGATTTGTACATATCCAATTTTGACATTTTCGGTGTATTCATTAATAAGTGTCTCCAAAGGTAATATGTACATTTTGCATTTTGTAGTTTGATAGATATGTAGGAATGTAATTTTCACATTTGAGGAGTATTTAATGCGAACTGTTATCGCAAAGTGATAAAAAATCATTGATGCTTTCAATTTTGAAGGACATGTTTACTTTTTGATTCCCAGAAAATATGGAGCAGAAAGTGAAAAACTGTTTTCAAAAACTCCATTCTATTTTAAAATGAGTGTGATCTCGAGTGAACTCGTAATAACGCTTATGGAAAACTTATCTTTTCTACGACAAACTTTGACTTGTGTGTTAGTTTTTGATATTTCAACTTTGAGTGTAAAATACGCCATGAATTATAATATTAATTTTTTGGTAAAATTCAAACTTTCGATTTGTTAATATCAAAAAAACTTTTTCTTCTATAAGTTTTCCGGAATGGTTGGCTAATGCTTTACATCTTCGCAGAAGTAAATGCAACATATCAGTTGGAGGCATTGAAGCTTTTGCACATATGAGTACGAAATGCAGTCTTAAACTTAAGCTAAGATCAATATATTCAGATTTTGAACTAGCTATCAATGCATTGGTACTACCATCAATAACTTCAATGACTCCTTCAGTGCATGTAGATGTCACTGTTGTACAGCCAATTGCAAACATTGGCCGCACGAATAGAAGCTTGTCTCAATTCTCGTCCATTGACGCCATTGCTTGATGACTCCGATGACAAATTCGCACTGACACCTGGGGATTCTCTCACCGGAGCTCCTATTATTGCAGTTCCAGAGCCATGCTTACTTGAAATACCAGCGAATCGCTTAAAACACTGGCAATGGCTTTGACAAATTCATCAAAGGTTCTGGCAGCTTTGGAGCGAAAAATATTTGTTCACCCTGGAAACAAGAAACAAATGTCAACGACGTTCTGAGAATATAAAAGTTCGTGACGTTGTTTTGGTTCGACATGAGAACCTACCTCCTACATATTGGAGATTGGGAAGAGTGGTCGAGGTGCATCTGGGCAGCGATGGATTGGTACGCAACGCCACACTGAAGACCGCGAATGGGTCATGCACCGGGCAATACAAAAACTATGCCGTCTTTTAGAAGCTGAATCTTTCGAACCTACTGGTTCGACCGGGCAGGATGTTTAATATCAGAAGCAACTCACTGAACCAAAAACTACTTTTGATTTAAATTTCAATAATTTTTTCTTCATTTTTGAATTCAAAATTTTCCTTTATTTTTGTATGCTTGTTTTGTATGTTCTGATCAGTTAAGCTTTGATTTTCAAATAGTTTGTTTGTTATTTTCATTGGCTCTAATGCCACTAAATATATAATATATGTATCTAAAACTTCTAGAAAATACTTTAAATTTGCAACACAAGATGACTGCTTTTATCGCAAACTTTTCCTAACCGTTAGTTTCTGGATGTTTTTTGAACATTTCCAGAAATGGTCACGCATTACTGATTGTACTCAACTAAAAGGAGTTTGAGTTTGTTTCACTTAATAAATGTATTAATTTTTCTTGAAATTTGAGTATGAAAATTAGCATCAGACAATCCTCCTTCCATCAAATCGAAACAGATGTATTTTTTCCGTTGAGCGACTACATCATCATCGTTAACATAAATTCTCAAAACAGAACAACGATACAAAAACATAAAACCATTCCATTTAAACCCGCAGGGCATCATTTTACCGCACCAAAGGCAATAGGACAATAGGAAGTCTAACCTCAATATTCTTCCTTGGACAGGGAATAGTTTTTGTTTTAACTTCATCGCAAAGAACTAATTGCTTCAGGTTGAGCAAAAACAAATCGTATCATATATAAGAAACTAGTGCAAATGATTGCCATAAGCAATGAACTTGATCTTGGAGGCGTCTATAAAACCACCTGGCACTAAACAAGCTAATAGCACAAACTTTGTATATGTAGAAGTTCACATCACCGCACGACATTGCGCTCGCAAATTGTAAATTAGTGCCACAATAAAATAACGAACTCTTTCTTTTTTTGCATTCAATCCAATAGCTGAGATACCGAACTCCAAGATACTTTAAGCACATAAAAGATAGATAGACAGGTTTTCACTCGGAAACCAAGACTTGCAATCTCATAAATTCTATGCCGGGAGAAACTAGAACGCCTCACGACCTTGTGGACATATTTGATTGCAGTATACACAGTCCGCACCGCACTGCGGAATTAAATCGCGTGCGTAAAAATTTTGTCATTTTATAGAATTCGGTAACGAAATCAGACCAACGATAGATATACTTTCTTTATCTGATTCTAGATCTGTGTCCCATGGTGCACAGCGGGATTGATGGTGATATTATTTAGTGGAGCTGTGCAATTTTTTTGGAGCAATGCTTGCGTCCAAAATCAGTTGGATGCCGATTTCGCATGATCGTGTCACCATTACCGCAAACAGGAAGTATATCGCGCGTAAACTAAAACGCTCGTTCTGCAATTTGAGATTCATTAGCGGCACACGGGGCGCGTCTTCTCAAAACTGCACAACTTGCATTCGACATTAATGATGCGAACTTTCTTATGGACTCAGGCATAGACATCTGAAATGTCTGAACGTTTGCGAAATTAATTACCAACTGCGAAATCCAAATCATGAACACGCAGTGAAGAAACCTGGCTGCAAATTAGCTGGTCTATTCCGTAGAAGTTTTAATGCTATATACTATATATACATTTATACGCGCAACATAGCAGGTTGATGGCTGATAGCTTTACGTATAGCCGTAAGTACAAGGAGGTGTTAAACGATTCAGGATCATTTGGCCAAGCAGGCATGGATGACGGGCGATTAGTTGGTAATTGCGGTGGTTTTAATTAGCAGTGTTTAGTTGCAAACAAGTCCGTAAATTAGAGAACATTTTATATACTATAGGGAAAATGGGTGCGGAATTCACTATCTTTTTCGCAATGATTAATGGCGTATATTATGGTGTGCGGTAGCTAAGATAGATGATTGGTAATATGAGACTTATCCTTGACCATGTTGAAATGTTTGCTTCATAATTCAGTCTGCAATAAATAAAGTTGGGTATGACCATTAATAAAAGTTTTTGAAGAATGGAGTGAAGTGTGATGTGCGCTTAGCTGTTGGTGATGAATTGATGATCTTCAAATGTTTAACTGAAAGTTAAAATCAATGTCTTAAATTTTGAACAGTAATGTAATTAGATAGTATGTTTTTTTGATTCCTGAAGAAGTGATTGTTCTAATAGACTGTATATTTATATGCAAATTGTAATTGAGATTTGATCAAACACCAAAGACAAATCACCATGGAAAATTACAGCGTGCAGTAAAAGTTGAAACGGGGTCGCATTTTCGTTATGGATCCTGTATATGCTACCGAAATTAAAGAGGTGCAAGCTGTGCCCTCCGTTTATTAAACCAAAAGTGCCCTTCCTTCCTAATCTGGGTTTGAAGTCACCCAGAATAATTTTGACATCGTATACTTCGGGTCACATATCATACGTGTTCTCCAGGAAATCGAATAAAATACTTCTTTATTACATATCATATGTGTTCTCCAATAAATCGTATAAAATACTTCTTTATTTGAATCATCTCTCACTTCCGTAGCGGGTAGGATACATATTAGCTAAATGTTCTTGAATCTTCATTTGTTCAGTATTGTAACCAGGCATTTGCTAACACTCTAAAAGCCTATGACTTCTTCCCTATACCTATCTTTCCATTATCACAAAAGCACACCCAATCACCCGCTGACCTTAGTACTGTCCGTTCTTTGGGTAGACATCTACCGTATAGCCCACTAATCTTTTTCATATTGATGAACACAAAGGTCACTTAAAACAATAATTTATTTACATCTACCGTAGATGTCACGCACAGCGCATTCAATTGCATTTCTGAATCGTTGAACAACCATCCTAATACCCTCATAACCTTAAGCCTAGTATGCAGCTGAAGCGAAACGAAATTTTCCGTCGTCTCCAAAAACATAGACGAAATGTTAATGAAACGGTACCGGACAAATTTATGTGTAGAGTTTCACCCGATGTGAAATGATGTTTTATTTGTTTTTTATGCACTTTAAAGGGCTGTATCTTTGGGTTTCGGCCATTTCCGGTAGCCATAATTGCCATTCATTAATGAGTGGCCCTGAAGCAATAACTGGACAAAAATTCAGGCGCGCCAAAATAATGTCCCATAATCGGTCGCTAGCTCTCGGACTATATAACGGCTTCCTTCAATGAAACGATACACGTAAATTTCCTTTATCATCACTTAGTTTATGGCAGACGTGATTAAGGTAAGTGTAATTGAAGGAAATCTTAACCAGCGCAAGGCTTTGTCAAACACAAGTTATGCTGGTTTCCTATTACTTTATAGGAATTAAAAGATACTTCTTTTGTTAGCAATAAGTTAAACAATATTGAACGGTCTCCATTTTAAGTATCCATCACAATATTTGGTGTTTGCCTACTCTTAAAACAAGATCGGTTTTTTTTAGTACCTAAGTGTATTTGCGATATTAAACAACAAACTATATAAGCCCCAGACAACCTGTTGTTTAGAAGGTATAGTAAATATTTTCTTTGCATTTTATAAAGATTCAACTGGAGACCACAGACGACTGGAATGCTGCCGGGCGACGACATCAATGATGCGATCATCCCCACACAAGGACCGCTTAAGTGAACAACCAACATCTTAAAATAACCATAAAGCACTATAATTTAAACAATCAACCACCTGTGTAATGGATGCAAATCATTTGTTGGGATCGCACTTGCTTTTTCGCTTACGGGAATCTGCACAAAACTATTCCTAAGCTCTCTAGCAGAAGCTACCCGCCATCAACCAACATTTGGTATGATGGTGTAGGTACATGTATACCACCACGAAAATCGTTTAATAACATTATCCGGGGGCCTTATTTACTGTTGCGATTAGAACATGTAATGATTTTGGTCTTTGGACCGAAGCGAATTTCTTTCGAGCAACAGATGAATCAACAAATGAGGAGCCATAAAGTAGGTGCGCTTCGAAGCGCACACAACACGGCGCACATCCCCATGAAAAAAAGTTTGAATTGAGAAATGGTTAACAAAGGAGGTAGCTCGCCATCCATATATCTACCACACCATGGCGTTATCTGTTGGTTAGTTTTATTTAGGCGCCATTGGACATTTTGTTTTCTTAGATAAAATAAATTATTGTAAATAACCAAGCGGCGTTAAATGCCACTAATAGGTACATTATATTGAGAAGAACAAACAAATTAAAAATATTATAATACATTTTAACACGAATTCCTTTTACAAAAAAAAATTATTTTTTTCTCTACAAATAATTTTTCTCGACAGTAAATGGATAGTGTTTAAATAAATTGATTTTTTTTTGTGATTGTGTGCTTGTTGTTTGACAGCCGGAATCATAAACACTCAACTAACGTACCGGAAATATCAAATCATTTAAGTATACGTGCAAATACGTGTAAATCTTGCTTCCAAATCGAGATTCAAGCAAAATCTTTTTTATATCGAGATCAAAAAGTTTCATTTCCCCTTAAAAAATATGACGTTTGACAGATTTTTTGCTAAACAAAATCTTTTTTTTTTCTAAACCAGATCAATTTTTTGGTAAAAGGAATTCGACATGATTATTTAAATTTGGATTTTTAATGATAATAAATTTTAATCACGGTCTTAGCTAGCAGATTAGCACTAATAAATTTGTATCTTCCGTCTTTATAACAAATTATAACAAATATATATATATTGAAAACTGATTACTTTTTTCCGACAGAATATTATGTGAAAAATTGATGTCGAATTCCTTTCAACAAAAAATTGATTTTATTTAGAAACAAATCTGAAAAACGTCATAAATTTTGAGGGGAAATGAAATGTTTTAATCTGAAAAAGATTTTTCATGAATCTCGATTTGGAAGCAAGATTTACACGTATTTGCACGCATATAAAAGAAATTTGACATTTCTCGAACGTCAAATGTGAATTAAAAATATTTGTATGGTTTTAGCTCAAAAGTCTTTCGCTTCTATTAAAAATAAAAATAAAAAATTAAATACAAAAATAAATAGAAATAATAAATATGTTCAATCGGTGAATAATAAACATAAAAAGTGAAAAATTATTTTTGATAGAATAAAGTGAGTGAAGTTCATAATTTTGATAGAATACATCCGTAAACTTTTGGTTGGTTTTTTTTGTTGGTTCGGTCAACGATTAAATCACTTTTAAATAGCAAAAGGCATTCTGCGACCGATTTTTTTCAAATTCCTTTCAACGTTCCTGTCAAACAGCGAGCACACAATCACAAAAAAAGATCAATTTATTTTAACACTATCCATTTACTGTTGAGGAAAATTATTTGTTGAGAAAAAAATCAATTTTTTTGCTAAAAGGAATCCGACATAAGTTATCACATTTGTTGATGTAGTTCAGAAATTGTATATATCACCCGTTAGATATACATATAACATATTTGATTCCTCTTATACGGCATTGAAAAATCCCAAGTGACAAAATTCCGACTACCAAAACTACGTCTGTGAAAAATCCGGAATAGTATACGAATTAAAAATCCCGACTTTTAGCACTTTTAGTAGATAGTAAGATACCTCCAAAAATATCAACTTTTAGAACGTTTTAAATTACATTTTTTGCACGGAATTGAGAAAAGGATATTATTTAAAAAAAAACAAGTACACGGAACAGAAAACTGCTGGAATAGGCGCCTGTCAGACGACTGGAAATACCCTAAGCGGAGCAACAAAGTTGCGTGAGCGGGACTGAATACAGAAAGGGAATGAAAATCTCTGGAACCCGTGAAGCTGTTGAATTTGAAAATTATCGACATCAGTGCCTTCTGGTAAGACGGTAAACCCATATTCCCCACATCTCATAACATACCTAATTGAAGAGATTTAATTTTGATTTGTATAAAATAGCACAATCTTGTGGACGTGAAATTAGCATTTATTTATATTTCACAAAATTCAAACGAAACTGACAGTTTTGCCACCATTTGCAGGAGTTATCGCATCTTTCGGTAGTGATATGTAAGTATTTTATTAACTTCAAAACGATAATTAAACCAGTCAAAAACTTGTTATATGTTTACCTAAATGAGTAGGCACTTAAAGCAATTCGATATACTCGTAAAAGTAATTATATGATCGTTTTGTTAATTAATATTAATTCAATTATCGATGACCAATCGTTCAATAAACTATAGCCGCAATAAAAAAAAAAAAACTCCTTTAACCAACATGCGAAGATTTTTATTTGCCTATTAGCATACATTGGAACCAAAATGAAGTCCATTACATTCACTTTAAGGCATCGTTCATTTCATCCAAGGATGATTTAAACCCCGATTGCTGTAGAAAAATAATAAAAGGAGACTCCTTCTCAAAAACCACAATTAATTAGCTTAGCTTCTTAGACTATGGCCAGGATTGCCTCTGCATATAGCTCATAGACTGCAACAGTACCATGGTAATGACCCCAAAGATGCAGACTCCCTTTGCTTTATTTTTAGCTTTTAACTCAGCCGCTTACATATATTCGAACAGACACATTGCACCAGTCATAAAGCAGACTTAGACATATGGAATCCTAATGTAATGACATTAAGGATAATGGAATGCTGAGTAAAAACATATATCATAATAATCATGAAATACTAGGCTCCTAACAGGCAGGCGGTATATAGCAGCAGTATAGCTGACAACTATACACGATGGCGTTTGCTTAATTAGTTTTGCCCTCTTAGCCTCACCTTTTTCTGGCCCTTAAGGTCTCTAGATGAATTTTGCCAGCTAAATAGTTCGCCTTTTCACTATTTATCGATCTTGTTTACATAATATGATATAATTATAAAAACATTATGCGACGTTATAAGCAGCTCCGATCAATTAGAAATGGATACGTGATACCTCGAACAAGTTAATCGGAGTCATATACCGACACAAACGGGCAGGTGGTACTGAGATTCCACTCATCAGGTATACTTCACTCCGACCATATAATGCAGATAAGTCGGTGTATACTTTGCTCATTTTTATCTGGAGATGTACTAACGTACATTGCAATTAAACTAAAAAGTTGTTTTTTTAAGAAATAAATAGTAAATCGTACTTCGAAAGCCCCGCGTTGGGCGCCACGTATAAGTTTCATGTGATTTGTGAGAAAAAAGTTTCTTTAAGAAAATCAGTTATTGGAATAGGCTTTTCGGATGCATTAGTGAATTTGTTTTTAAAAGTAAAATTATAATTTTTCATGTTTCAAATAAGATGATTTGCACCTAAAGTGAATTGAGTTCTCCATAACTTCTTTTAGGGATGTTTTTTTTTAGATTTACAGTTTTTAGACGATATGACAAAATAATTGATAAATTTTTTTTTGTGATGTGTTTGTAGCATTGAAATGGGTTGGAAAAAGTGTTCACAACAAATGTTGTAGAAAATTTCATAAGCTTTAATTTAATCTGAAAGAATTGTTTCCTACAACACACCATATCCGTTACAAGCGTAAGCTCCAAAACATTTGTAGTATGTTAACTCCTTAAGCAACCTGAACAATATTCAGATGGAATGATTTAGGTTCTTCCTCACGCACTCTACAATCTCTTTATTGACTGGACTTATGTTAATTAATATAAATGCATTTGAGATGCAAACAAAAATTATATTGCATTGCAATTAAATGCATGTGGGCGAGTTTGAAGCATTGATTTTGGCCGAAACTTTTGTTGATTAAAATAGCTCGGTCATTCCTACTCTCTGTATAAGTCAATCAAAAGCCAGGCCATCATCAAGACTAGACTCTGCTCTAAATCATCTTTGTATACCCTTTCTCCAATACCTCAGCTGCAGGCTACAAATTTGTTTGTATAGTGTAGCTCCAAGATGTCGTTCTAAAAGATAGTTTCGAGACAACTCATCTTTTGTAAAAGGTGCGATGCTTCATTCCTTACGATGTCTTTGCTAATTAGAGCTTCTTCGATTTCAGATTAACCGTAGCTTATTAAGCTCACCAAGACCAGCGAGTTTAGTAAGGTTGTTCAAAACGTTAAACTGTCCACTTTTTTTCTGCGATAATTGTCCATTCAGAATTTGGTATCGTTCTATACTTGGTGTGAAAAAAGTAGTTATATAAATTTTGAAAGAATCAAAAAATTGAACAGTCAAAAGAGTTAGCAGCTTTTTCCAAACAAATTGAGCGAAATTAAAATTGTATTTAATTTATGGTATGTAAAATTAATTTTCTGATATTTATTTATATTTATATTAATTTGTATTTATTTATCTTTTTTTTTAACATTTGTTACTTAAACAATGATAATTCATAAGCGTTCACTATACCTTATAAGATGTATCTTACTGTGTTAGCTTTTATAAGAAATAAACTAAACTAAACTGAAATAAGAGCCGTCATCCCTTTGTATTTACCAATCATATTAACTGGCGCCAATCCAAAATGTCTATTTGATGGTCATATAAAGTTTTAGTAAAGCGTTTGCTATGGCCTCCCTGGTTTTACTGCAGTTTAGTAAAAAGGTGACAAATCTGGAAACATATTATTTCTGTTATAGTATGAAAATGTAATTGACATTACAACTTCCGTTGTTAGAAAGCTCTTTCATACTCGGTTAGAAATTTCAAAATTTCCAACAAATTTCAATTTCTGGGTGATTACATACTAATTTTATGGTTACCTCGAAAAGCTAATTTGCGCTCGGAAATGAATTTAATGTAGTTGGTATACCTAAGAAATATAATTCTATACCAACTGGATTTTTGTGTTCCTTGTATCGCTAGATCTTGATTGATGCGTCCCGTACTTATTCCACGTTGCACTATAACCTCATTACTGAGTCCAAATGAGATTTCAGCCACTAAAGTCTTCTTCACTGAGTTTTGTGTTTTGAATGGATATTACGCATAACAAAATATGCATTTTGGCCGTCAGAACCGATTAATTTTTTTCCGGTGAAATCTCACTTATTATATAAGCGGCGCCCCACTGCCGCACTAAATATATCGACTTATGAAAAATAAATAAAAGAAAGACTTTGCGGAATTTCATAGCGGCACGATAAAAACTGATTAAGTGATTAGCAAGCACCCAGAGCCTGTTCAATTGAAGTTTAATTGCCTGACAAGCTACACACTAACGATCGTTCATGTTTCGTATATTAATTGCAGTGCAGTATACTTTTTTTTTTATAGTGTTGAGTCATAATGCTGTTGAATTCATAAGAAATTTATGGAATGATAGTTTTCATTTTGCAAGTGATTTTTTTAATTAATGTTCCACAGAAAAAAAAATTTTTAGTTTAGTGTGTTAGATTTTCTGTCACATTTTGACAGTTTATTATGATCACAGCAAGACCTCTGGTTTTTTGTCGTAAACAAATCTTTATGTAATGTATCGATTGCTCGCTAATAGCTTTATAAATAGAGTTTATCATTTGAAGAGTGATATTTATATGGCTTGGTTGCAAATAAAATATCTTAAGCTGATAATAAGAAGTAATAAGGAATACAAATTGGGCCAAGGGACATTCGGCATGTAATTTAAGTGAATTTTAAATCCAACCATAGCCATTGAATCTGTATATAGTCCAAAATAGACACTCGAGATTACATTAATTATAAGATTAATTCCCTACAAAAGCTACTGAAAAATGGACGATAAAACACTGTAGGTCGCAAAACTCTCAACAAAAAAAAGTTATAATACTTTTTTCCCTATACGAAGCAACGCTATATCGAGTTATATTAAGCCTAGACCAAAAATGCGCTTATACCTATGTGGCCAGTATATGCAGCATCGGGTCATCTATTCTGGGAAAAAAAATTAAAGTTTGTTTTTTGTTACTCAAATACAAAAATAAGTAGGTTGTTTATATTTTATTATTAAGTTATTAAGTAAAGTAATTCATTTATTTTTCAAATCTGATTACAGAGAATATATATAAATAAATAATGAATTTTGAAGCTTTGGCTTAAGCCGTCAGCTCGAATGGCAAAAATAAACAAAGTGATTTCATTGTACAATATTTTAAATTAAAAGTATTCAGTCATCAATAAATTTCTATATTTATAAATTGAATTTAAAAAGTTATAAAGCATTTTCCAATCTAAACCATTTAAAAGTTGTACAGTTAAACTTATTTTCCCCAAATACCTTACTCTTTCATTCCTCAAAACTGGACATATACTAATAAAATGGAAGCAGTCTTCTTTTGCTTGAAGATTACACAGCGTACAAAATTGATTAAATTTTCCATTATATGGGCTGCCATTTAAAAACAGGAGTTCACACCTCGATCTAAATATTAAGGATATTTCTTTATAATTAAAAATGTCTTGAAAGTAGTTTTCACTGAGAAGATTATAATTAAGCTGCGAGTATATGATTCTGCTCTCAGATTGACGCGCTCCTGCTATTAATGTCTCCCGAACAGAGTCTTCATATTTATTAATTATTTTATACAGTTGTTCTTTTAGTTGGATTAAGTTGTTGAAATCCCACTGTATAACTTCTCCATATGTTGAACCCATGTTCTGCCATTTCATAGCCCACCAGTCCTTATTCCTTACTTCATAAAGAAGCATCTTTTTAGTCAAACGAGTATCCGGGTGGGAATCAACTTTAACAATATAGTCTGCTTGAAGCTTGAGAGTTTCCGTAAAAAGTTTTGACAGACCCGTTGCCAGGTAAATCGCATAATTAGGAGTTCTTCTAAGTAAATTAAAAAGTTTTTTCAAAAAATTTCTTTGAAATTTTTCCACTTCTTCGAATTCATCAATACCCCAAACCTGTGCAGCATAACAGAGCGACGTCTTTACAACACATTCGAATATTTTATATTTTGCTGATAAGAGAACGTTTTGTTTTGAAAAAATATTCTTCCATGTTATATTGAGTAAGCTTTGTGAAGAATTCGCCTTCATTGAAAGGTGGTTTCTGAAATCTAATGATGGATTAAGTTTAACTCCTAAATATTTAAATTCCTTGGTGATTTCCAGTAGCTTTCCATCGAAAAACCAATTATCTCTAATTTCTGTCCGGGATGACCTTGAGAACACCATAGCTTTAGATTTATCTGTATTTATAGTAAATCCCCAAGTCGTGCAGTATGTCGATAGTCGATTTATCATAAGCTGTAAATGTTCAGGTGACTCTGCCAGAAGAACAAGATCATCTGCATACAGAAGAACATTAACAGTACTGTTGGCGATCCTAATCCCACCAAGAAGAAACTCAACGACATCATTTATAAATAGTGCAAACAACAAGGCACTAAGAGGACATCCTATGCTTTACTCCAGAGTCTGTCTGAAACCATTGAGAGAAAACTTATTCATCCCATACTGCTGATTTGGTATCAAAGTACATATTTTTTAAGACATTGAGATATTTTGAGGAAACACCAAGTTGTGACAGTTTATATAATAGTGCATTCCGGTTCACTAGGTCAAATGCTGCCTTGAAATCGACAAAAAAAACGTAAGTCTTTTTATTTCTGGCTTGAAACGCTTTTACAATTGAAGTGAGTGCAAAAATTTGATCCACCCACAGTTGAGTAGTTCTTCCTGAAACCCGCTTGAAGATGTGTTAATATATTATTGTCGTCAACCCATTTTTCCAATCTGTTCACAAGAACTCCACAAAATATTTTGGCAATTACGTTCATAAAAGATATTCCGCGACAGTTTTCAACATTGTTGTGGTCACCTTTTTTATGGATAGGAAAAATAACCGACTTTTTATAGCCTGAAGGGATATTTGCAGTTGACAAAATGTTATTAAAAAGTAGTTTCAGATTGTTAATTAAAGTAGGTGTTGCATTTTTAAAAAACTCATATGGGATCCCATCCTCTCCTGGTGCTTTTCCATTCTTTGCTTTGTCAAGTACCATTTTTATTTCGTTTATATTTACTTCGGAATCTAAGGTTTCATCAATCGTTAGTGGCTCTGCGTAGGTAAATATTAAGTTTGGTTTATTGCACAATAATTTTTGGAAATAGATAGAGAGATCTAATGCGGAGATATTCGACCCAATACCGAAACTGGATCCGTTTACTTCTTTTGCCATCTTCCAGAACTCTTTTGAAGTTTTTGTCAGGCCTTAAGAGCGTGCTTGAGTACTTTCAAGATTAGCTCTCTTATAGTAGCATAACTGTTTGTATTTAGTATTTGTTTCAGTGTAACACTTTTTTAGATCGTCACTATAGCAATTTCGTAGGGCTTGTAAAAGTAAAAACGATTTTGTTCGGGCATTCATTCATTCATTATCGAACCATTTTTGTTAAAATTTTATTTTAGCACCGGAAGTTTTGACAAGTGCAGAGTTTCTAATGCAACATGTTATTTCATTTGTGAGCAATTCTACAGAATCATCGCATGACGACATTTCAGATACATGATGATCTAACCTAGATTGGTAAGCAACTATATTATCTTCTCTCCATTTGAGCCTTGGTAAAAGACTAAGCGGTTTTTGTTGTAAAATGGTTTCACTGGTCCACTCAACAACTAACGGCACATGGTCCGAGTAGGTTTTGCATTGTATTTCAAAGTTCGTAATTAAATCCATCCATTGTTGTTGTTTATATAGTAGGTTGGGTCGAGACAAGAAAAAAATCGGGGATGGTATATCGACCCGTTGAGGCGGAAGAAGCAATTTTTGAAAAAATGACTTAAAACACAAAAATAATATTCAAATTTAACGGTAACACATACCTTTTTGTAAAGTCAGTAGGTAATCTCTTTAATAACGGTTTTACAAAAACTAAAAAACTTTTTAAAAAATGTGCGTACGTAAATACTATATATAAATTTTTTTTTATTTAATGCTCATGTTGGTATTGTTGGTGTTTTTTTTTTCAAAAAAATAAAAAAAAAGAAAATAATTTTTTCATGAATTATAAAAATTCCTTTTGCCTCATTTTGGTTTTCACAAAAAGTGAAAAACCTTTGAGCATCCAGTTTTCTGTTTTTGATCGAAAATTATTAAAAGCAAAAATTTTATTTGACTACTTAAATTTTTGAAAAACGAATTTATTTAGAAACAAAAAAATAATAATAATAATATAATCACAATTATTTTAAATAAAACTCAATTTTTCGATTTTGTAAACTATTTTCTTAAAACAATTTTTTGAAACAACTTTATTTAAAAATGAAATATAAGAAGAAACGAAAAGCTAATGAAATGGTAAAGCTATGTTGTTTTATTTTACTATTCATACTATACTTAGTTCACTTCGTATTTGCACCACAGGCAAGTAATGATATAAGCCTTTCATTCGAACCATTATGGATTTCAATAAGCTATCTCGATTTTAAGGCTCTTACAGGGTTGCCGTTGTGAGCATTACAAATTGCCGGATTTCTCTCTCAAAATATCGATAGGATTACCAAATGCTTATTAAGATTTGTTTTTTAAAACAGAAAAACATCTGGTTTAATTTTAACAGTGTCTGGCTATAGAATGTCAGTGTTATTACTAGACCATTCTTTATTCCGTCAATTTCATTGAATTTTTAAAGGCGCTAGAAAAATGCTGATGCTCCAAATATGTTTGATAAACGAACATCACATCTCGACCTCTGAAGTCAGTGGTCATAAGCGGGGACTTGGCACTCCTTGAAATAGCTATATCTCCAACCAAAATAAAAAAAAAACGAATAATAAAATTCGTAAATAATTGGTGGTAGCACCTTTAAGTTGTTGTTGTTGTTCAAAAATTCAATGGTAAAGCAATGGTTATGTAATTCACAATGTTATCGTTTAATTTTTATATTTTGACAAAATCTCGAATTCTACTCTGATAGTACTCAAAAAGATTAGTTTACTGTATAAAATTCTTGAGATTGGTTTGAGGGGTATGGTGCCCGTCTGCAACCACCCTGCTTGGAATTACTATAAAAAAGTATCTTTTGACCCACCCAAGTGAGTCAAAAGTTCATTTTGGAATTTTGGTGTTAACTTTTTTTTTCTTCAAATGGATAACCCGATGATAAATACTGGCAAGTGTTTTTAGCTTTGAGATAGCTTGTTGCTTTACGCTGATGACGTTAGATTTACAAGTAAATCTTTAGGATTCTCATTTGAAAATGAGATTTTTCCACAATTATAAGACATCATCTCACATTGACACTTCCAAGCAACTCAGCACCCAGCGGGTGCATCCTATCTAACTCATGAAGCCCGAGTTGATGTTTATCGCAATAAGGCGTTGTCAGCAGTGCTAGAACCCCATTCATTTCGCACTCTAGGTGTATCATCGCCCCTCAAGCTAGACAGGAGAATAGAATTTAATTAATATCTTAACATATGCATACCGCGTCTATTTCCAGCCACACTCACCACTATGAACATACTACATAGTTAAAAAAAATAAACATGGTGCTAGAACCAAAGCGTAAAATAAAATTCCCGCCCTTATATATTACAAGCTTAAGCGAAACAAATCCGAAACGAAACTTGTTGATTTAATTTCACATCCATTTGAGTAGATCAACCGCCAACAAACCCAGCTAACAGTTTAGAGTGATGGAGTGACACCCGGACAGACATTCAGACAGACAACAATTATTAATTTTATTCTACAGCTGGAATAGAGTGTTGCATCTTTTTACTTACTCATTTTAAAGAATCCGCTTTGCACAGCTGCTGTCCACAGCTGGGGATTGAGCAAGCTGATCTCTTGTCATATATTTCATCCTATTTAGAATAAGAATGGGATTACAATTTGAAATACTCTTGTGTTTTGCCTATAAATAGGATTTAAGAACATCCAATTCAATGGCGTACGATACGGATTGATGCGAAAGATGCAAACACGCCCTCCCGCATTTGCAAGCATTTTAACGCTCCTTTTATACTGGCGAGCAATAGCGCGAAGTGCGATGTCTGGTTGAGGAGATTAATGAAGGATGCTCCTCAACGTACGCACGATTAACGACATTTTATGCAAATTGTTTTGTATTGTGTGAGACGAAATATTGGTATTGAAATGGCCTGTCAGATTCAAGCCAGTGAAACCTGTCAGTCTAAGAGGTTTGAGCGATCATTTTGCAGAGCTTGGAAAGATGAATTTTGGATTTGTATTGGTATCTGGTTTTAAATCTGTGTTGATGCTCTTTTTCCCTGTTCAACAATGCGGCCAGATTAAGTATTACATTGCTTGAGTGATGATTGATGACGCGAAGTTAGTTGATTCCATTGTTTGGTTCATCATGGTGGATTGTCTCTGCTTGAACTTGACCCGTTTATTATTTATTCAAAACACAGATATATATCAAGCCGAGTGGTTTATAGATACATTGCGAGTGGTTGCGAAAGTGGTTTATTCACAATACAGTAGATATTTATGGAGATTACATTGAAAAAGGAATCATTTCTACGACGATAAAGAATTTTGCCTTAAAGATTCACAAAAATTATTTATAATGGAATGTATGGCCATTTGGTATTGCTATACATGTTTCTAATAGAGATTCAGAGGTTTTGACGATAGCAAAAAGTTAAGATAAGGTAGTCCTTTTTGAAAATCCTTACACTATCTTAAGTTGAAAAGATGTGGTTGCAGGCTAGGCATTCCTGTTCATTTCAAAGAAAAGATGACTGATTCTGATTCTTTGGGATGCTTTATCCACCAAACGGCTCTAACAATTTTGAACAAATATAACATGAGTGATACGGCATAACCGCCCATTCTGACGACAGTTTTTTGGTTTTTATCTTCCTTGTGATGGGAAAAGAAAATTTGCTCAAAGTTCTTAGGCCGTGTTCCAATTGCGTTAAGATTTTCGTTAAATTTGTTCCCAGTTAAATTTGATCCCTTTTTATTGGGGTGAATGAAATTTAAGCTTTTTGCCGATTCAATTGAATGGTATAGGATTTTTTAAATATGAATTTCCCATTGAGATTCCTTGTGTTCTATCCAGAAATGTTCAGATACATTAAGTACGTTAATGACAACAGTTGACTAATGTTTAAATAGTTGACTAATGACTATTGTTAACTATAGTTAATTTTTGTCGTTCCTTTAATATAAAATTGCTACGAATTTCATTCAAGTGTGTCTCAGTACTTATATAAATGCATAAACAATTTTTCACAACAACAGGAAGCTATCCAGATAGCTTTAGATACAATCGAAATAAAAAATGCAATAATGAACGTGGCCGATAACAAAAATATGTACAAACTAACGCAGCAAAACAAATGTCAAAATTAACCACTTGCAAAAATTTTAACGAGCTTCTGAGCAGGCTAATTTTTGACATCTGTATTCACCTCAGTAGCGTCAAAATTTAGACATGGCATCAAATTTAACAGCACTTTAAACACAAATGGCACGTACGGCCTTAGAAATGATTTTCAAACTCAATTTTCTTTTTCTTTTGTTTTGTTTTTAATGATTTCATATTAAATCAATTAAAAGAATTTTGAAAGCTTCATATGAAAACAAATGGATATAGTCTATAGTTTTAGGGAGCAGTGTATAAAAACTGAAGAAAATATGGTTCCAATCATTTCAAACTACGAACTTCATTAAAATAATTTATTATGACAATGACATGGTTTTGTAAATAATCTAAATCTATCAATCATAATCATTAAATCAACAAAAAAGATGGTTGTTTACAAGAAGTAACAAAGAAATAAAATAAATAATGATACAAATTCTATATACTAATATGAAAATTAATTTAAAAAGTTTGTTTTTTTTATATTAAGAATATTCAACCAAGTAGAAGACTTAGCATCAGTTTATATTAAGTGGACTTTTCTGGATTATTATTCAAAACTAAAGCGTTTAATTTTGAATAGTAAACACCATCCCCAGTTGAAAATGATTGCAACCGTGATCTTGCTGGTATAGTTCACATTAGCTTTTTGTTCAAAAAGTTATGTAAGCTGAGCTAGAAAAATCTTTAAATTGCGTAATAACAAGGTGCTTTTTGGTGGACGTTATCTGACGATCCCAACAAGCTAGCAGTGGGCGAAACTCAATGTTTCCAAGAAGTATACTCGTTCATTTTTATTTATAAGTTGTTGTAGTTAACATTGGTTTAACTATTAACTTGAATTCTAACTCATTATCTATACTATTTGATTGTAGGCCTAACGGTAGAAACTTATTTCTTGCAACAGAATATTTATCCAATTTTATAATATATGGTTAGGTTCGCCATTTTTTTTTTTTCAAAATGGTGGCTAACGCGAATCCCCTCATACTCCTAAAAGACTATATCGAACCATACCAATCAAACCATAAAATTGGATGGGTATTCTGATGTTTTCATTATGGAAGCCAAATGTTGTCTCTGCCGACTGGACTAGGATTAGACGAAGAAAAATTATTGTTCCAATAAGTGTTTTTATTGTATTTACGAATATATACGTTTAAGTGCATTTGATCATTTAAAAAAAAAATATTTGTTTTCCTACAAGCATCCAGAAACATTCGTGTTTTTTTTTAAGTCGCTTGTGCTCCAAACAGCTTTTCTTACAAATTGATTACATTGTTGCACGCTTCGTACCCTAAAATATCACAGCAAGAGATAACGCTTCAAAATATAAAGAACCTCCTATAAACAGAAATGCGATTTTTGCATGCAACCAAACTACGTCATGCGTCCATAATCCAACAAATCAAGATTGAATGTTCTGTGCTCTAGCTGTCTGCTTACCTGCTGACTTCTTCCTCAAGTCGTATGCCAACTTGTTGTGAACACCTAGGGAAAACAAAATCTTTTCTTCTATGAGTACTCAATCGTTGTAGCAATATTGCAAGGCGTACCTACACAGTCCTCATAGCAAAGTGGAACTTTCACAGGCTGACCATTCTCTGTCTGGCATTGCGGAAATGCTTAAGAATACAACAATTTCTGGAAAAAAATAAACAAAAATGTTGATCTTTATAAGACGTTTTGCATATTCAAGAACTTACTTCAGCCGCTATACGACAATATCCAGTAAGATCCGAAATTATTTCCTCCCACAATACTGTGGTTATCTGTTCGTTCTTCCAACCACCATTCGGATTCTCCCGACTATACCACACCTGTCCACGAATAAATGATTTACACATCTTTCTATTATAAGGAGCACAATAGCCTTTTCTTTATAATTGGATGCTCCATCTTCATGTTGGTCGACAATTTTCATCGAGCTTCCATTAAATTCCGGTTGTAAACAAAAGAGCACAATTGAACACAAGAATTGTTTGCAACATACTTTTTTTATGAGCATTTTAAAGTTTACTGAATGAATTTGCAGCATTTTTTTTATATTCAAGCGATAAGAAAACTTTTTTTTAGTCAAAGTAACACTATTTATTAAATTTTAAATAACAATTGTACTTGAAAAATGCTGTAAAATATTTGTGCGAAATTTTTTTTGCTCGTATTTTGATTTATGACAATTTATTTGAGACGATGCCTTTCAGAACAGATCCAGGGATGACAAGAGGTATAATGACGATGACGATCTGTTTGTTTCGATGATAGACAAATGAAAAAGTCAGGATTTATACGACACGATGTTATCCGATATCTACGTTTTCGAGGACCGTCCCTTATATTTTGTTTTAATTTATCGTATAATCTAACTTTCCCTGAGTTTACTAACATAAATATATGTACAAGTTTACGGCTCAATTCAGCCCAATATCCCTAATTTTTCAGAAGTCACAATCCCCTGACTATGATTTATTGATTTTGTTGTAAACACCTAGGGAAAACAAAATCATTATGATGTCCTCTATAGATTAAATTTTTTGTTTACATACCTGGTCTGTTTAGCTTCGTGGAAAAGATGGTAGGTGTCGTTGGGAATGACAAAGATGAGAATCTTCCATTCAAATCTTTGGTTGGGAACTGTTCTCAAATTGTGATTGGTTAAGATAAGGAAAAATACTTTTTGCAGAATTGTTGCGAAAAGAATGATGGCCGCTTGAATTTAGTTTTAGGATTTTCAACAGAGGGCGCTTCTCTGTTTACATCATTCACAGGGACTTATGTAGATATTACATATTTGATTGGTTATTCTAATCGAACGATTGAAATTAATCAAGAGTAGGTTGGAAAGATATGGGCTTCAAAAAAATGTATATGGAGAGTAGAGGTTAAATTGAAACCAACTACCAAAAAGGTCGGACGTTTAAAACTAAAATGTTAAATTAAAAGTAGTTTGATCCTCGTTTCTTTTGACCTCAAACTATCCTAAAGAAGGTCATTAATCTATTTTAAAGTAAAATATTAAATCTAAATAGTGTGTTAGTGGTGTAAAAAAATAATTAAAATAAGGAACTATACCTATAAAACTGATAATTAAATACCGGCATTTTTTTTGGAATAAAACAATTTATAGTTTTGTCTATTGGTGAGTTTTTTTTTAGACGTTTTTTTTTTGTGCAAGTGTGTTATTAAGTGTATTTAATTTAGATAATCAGGATCTATATTGGCGATCACCGGCGATCTTGAGGAGGTCGGGATCGCCACCGAAAAACCTGACAGTGAAGACCGAACTATCAAAATCCGCAAAAAAAAAAAAATTTTTGGTATCATTTAAATTACTTCTATTTAAACAAAAAAAAAAAATTTAAATTCTATTTGCTAAGCAAATAATTTAATATTAAGTTTTTTTTTTAACTCAATTGAAGGGATACTTACCTTCGCGTAAAGAAAACAAAAAAAAAAATATATATCAAATATTTTTTTTTGTTAAATGGTGCGAATCATATATTAAGGCATACTGTATATGTCTTATGGGACGTCAGTACCGGAGACAAAAATATATATATTGGACCAATTTAATTTTTCATACCACGAGGACATCGTCTATTGTTGAAATACCATATTTCAAGGGTTCATTCAAATATTGTAAAATTGTTAAACTTTTGGCGTGATAATTAGTTGAATTTATTTTCTTTGTCCATTTGTGTTTAATATTTAATTAATTTCTTAAAATCATTTGCTTGTCTTGTTAAGGTAAGAGAAACAAAATATACCTACCTACATATATAACAGGGGATAGGAAATTTTTAAAAATTTGCGTTGGTTAGGCAGCAGAATCAATCGGTTTCCCCCTTCTCTCCTTACTTTTTATCTTGATTCCTCAGAAAGGATAACCATATACATATCTATATTGAGCTCAATCTAGGTTAGTAAAATATAATCACAATACATGCATATATTTTGTTTAAAATAATAACCATATATGTAAAGATTAATGGGAAAAGGGATACGGATGATAATCTGACCTATGATGTTTGTGGCGAAACTTGTAAATACATATAAATACGTTCCTAGCCTTTTGGTACTATGTTATAATTAACATAAGTACGCTGAATTGAATCAAAACCCCATTATATGTGAGGTGTATCTGTATATTTTTTTTTATTTGATTTATTAGTTTTTCAAGATTCTTTTGTTTAGATACTTTTTTTTTGATTATATACTTATGATTTTTTTTAATTATATACTTGTATGTTATACCGGAGGTTATTAACCTCCCCAATTCCGATTTCGAATTATTGCTTTTGATTAGTTATTGTTTTTTTTTTGTAACATGTTTCGAATGTTTCTTAGTTTTTTCTTAATTTTCAATAAAAAAAATTTGATATTGTGAATCACGTCAAAATGATGGAATTTATTGGTTTTATTCGAGCAGAAAGCTCGATGGATTATTAAGGTCTTTAATTCCAGGGGATGTGAAGGGCGACTAAAGGATTCGGTGGGACTGAACTGAGCTGAACAAAAAAAGGTAACCAAAAACGGGGAAGTTTATCATTAGTCAAGAAACTTCCAAGGTAGGGTGGGTTCGATGTCGCTAAAAACATCTTAGCGCCACTATGTGATGACGTCCGTCTGATTTATTTTCAAAGATTGTCGAATTGATTTTTATTAATCAATTGCGATTCTTATATAATGGCATGATTTATGTTATAGTAGTAGGCAAGGTTGAGTAGCAGAGACAAGAACCCTCCCATTCGACGAGCCCAGCCGAGCAACGCAAGCATGCCATGCCTCTGTACTCAACAGATTTGGAAACCAATAATCCTCCACCTGCATATTACAAATGTTTTTTTTTTTTTTTTTTTTTTTTTTTTTTTTTTTTTTTTTTTTTTTTTTTTTTTTTTTTTTTTTTTTTATATTTATATTCAACATAAAAATATATTTGTTGTTCCATTTTTTATTGTTCGCATTATACAAAAAAATAAGGAAAAAAATAATAATTAAACACCTACAAAAATAAAATTATTTAATTTTTAATATAAACAAAACAAAATGTATGATAATTCTTTTTTTTTAATAATATTATAATATTTATGAAGTAAATGATTCACATATTAATAATTTCCATATCTTAAAGAAAGGAAGAAAAAATATAGAAAAAAAACGCTATAAAAAAACCATGCACTCTTTTTGTTATCAAATAAAATATATTATTATAATTAAATGCTAAATATACATGAAATTATCAATTCTTAACGATGTACAATATATGGGACGACGAGATTTATTTTGTTATACACTAAATTGAATTTTAACTAAACCGAAACATAAAAATAATAAAAACGAAACAGAAATCCAAAGAAAATAATTTGAATTAATTATGTAGATCAAGTTTTTTTTTTAAACATATCAAAGATAATTTAAGAAATTTTTGTTAAGTGCTTTTGACATTTTTGTTTTTTGTTTTTAAATACATATTAATATACTGCAATGCAAGCTATCACAAGAAGGGTGTACGCGATGTAGTGGCCTAAGAGAAAACACGGTGTTTGTGTAGAAATTTTTTGTGTCTGCGACTACAATCTCTAAAATGCTGGGGTTTTTTTTGTTTGTGCAAGACTTGCTAATTTTTGTAATATATATTTGATAAAAATAACCTTTTTTTATTTTTTTTTTTTTTTTTCAAATTATAGTTTTCAACTTCAGTCCAAACATTGTTTCATTGGATTTCATTACTAAAACTTTAAAACAGGAACTTTTTCTTTTTTTTCTTGGGCTTTTGTTTTTCTGTTCCAAGTTCAGACTCATCGGCATCCTTGTCGGCGTCCAGCTTTTTGCTTTTGCCAAGTTTTTTACTCTCTTTTTGCTTCTTTTTTTCCTTTTTGGAGAGTTTACTCAACGTTGGGCGCCATTTGTAATATGCAGGTGGAGGATTATTGGTTTCCAAATCTGTTGAGTACAGAGGCATGGCATGCTTGCGTTGCTCGGCTGGGCTCGTCGAATGGGAGGGTTCTTGTCTCTGCTACTCAACCTTGCCTACTACTATAACATAAATCATGCCATTATATAAGAATCGCAATTGATTAATAAAAATCAATTCGACAATCTTTGAAAATAAATCAGACGGACGTCATCACATAGTGGCGCTAAGATGTTTTTAGCGACATCGAACCCACCCTACCTTGGAAGTTTCTTGACTAATGATAAACTTCCCCGTTTTTGGTTACCTTTTTTTGTTCAGCTCAGTTCAGTCCCACCGAATCCTTTAGTCGCCCTTCACATCCCCTGTAACTAAAGATGTAGAAAATCAGGCATCTTCCCAATCAAAGTCAATTAGCCAGTCATGTCTTGTCCCATCTTCAGAAGGCCTTAACCACCTTGGCGGTCAAATGATGGCCTCATTATTAGAACTAGATGACAACATTAATTCTAATAATGGGAATACCCATAAATTACCTGTACGCCAGCAGTCTCCAGTGGTTCATTTTCCACAATCTTACAATTTCCCTCCCCCTAATTATGGATCATCTGCTCTAGATCGATCCAATGAATCAATAGAATCCATTGTAGCCCCACCTTTCAGCAATATTACTCATCGTAGCACTGCATCAATTGTCCTTAATGACAGTGTACAGATGATAAGAAATGAGCAAATACCGGAAAATCAAATTGAACCGCCCGCAAAAGAAAAACCAATCAATGAAGACAAGATCCCAAATGACATGAAAGCCTACATTAACTTGGCTATAGCAAGAGCATTCTCCTCATATGCCGAATCCTTAAAGGAAGATATTTCAGATGGGTTAAAAACGGCTATGAGGAACAACTTTGTCGAGTTTTTGGGTGAAATAAACTCGGTGACCCGTCCTACAGCCAGACGTGCGGACCCTGTACCCAAACCACCTCAAAACCCAAAACCAATCCGTAAGACAGTGCCTTCAATAGTATCCCAACAACCACAACAGCATCAACAACAATTCCAACAACAACAACAACAACAACAACAACAACAACAACAACAACAACAACAACAACAACCTTGTCAAATTCAACAGACTCAGTTAGATCTAGCAAGTCGGTTTATACAACCTCAAAACTCCTTTAGGCCAATTCAAAACGACAGGTCTAGTCATGGTATACACCAACCTCCTCCTTTCCAGCAACCTCCACTCCTTCAAGAAAATAGATATTTCGATGGTTACCATCAAACCCCGCCTAATTCGTTCTATAATGGGAATTCTAGTAGAGGACCCCGGAATCCTATCAAAGTTGACAGATGGGGTATAGTTTTTGATGGCAAGCCAGAAAATCTCACCGTCGAAGATTTCATCTTTCGCTTGGAGATGCTCCAGGTGCAGTACGAATGCACTTGGGCTGAGATCTTGCGAGAGTTTCATCTCATGCTCTCAGGAACCGCTCAAGATTGGTATTGGCAATACCAAAGGTCAAATTACCGGCCAGACTGGCCAATGTTGCGTGATGCAATGCTACGCCAATTTCGAAACTCGAAATCTGATTTCGAGATAATACGAGAGATCATGGATCGCAGACAAGGCTCCTGGGAGCCTTGTGATAGTTTCTTCACTTCCATATCGAAACTAAGATCTCAGCTCCAAGTGCAAATACCTGAGTTTGAGCTGGTAAGGATGCTGAAGCGAAATCTCAACGAACGATTGGCTAAATTGGTATTTCCCATCGCAATAAGTTCGCTTGATCAGCTGAGATTTGCCTGTAAGGATGCAGAAAAAAGTTTTCCATCCAAAGAAAGTCATAACCCTCCAAGGCATTATAGGCCAGCGGCTAAATTAATGGTAAACGAGCTTAATTATGATGAAGAGGAATCCTATCAGGAAGAACATATTGCTGCGATGCAATATGCAAATAACCGGCCAAGACCAACAAGAAACAACCCAGACCCTAAAATTCTGCTGTGTTGGAATTGTAAAACAAATGGGCATTTATATTGGGAGTGTCCTTCACCACAGCAAAACCTCTTTTGTTTCCGATGTGGAGAACCTAATGTCATCTGTTCTAACTGTCCACGGTGTAAGCCGGAAAACAGAAGGAAGAGCGCGATTACGACGGGGGAGTCGCGTTCGACACAATACCCCGAGTCCCTGAACAATTAAAAATCAAAATCCCTAAAGATTATACTATGAAAATTTTGAAAAGAGAACAAAATAATTTGATAGAAAATAATAATGATACCCCTAAACTTAGATACATTAAACCATTGCATGTTAGAATTAAGGAATATAATAATGCAAAAGAAAGAATTTTCAATGGCTCTCATATAAGCAACAAAATTATTAAAGCTAGAAATAGATTTAGAATAAGAAAACAAATTCGTTGCAATCTTCTATCTACAATCATAGATGTGTCCGGAGACATAAGACCGTATGCTAAAATCACAATAGCTAACAAAGAACTTCTCGGGCTACTTGACAGTGGTGCAAGCGTTAGTATCCTGGGCAAAGGATGCAACGAATTTGTTAAGAATTTGAATTTGAAAATTTCCCCCTTTATGTCCAGCGTTAAAACGGCTGACGGAAAATGTCAAAACATAACCGGGAAAATTACCTTAGATGTTACTTATAAAAATTTAAATAAAACTATAACTTTCTACTTAGTGCCCAATTTAGACCAGAAACTCTACCTCGGCGTCGATTTCTGGAAAGCGTTTCGGCTAGCACCTGAAATAATCAGCGAAATTTCGGTTTCGGATGTGGAAAATACTTCAGATACTCACCAATTGTCTTCTAGGCAGCAATCCAGATTGGAGGAAGTCAGGAGCAAATTCCGTTGTTACACACAGTATGGTCTCGGGAAAACGACCATGACAGAGCATGTCATTGACACCGGAGACGCGGTTCCAGTGAAACAGCGTCACTATCCTGTTTCTCCAGCGATACAAGCACTTTTGTATGCTGAAATTGATAGAATGGTGAGTCTCGGAGTGATTGAGGAGAGTGAGAGCCCATGGAGTTCGCCAGTGGTCTTGATACAGAAACCCGGCAAAAATCGTCTGTGTCTAGATTCGCGTAAGCTGAACTCCCATACGAAAAAAAATGCCTATCCTCTCCAAAATCTCGAGGGTATTTTTAGCAGGCTCCATGATACGATCTTCATTAGTAGCATTGATCTGAAAGATGCGTTCTGGCAAATACCGCTGGAGAAGCAGAGTAGGGAAAAAACTGCCTTCACCGTTCCTAACCGGCCGCTATATCAATTTACGGTAATGCCGTTTGGCCTTTGCAATGCGGCCCAAAGACTTTGTCAATTAATGGACAAAGTCATTCCATCAATGTTGAGGGACCGCGTCTTCGTTTACCTCGATGACCTGCTCGTTATAGCCCCAGATTTCGATACTCATATGGCGTTGCTAGAAGAAGTTGCTAATCGTTTAAATAATGCTGGTCTGACGATTAATGTTACTAAGTCGAAATTCTGCTTTAAAGAACTAAAATACCTTGGTTTCATAGTCGGCGGTGGTAAACTTAAAACGGACCCAGCGAAGATTGAAGCAGTAGAAAAGTTTCCGGTACCTAAAACTGCAAAACAAGTCCGTCGCCTGTTAGGCCTAGCAGGATGGTATCGGAGATTTATTCGTGACTTTTCATCTTTGACCGCCCCTATCACTGATACGTTAAAAAAAGGCAATACAAAATTCAATATGACTCCAGAAGCTTTGGAAGCATTTGAGAAGCTAAAGAAAGCATTGACAACAGCTCCTGTGTTAACTCACCCTGATTTCAATAAACGATTCTTTGTACAATGTGATGCATCTGACACAGGTTTAGGAGCAGTACTGTTTCAGAAAAATGAAGCTGAAGAAGAAACACCCATCTCTTACTTTTCCCAAAAACTTAATAAATGTCAAAAGAATTATAGTGTAACAGAAAAGGAATGCCTTGCCGCAGTATTAGCAGTAAAAAAGTTTAGACCATATATAGAGGGAATGTTGTTCACGATTATAACCGATCATTCTAGTCTGCGATGGCTTATGACGCTCAAAGACCTGAATGGTAAACTTGCTAGGTGGAGTTTGCAACTTCAGGCGTTCTCCTTCGATATTGTTCATAAAAAAGGTTCTTTGAATGTTGTCCCCGATACTTTATCTAGAGCATACGTAGAATTAGAAGCCATAGAAATTGAAAATATTGCCCCCCTAATAGATCTTGACTCAAAAGAATTCGAGTCGGAGGAATATCTTAATCTGTTAAAAACTGTAAAAGATAACCAAGATCAACTCCCTGATTTAAAGATAGATGATAAATTCCTATACAAAAAAACGTTTCCTTCACATGAAGATTTATCTACTGTGGAACATTCTTGGAGACTATGGGTACCTTCTGGATTAACTCAAGACATAATTGTACGTGCCCATGATCCTCCTAAGGTAGCACATGGAGGAATAGGAAAGACCATCCAAAGAATACGTCAGTATTTTTATTGGCCTAACATGACGGTGCAAATAAGAGAATACATTACGAATTGTAGCACTTGCAAACAATGCAAGCCATCCAATCAAGTTTTACGGCCACCTATGTCAAGTCAATTCTGTACAGATCGTCCGTTTCAAAAATTATATGTTGATTTTTTGGGTCCTTATCCTCGTTCCAAGTTTGGTAATTGTTACGTTTTTGTTGTCCTTGATCACTTGTCCAAATTTGTTTTATTAAAGTCCTTAAGGAATGCTAATACTGTTAGTATTATCAAATATTTACATGAAAACGTTTTCAACGTATTTGGAGTACCTCAGATAATCCACTCTGATAATGGGAAACAATTCCTAGCAAAAGACTTTCAAAAATTTATGCAAACATTTGGTATAACACATTTTAGAACCGCAAATTATTCTCCCCAGTCAAATGCATCGGAGAGAGTCAATCGAACACTGCTAGCGGCTATTCGTTCGTATCTAAAAGAAGACCAGCGAGATTGGGATCTGCATTTAAGTGACATTGCGTGTTCACTTAGAAGCTCAGTCCATGCTTCAACTGGTGTGTCACCATATTTCTCACTTTTTGGTTTAAACATGATGAATCATGGAAGTTGCTATGAATTGGCAAAAAAATTAAACGCAGTGGACGATAGTGAACTTTTGACTCTTTCCAGACACACGCGATTACAGTGTTTGCGTGACAAAATAAAAGATAGCATATTAAAAGCTGGTGAGAAAAGCGCTCAAAAATATAATACCCGAACACGAAATATACGATTTGTACCAGGGCAAGAGGTATTCCGAAGAAACTTTATTCTGAGTGATAGCTCAAAATACCTCACAGCCAAACTCTGTCCAAAATTCGTAAAATGTCGAGTGGTAAAAGCGATAGGTAAAAAACTTATATGAACTTGAAAACTTGTCCGGTAAAACCATTGGTGTCTATCATGCTAAGGATATAAAGCAATGAACTTATTTACATTTTGCAGTTATATTTAAGGTTTGCGAAATTATATTATTCACTAGATTTTTTTTGTTTATATATATAAAATGCTTATTATTATATTTATCTTATTATTATCGCTAAGACAACGATTATTGTATATTTATTTTCGTATTATTATATGTATGTTTATTTGTTTTATTGATTATGTGCATACTTATCATAAGTTTTTTTTTAAACGTTAATCTATATATTTTTTGTGTTAAGTTAATTATTTATACCTATATTGTTTATATTTTCAGTTATTTATGTGTAGATAATTGTTCTTATGTTAATTTATTATACTTACATATGTTTATTGGGTATTTATTCAAATAGTGGAGTCCTTCAGACTGTGATATTTTTTTTTAATTTATTTTAGGTTTAATAATTTTTTTTTGAATATTAGTTTTTTTTTAAACATTCTAATTTTTTTATATAGTAGTTATATTTATTTATTTGTTCATATCCTTGTTTATTTATTCAGATATTCATTTAGTTTATATATTTAATTTATATACTTGTCAGTTATCTATTTATAATGCATATTTATTATTTATTTATTGTTGGTTTGAATTAGATTATTAATTAATTTATTCCAAAGTCATGTATTTATGATCTGTGATAAACCCCTTAGGATAATATTCGGCATTTGGATTGATCAAAGTATCAACTTCCGAAATGTTTTATCACAGAATAGTCATAGGCATTTTTGTTCATATTTCCGTAATGCTTAACATGATAGAAAACAATGGTTTCACCTAGTCCTAAAATATTTTATTTCTTAAATAAAGGATATAGAGTATATAACAAAAAACCTATAAACAAATAGCCCGGCTTTAAGTGGGGTTCGTCACCACGTTAACATTGTCTTAAATCTATGGGATACGTAATCGCCTATAATGAGAAAATAAGAAGAATCTTCCCCGTTCACCCTGAAGCTAAAAAAACGATCAAACAAAATGAAACTTCACATCACCAATAAAAATGAAAACCTATTTACATCACGATAACAAATTATTATTAATCTTTATAGGTACATATCTATATCTAGTAATCATAATATTTCATACCCTTTCTTTTATGAATATAAATCCGAGCAAGTCATCTAAATTAGTATAATACATTTTATAGGTGTTCTTTCATTGTCCTTCTTGGTTTTGAAACCTCCTCCAAGTGCAATGTTTTGTTGTGAACACCTAGGGAAAACAAAATCTTTTCTTCTATGAGTACTCAATCGTTGTAGCAATATTGCAAGGCGTACCTACACAGTCCTCATAGCAAAGTGGAACTTTCACAGGCTGACCATTCTCTGTCTGGCATTGCGGAAATGCTTAAGAATACAACAATTTCTGGAAAAAAATAAACAAAAATGTTGATCTTTATAAGACGTTTTGCATATTCAAGAACTTACTTCAGCCGCTATACGACAATATCCAGTAAGATCCGAAATTATTTCCTCCCACAATACTGTGGTTATCTGTTCGTTCTTCCAACCACCATTCGGATTCTCCCGACTATACCACACCTGTCCACGAATAAATGATTTACACATCTTTCTATTATAAGGAGCACAATAGCCTTTTCTTTATAATTGGATGCTCCATCTTCATGTTGGTCGACAATTTTCATCGAGCTTCCATTAAATTCCGGTTGTAAACAAAAGAGCACAATTGAACACAAGAATTGTTTGCAACATACTTTTTTTATGAGCATTTTAAAGTTTACTGAATGAATTTGCAGCATTTTTTTTATATTCAAGCGATAAGAAAACTTTTTTTTAGTCAAAGTAACACTATTTATTAAATTTTAAATAACAATTGTACTTGAAAAATGCTGTAAAATATTTGTGCGAAATTTTTTTTGCTCGTATTTTGATTTATGACAATTTATTTGAGACGATGCCTTTCAGAACAGATCCAGGGATGACAAGAGGTATAATGACGATGACGATCTGTTTGTTTCGATGATAGACAAATGAA